>OU383780.1:28532933-28867933 GCA_910950805.1 Acrocephalus scirpaceus scirpaceus
GACCATGTGCAACTCAGTTAACTGCGTTCTGCTGCAGTCATCACCATTTGTGAAACAAAGATCTTAAGAACACTTTTGGATGAGAAAGGACGTGTCTTAACACTGATTAAATGCTTTCACTACTGCCTTTATTTTACACTGAGAAATCTTAACTGTTTCTTGAATAACGTAGATTTACATACTGGTAAAACCCAGGCCTTGTAGCCTCTCTAACGACTGATTCAGCTTCCATTATTCTGACACCAGGTTTTACTAACTGGCCAGTGGATTCCTCACAAGCTCTGCAAGTCCCACTGAGAAAGATTTCTCAGCTCTCTTCAGAAGTCCCAGTCCTGTGGGTGTTTTGTTGTGCAATTTGAACATGCGCTTACAAATAAGTGCTTTATTTTCAGAAATACGTGGTTCATTTTTCTATTTGTTTTATATGTGGAACTTCTATTTTAAGGTAACAACACAAAAGAGCTCTATTACAGAATTTAAATCAAATTATTACAGTGGTCTGAATACCAGTGTCACTGTGTTCAGAAAACTACTTGTTCCAAATAAATCTAAGATTTTCTTAGGTCAGAAGAAGAGTCAAAATCTCTGCCAGATAAAACCTCAGTGGATATAAGACCCTCGTTCACTACCATAGAGAGGATATTTGCACCACACCAGGTGCAGGCCTGCAGGAAGGAGGAAACAATGCTCTCTTGTGGAATTAGAGAGAGAAATAGTCTCCTATCTCCCACTACACTTGTTCTCTGCCAAGAAGACACACTTGTAGTGGGACCAAAGTGCTAAAACCAGAGGCACAGAAGGCAGAAGTATAATAGAGAAGCAGAATTTCAAAAAGGGTTGTTTCTTTCTTGCATTAAAAAAGCCTAGAAGTGTGGAATTGGCTTTTCTACTGATAAAGACCCATCCAGAAACATAATTTACAATGTTATTGTGAAGCATAATTCAGGAAGAGATAAGAAAAAGACTTGCAGGGCCTGCCACTAGAATAGAAATCACACAGAGATTGATAATTTTGAGATCTAGTTATCAAATCCTCACGGAAAGAAAAGTTGTTAAGAACTTACACTAATTTCCATTGCAGCAACATTGCAAAATTTATGGTTAGATCTTCTCTTTGGCAGCCACTAGAGGACAACCTGATCACATACTTTTAAGTTAATCTGACGTTTATGCCCACAGAGGTAAATAGGCACCAGCAGCCTTTAATCTACTGCCCCTTCCCTCCAACAAAGCTGATTTCTAAATGCTACAAAACGCCAAAATTTTTAAACATTTGAAAAAACAAATGTCTCCCAGGTCTGTGGGAGAATCTGTCTGAACCTGATCCATAAGTTTTGATCTGTAAAGAAATGTAGAGTTTTGCACAGCTGTCAGGAAACAAAGCAAAGGAATTTTCATGAAGGCAAATAAATAAGAAGTATGGAATAATGTGACCTCTGATTTGTTTGGCCTGAACTGATTCAGATATTTTGACGTACCTTCATCTTATGTTTTTAACAGCATTTTAAGTAACTACCTTAACTAGTCTATTGGAACATATATACAGTATTATTATACATATTAATATGTATAATAATATACATATTAATTAAATATACATATATTACAGTATTGCCGAAAGGCCTCAATTTACCACATGTAGCAATAATGTACTGTGAGAGCTTCTCTAGAAGCCCTACAGTCTGAGCAGTCAAGGCAAAAAGGGTGATAAAAGAAAAAAGGGGGGGGGGTGGAGTGGTGGGAAAGGGTTCAGTGCCATGCCCCAGCAGAAACAAGGGGATGAAAAGAGAGACAGTAACAGGATCTGTTCATGCACCTGGTACCTCAGAGGTGTCAGGGCAAGGAAAAGCAAACACTTTCTCCCTGTAGATTTCTCTTAACTTTAAGAATAGGGTATTTGTAGTTTCTGCCTTTAAGGAAAACAAGAACTTTTAATTGCTTTTTTCTTGAAATCACTCATTTATATAGTTATATAAATATGCCTGGATTTTTATTCTCATGCTCATTAGAAAGGGTGGCAGAAGGAAAATTACCCATTCTTCTTGCATCCCTTTCTCCTGTGTACTAAGAGTGAATTTTTCTCTGAATGCAAGTATTTACAAGCTCCTTTTATAAGCTAGGACAGTCTTACTTCCACATAGTTACCTATATAAAGCACATTGTGCAGTCTGGAACTTCTCTATCTCAAATATATTTCCTTCTCATTTTTGTCAGACTTTTGCCTGTAATAACTCTCATTACATCCAATTTCCATCTGTCCATAGTTTACAAAATGAGATCTAAAAAGGGCTTCTGTTTTACCTCATTTTACATTGAATCAGATTTTTCTACAAAAATCAGGGCTTCTAGACCTTAAAGGGTTAGTAACTAAATGTGCACTGAAAGCTTACTGGGGTGGGAGCAGCAAAGGCACAAAGCATTAAGTCAGAACAGCAACAGGGAAACAATGTCAGCACAAGGACAATAAACACTGTTATTCTTAGTGCTCCAGGAATAACAGTGATGATTGTTCTAGTTTAAACATCATGTTGTTTTCATAATTTTTCTGGACAACAGCAAAGTGTAAGAGGAAGTGCTGAGGTGACCTATAAGGAGATTTTAAAATTATAAAAGGAAGAGGGAGAGAAATGTCTTTTTGCTCATGTTAATTTTGCATTGATGGAACTTTAAGAATGCTGAAACCATAATACCTAGACAGATGTGCATACATATTTATTTATTTTTTCTTGACAATAACAGCTTCTGAATTACCACAGCACACAAACAGCTATGTGTATGGCCCCATAAAGGATCCCTTTCCTCTCCCTCATCTGCCTCCTTGGTAATACATCACTCTCTTACACTTGCCTTTCAATGAGATTGTAAGATTTTGAATGGAAGATCCTATCCATAAATGATGCACCAAGCTAGCTGAAAGCTGTTGAATAAAGCAGCATATTGATAGTGTATCACTATTCCCCACATGAACACAGGTATTGAACAGGTACCAGTGAGATATCTGCCTTTTATGCATATTTCTATATTTGCATTCTATGCCACTAAATGGATGCTGTGAATCACTATGAAATTTGTCTACACTGACACTAGCTGGCATTGTAAAATACTTGCAATACCTTCATAGTTAGACCACATCCAGTAATGCCTCCTTGCTGCTCAAAGACCACCTCAGCATTCTAAGGGAATTTGCAAATGGCAGTACCCTGTCTGAGGTGTCCATTGTGCCCCACTGCATTGTCATTGGAGATGTAACAACACAATATATAGTGTATAGCAACTGAAAACTAACAGCTCACTTTTCCCAGTGCTATTCTAGAATGTTCCAACTCACATTTCAGCAACAGTTTGGACAGCTGAAAGCCAAATGCCAGCTGTAGAAAACACCAGTTTGAGGCCAGAAAGCATAGGTCAGCACAGCTCAGGCATTTTATTTTCCTTAATATCTTTTTGAAACATTTTATTAATGCCTCATTCTATCAACCAAACTTCTATAGGTTTGATTCCTGAAATACTAAAACAGATCTCCAGAGAAACATATAAAAATAATTTTCTAAAACGAGTACATAAAATATTTTCTTTTTTTTTCTTGAATTTTGAAAAGTTACTAAACCAACACCACAAAATAGGACAATTAGCTCAATTCATTATGTTATATTGAGATGTGTGTTTCTCTTATTCTCTTGAAAAATCTCTCAAAAAATAGGCATAGGCATGAAGTAAGTCATTATGTATTCCAGCCAAAGGCTACTCTGCTTCCTCTTTCTTTCCAGAAAGCCCAAATTACTCCTACTATCTCATAGTGTTCTACAAATGCTTTTGTCTTTGTCCCTTTTGATTTCAACTACTGCAGACTTAAAGAAAAGACATAGCATGGACTGAATTATATTGACGGAACTTCCATCTCCAGAAATATTTTAGCTTCACAGCACAGTCCCTTCCATGTCAAACCCTTGTCAGTAATCATATGAGAGAAAAGTGTAACATCTAAGGCCATGAACAAGCAACAGGAAGAGGCATCAAGAAGAGAAAAGCACAAACAGTATAGACTATGCAGGCTTCATCAGAAAGAGCAAAAAGAGATGACTTACAAAAATAATTCAAACAAAAATCAGACCACTTTTTTCACATGAAGAACTTAGCCAATCTGAAAAAGGGATGGTTACACAACTCTGCCCTCAGCAGTGTGGCTATTGCCATTCATAAGTCATGAAAAAATCTTTGTGCAGGCCATATTGTTTCAAATTATGGAATAAAAGGAATGGGTTCAGATGCAACAAGAGATTTCATAAAAAAGACACTTTACACTTATGCTTGAAAGCAGTGCCAGGTGTTGCAGGCGAAACATGAATATGAAAGGACATTTTACCTACAGTAGATCACGACTCTATACATTGGTGCTAAGCTGGACTGTGCACAAGAGGCAAATAACCTTTTAGCTGATAGAACTGCATTCTCCAATACTCAACTACTTATAGGTGCATCACCTACAAAAAGAATAGGAAAAAATAGTGAGACTGACATGCAATAAGTTTTGCCATACAGTAGTTTACTTCAAAACCTTGAGCACTGAGTTCAATCACATAATGTTTGTGAGTACAGGACACAAAAAGCACCTGCCAAACAAACTTTGGAGCACAAGGTCTTGTCTCCTTCAAGGCAACTATATGGTTGTGGATGTAACTGCCTGTTGGAGACAGAGATGTTCAGGGAGAGTGGTCAAGCACATTTCCATGACTGGAAAATACACAGCATTGTATTATTGCCAGAAAGAATACAACTTTGCCGTTCATATAAAGCAATCTAAGCTGGCACTAGAGTGTTGGATTTCAATACCAGTTTAATCATTATATATAGTGAATCCAACAACACAAATATTTACCTCAGGGTCTGTTGCTAGTATTTCAGCTGTCCTTACAGTTTTCTGCACCCTAACTTGGATACATTTACATACCAACACCCTGACAACTCTCAAGACCTACCCGCAGTATCTGTATAGGCTTCAAAAAAGTTAACACTTCTCAATTCACTCAAATTAAAGCATTTCAAAAACTATTCCCCAGTTTGTACAGTCAATAACCTTTGCATTATTTCTGGAGACCAACAGACGTTAGCAAAGGCTGACTTTTCATTTAGCATTTCCATTAGGTTGTGCCCATCTCTTATGATTAACTTTGATAAGGTTGGCCAGACCATGCCAGCAATCACATGAATGAGATAATTATAGACACAAAGGGATTTTACAGTGTTGGCTCTGTTGGCCAAATTAGCTGTTGGTGGTGAGGGCTGTAAGACATCTGTTATTCTTTCACTTCCTAAAAGCAATTTGTCAAAACCAGTAGTGTTTATGGCTATAAAATGAAACACTGGAAATAAGCTCTTGATTTCAAACAGTCCAGGCATATTAAATTATTCTGCACCTACTTAACATTGTCTCTTGAGAAATGAATAAATGGGAGTAAAAAACTATTTCTATCAATACAAGCCACTTAATGTTTCTCGCAAAGAAAATGCAAAAGTACCTTGTTTTGTCTTGTGACTAAAAATGAATGGAGAAAGAACAGAATGGAATTAGAAAAGAAGACAAAGAGAAAAGAAAATAAGAGCAATATTATGAGAAAAAGCAAGAGTAATTGATTTTAAAATCAAATAAACTCTGGAAAGCATCCAAATGAAACTGCTTCACGGAAACACAAAAGAGTGGGAAAAAAGAATGCAAATGTTTCACAAGTGGCTGCAATAGCCCAACTGGATTTTATGTTTCAGATATCATGAAGCCATCTGAGTAAATGGCATTATTTCTCAGTTTTTCCATTGCGTATTTGCTCTCCTGCTCTTTTTCATCCCAATCTTAGAACAGTCATTTTGGACAACTATCAGAGTAGGACTTGAGTTGTATCAGCTAAAATTTTAACTTTAAATCATTGTAGAATACATCAGCAGGAACTCCAATTTTTTTAAAGTAATTTTTCTTTTTTTTTTCTGAATCCTGTACATTTCAGTAGATTTCCTCCTGAAGTGTGGGTGCAGAGGTCAGAGTGTGCTTTTTGGCTGGGTTGTCTTTACTCAGTTAACTGTAACAGAGCATGCACCTGTGCTTTCACATGTAGATAGATTTCCACCAGAATTTTTTTCTTTTTCTGTTTTTCTGTGGGGTTTTTTTGTTGGTTTTGGAGGGGTTTTTTGTTTTTTGTTTTTTGTTTTCTTTTTTTTGTTTTGGTTTGGTTTTGGTTTTTTTGCCTTTTTGGTTTTTGGGGGTTTTTTGGGGGGTCGGTTTTTTTGTTGGGAAATGATTACTGTTCATTACATTATTTTCTTTCACTTTGATGCAGTAAGAAAAAAGGTCACATCTGACTTTGAACAATTCTACAGATGACCCTTGGAACATTTTTCATCAGGCTCACTTCGTATTTCCAACCAAAGGGCTGAACTACATGCTGAGTTTGATGGGTTGTTATTACTAGTGATATCAGACCAGCTTCCCTGCTGGATATTAAGTTCATGTATCTAACTTCCCTCCCTATGGCAGTTTTTCCCTTAACTAAGCATGAACCTGTTTGTCCCTACAGACTCCTTTTAGACATGTAATGCTTTCTTGGTTTCACATAGAATGAAAAACTAGGCCTTCTAGGCATCCTAATTTATATGCCTTATCTGAAAATGTCCCTCCAGCAGAAATCACTTTGTAAAAGTGATACCATGGCATCATATAAACATTCTCCCAATATAATTTTTCCATCCCAATATTCATTTACTCATCAAAACAATTTTTTATCTCTTTTCTCCTTAATTCCTTTTCCAGTTCTAGTATGGCAAAGATAAAATCAACATGCATCTGATTTATTTTAGAAATGTGCTAAGTCCTTTTAAGTAGCTTTGATATCAACTGAAAAATTGTTTCCCAGCTGCACATAGAGCTATGTTTATAGTTTGGTACCTCAAGGGTTTTTTTCCTCTGCAGTGAGTTTCATTCGATTTTGTCAGATTTAGTGAAACAGGTAATTATTTTCCTGAGGGCATAACAGGTTTTTTTAAAGACTAAATAAATGTTCACAGTTTTAAAGTTCAAAAATATTTAGATTAGGTATGAAGAATTAGCAAATACTTCAAAATATAAAACATCTGTGCAGGAAAGGAATTTTCATTGCTCCCTGTCCCTTAAATCCCATGTTCATCCAGGCAGAGAGAAAACAGGGAATCCTCCATGTCATATATTCTGAGTGTCTGTTTGCCCTATTGGTACTGTCTCTGGGAATGTAGGGTGTGATTTCAGTAGGCAACTCTCTCATTCTCCCTTATATTCATCAATCCAGTGATATCGTGAAGCTCTGTCACCAAGCAGAGGGGTTCCTCTACCTGGACACCACTAGTAGAACCTAATAATACCCTGTACAAACCAATATAATTAGATTAAGCTTAACTCATGGATGGCTTTTTTTGCTAGACATGAGTAATGAACTTTCCCCTCAGTTTGGTCTTTTTATGTTTCTGGTAAAAAGTTCAAGTACTGAACACTTTCAGAAACCAATGTGGAGTTCAAAGAGTAAATTAGATCTACCATATAAAATCTAAAGTATTTTAAATTAAGAAATTTACATGACTGATTAGCTCACAGCAAGAGTGGTACTTACTAAAAGTACTAGAAAATAACACAATGAAAGAAAGATTATGTGCTTTAAAGTTTTGCCTTATTTATTTATTTATTTATTTGCCATTATTTATTTGCCTTATTCTTTTTTAAGGAGAAAACTGTTCACAGAAAAAAATGTGGAAATTGAAAATAAAGGAAGTATGTATCTAGAGCTTTTTTCCTTGGACTTCAAAATACCTGAGGCATATATCTTTGCAGTTTCCAATTCTAATTAGAGATAATAGCTGTGAAATGAAAATCCAGATTCAAATGATATTAACTAGAACAGAATTTGAATTCTTATCAGACATTAAGTTTTCAGCAGGTACAAATCTAAATCTTTTCAACTGCTAATATTTGAAGCCTTGAAATGCTTTCCTTCTCATCCCTTAGTTCTGATGTAGAGTGCCCTACAGTTTTTGTATTCCAGCATACCCTTGTGAGTTATAAGTCAAATCTCTTTAATTTTTCCATTAAGTGTTTGTATAGAATTTTAAAAGAACTTTTCAGCATTTGCTAATTTGCTTTATTTGTTTTGCAGATGTTAAATACTAAACTATATATCTTAACTCTCATTTGTTATTTAATTTGGTTACAGAAAATTTTTCCTTCTGTCTCAATCCCTTCTTTTCCTACAAATTCAATGGGTTATCTGGATCAAATGAGGAAATTAATAAATAATAATAAAAAAATCTGCCCAAAAACCCTGCTGTGCTTTCACAAGCAGATGTCATTCCCCCAAGTTCTTCCATGAAAGTACTCTTTTTTTTTTCCTTTTGCACCACTAGTATCTTTAAATACTCAAAAGTATATGCAGACCACAACATTCTAATATAGCTACTGGCTGTAATATCTCTCACTGGCAATGAAATATCGTCCAGGCCATGTTTGGGAAAATGCAGCCTAACCCTGAACTTCAAGGCAAAATGGTGTTGAACCATGAAGTCACTAACCCAGTGATTGCCAAAGTCCTCTCTTTTGCTCATTTGTAGTGGGTTGACCTCGGCTGGATGCCACGAAACCATTCCATCACTCCCCAGTGGGACAGGGGAAAGAAAATAAGATGGAAAACAACTAGTAGATTGAGATAAAGCAAAGCAAAAGTTTGTGAACAGTTGCTCCAGATGGGAAACAATGTAAAATTACAAATAACCCTCCCCCCTTAGCTTTTATTTATCTGAGCTGGCAGATATTCATGTGGTTTGGAATATTCCTTTGGTTAATTTGGGTCAACTGGCCTAGTTGTGTCTCCTCTCAAGGTCAGCCCCTTGATGGGTGGAATGTTGAGACATGATACTCTGGTAGACTTGCTCAGCAGTAGCCGAAACAGTGGTGGGTTATCAATGGCTTTCTAGCTACCAGTGCAAAGCACAGCACTGCTGTGAGGAAATGAATTCCACCTCAGCCAGACCCAATATAGCATCATAGCTGTAAAAGGTGTCTTGGGACCTTCCAGCAACCTAGCACCCATGTTTTGTTTTCAGCATATTTAACATTATTGATGCTCTGGCTCATGTGTGTCATGGTCACAAAAACGTATTGCTCATTTTCCTGAAAACTGGAAAGGGATAATTTGAACAACTCCCTACCCTTAAAAAGCTTCAGTTTGTATTACAGCTAAAAGAGGAAGATTTACCAAGGGTGTAGACTGTGGAGTCTGGATGAGTATTTTGTCTTTTTCCTTGTAAGTCAATTCAGAGAGCAACACATGCACTGTGTTCACTTTTTCCCTATTTGTTGTATAATTTCATATGACAGATATAAACATTCATTTGCCCTGTTTTGTTATATTTAGTAAAATTATGAAAATGATTGCTATAGAAATAACAGCTCCTTACAAAAATAAATAAATAATGGTCTTTGTGTCCAAATAATTATTTATCACCATGAATTTGCCCCCAAAGCTAATGTAAACAAAAATAGATTGAACATTCAGTGTTGATCAGAGACACCATGATGTACTTCTAACAAACCATTGACAAATACAGATGGGAAAGGGTCAGTACATTTACATTCTTGGTTGTTATTTGGACAGATGGCCAGTCACTGCAACTGAAAAATTTCCACCTAATTTAAAATTAATGAAGTACAAAAGATCCACTAAATTATTTTATTTTTTAAAATATTTCCTGGGGGAAATAAATGTATCGATGTATTTTGCGTCCCTCCTCCTACAAGCAACATTTCTGTCTCACTGAAGCTGCTGCTTAGAAAATTAACAAGTGCAGCTCTCACCTACATGAAGCTCATGATTCTAAGAAAAATACAAAATTTTACCAGCGTTTTTACAGTGAAAAAAGATCTCTGTACTTTGGTGGGGTTTTAGGTGGTTTGGGGTATTTTTTGTTTATTTGTAGGTTTTTGGTATGGTATGCATGCATGTTGTTTAAACTTGGTTTTGACAGAATAGCTTTGGCCTAAGTGAAAGTGGGAAGAATCTTTCAGATTTTTAAATTAACTCATAGTTTTCTGGATCTATTATTCTCTGAGAAAAAAGTTACATTTTAAAAATTCCATACTTATGTAGTCTTCCAGCCAGAACTGTTACCTCAGAAAGTCTATTCCCAGAACTACATGAACATCATTGATGATGTAATCACAGATGCTTTTGACAAATAAAATTATAGTCATAAACAAATAAATCACATTGGCTGGGAACCAGGAAGAAACAGGGGAAAACCAATGTTTATTGGAATGGAAATTATCAAACTTGACAAGAAAGGAATGTTTCTAAGAAGATGGTTAAAAAGATTGAAGAGAACAGAACAAATATCAACAGTCCAAGCAAGATGCCTGGATTTCATAACTTCAGAACTTAAGAAAAATGTGAATTTGAATACTAACATATCAGACCTGTCTCAAGCCATATTTTACCTAAGTTCTAGTAATAGCTCTTAAGCACTTGGTCCTTATCAGTCAGCATTTTTTCCATATGATACTGATGTTATTTTACTGGCTACAGGTGAAAATCATTTAGGTGAAAATCAAAAAACTGTTTCTCTGGCAATACTACCTTTGGCTTGCCCTCCATCTTAGCTCCACTTAAACTGAGCAGAGCTATCATCTCTAGAAAACAGTAGCAGTAGGGTTGCGATACTCATGTTAGGTGGCTCCACGATAGGTGTGCAGTGCATGGAACATTTCTACTGCTGGATAGGCCATTTCAAATGAATATGTGTAAGATTCTTCTGACAGAGATGTGTAACACCACCTTCTCTGAGTGGATGAAACAAAACACTGATATTCTGGAAATACCAGTGTCCCAATGTTTTTTCAAGATAAAACTACTCTGCATTCCTTCTTTATCTGGCATAAAAGTAAACAAAAAATCAGAGAAAAACCTTTTTTTAAAAAAAAAAAATTAAGACATCTCTGCCTCTTAATGTGCTGCAGTGATTGAAACAACTGTTCTCAGGCTGAGCTGGTTGATGCTCAAGGGAAAGTCCCAACTATGTAATCAGAACAGCTTAATATTTTAGACTAAATATGATAACAGATGAAGAACATGGAGCTACAGTTACTTGGTCTAAGGTATGTCTCTGCCCACAAAACAGCAGCAGGAACATAATATGTCCCTGCTAGGTTGGTAGAGAAACAGTTAATACAAGACAGCGAGCTCAGTTTGAGCTTAGAGTGTTGACACAGCTGCAGACTATGACAATAAAATCAAGCTAAGGGAGGGTGGCTTTTTGCCATGATAACTTTGGGGTGAAAGCAGGCTTTCTGAGGTACCTTTGTGTGTCTGTTAGATGAGTAAAATCACTGGCAGATATTTTCAGCAAGCACTACTTCATGCAGTACAGAAGCAAAAAACTTCTTTGAATTTGTCTTGTGTTCTTACCCAGAAATGAGCACATGTAATAGACACTGCATGTAGTAGGATATCCAAAGATTTGTTTGGGACTTTGTCATGTTGATATGAAGCTCTGTAGGTGGCTGACAATCAAGAAGTGCTCAGTACATATTACTGGGATTGAAAGGTTGCATTATGAAGGAGGCAAGATTTTGCAAGGACCAGAGCAGCAGTGAAGAGTGAAAGTAGTCATATTTTCTTCTCTAAGTAAGGGAGGCATTATACTGATTATAGAGTACCTTCTCACAGGTAGGTGTACTTCTGCCTCAAGTGGCGCAAGAGATACTGCATCAATATACTGCAGAGAACCAGAAAACATGTAGAGACCGTTCCTTTTGTTAATTGCTGAGATATATGGGCTTTTTGATCTATATTTGAAAAGTGTAAAGAAATTTAGAGCTTTGAGCCCAGTTTAATACTGAAGTATATTTGAAAGAGTTGTAGCAATGGGGCTTTGTTTTTCATTCTCTTTGCCACAAACCAGAAAACTATGAAGAAGTTGCATTTATTTCTGTCTAGTGTCAAAGCTAATTGCAAAAGTACAAAAATTTTCTATATTGTCCAAATAATAAATCCAAGTTTGTGTAGTTTGTAACTAGGCCTGTTTACCCATCACTTTCACCAGGTCTGAAATTGCAATGTTGAGTCTCAGATTAAGAACTAGAGTGTGTGCATATAAGTTTTACAATGCTATGTTGATCTCAAGGATTGTGGATAGAATATCTGCTTCTCAACTGATGCATTTTTTCTGAACACTACTCTGAAAGCCACATTATTTTTAGCAGGACTGAGTGGTACAATTTATACCTTCTAACTGCTTGTAAATAGAACCCCTTGGCAGTTATTTCTTTTGTGAAATCTCTTCATATTAAAAAAGTTCTAATCCAAAGCCCATTTCAAGCCACCCTTCAGTGGGATATATAGAAGCCAGTAGACTCCACAATATTATTATAGTCATTATTATTATAAAGACTATAATATTTGCTTGGTAGGGAAGAAACTGGAAATGGAGAACTTCAGTCTGTGTTACAAGAATTCATCTACTTGCAGTGCTACCTTCTACAACAAAATACTGCCTGCCAACCACCAAATAATTCTGCTTCTCTCTAATTTCAGCTTTCCAAATAATGAAATGTAGACATCTGTCAAGATGGAAACTAATTTATTCAGAGTTAAACTACAGCATTAAAATGGATACTTTTTTCTTTTTCCTTTTCCCTTATTAATCTGAAGCTTTGAGTATGCACATGGAAATTTGCACACATGCAATCAGTAAAGTAGTCAGTTATACATCCCATAGTATACACAGGTTCCTACCCAGACCGAGGAACGTGAAAAACAACTAAATTATCTGTACTTTACTTAACAGTCCAGTTGAGCAGATGAAGAAAACTGGGATTTTACATATTTATTTACCCTTTCTCATTACACAAATTTTACATTCATATTCTTAATACAACAAATCAACAGATGCATTTTACAAAATGCATCTTTACATGATACTGAAGTGCAACTCTATTTACTTCAGGTTTTATAAATCTCTAGTTAATGAGGTAGAGTATACTTTCAAAGGGCAAAAAATAGTCCTTCAAGTTTTCTTCAGATAAAATGACAAATGGTCTTTTGAGGGAAATCTCATCACCTCCAAATATTTTTAAATGAAGACGCAGAAACCTAGTACACTTTTCCCATTATCACACACACTTATGTTAATTCTTTGAAAGCCATGGACAAAAATTGCAACACTGAATATTGAAGTCATGATTACATGAAGAAACTCTCCAAAGCCTTTTCCAAAAAGCTTCTCTGATTAGTATAGATGTGTGCAACACACTTTGCTGCTCAAATTGGAACAGGATACAGAAGGAAAACACTTAGGACTGAGGCTGGATCTGTACTGTTCTCTTAAAAGTCTCTATTACAGAGAATTTAGGAGTGAAATTTTTTGTTTTCTTTTTCATTTGATTTGCTCTCGAAGGACCCTTGAAACTCTAACTGGAGAAGCTAACCCTCATGAAAAGATCCTCCAGGATTATTCAGTCTTACACCTTTCTAGGCCCTCTGGTTATGAGCAATATTCAAGGATATCCCTCCTGAAAAGAGAGAATAGATTTCCAGTAGCTTGCTGAGGTGGAGAAACTATCACCTTAGGTTCCACTATGTTTTTTAAAAGTTCCAATCCTGTAATTTACTGATCTTCCTTTCCTGAAATGATAGAAATATAATAGGGTTGCAAGAAAGATTCCCTCTGCATCACAATGAACTGATACATTACCTCTCCTGGGGTTTAGTTCCCAGCTGTCCCAACCCACATGTCTTTCATCATCTCTCTAATTTATCCTTATCCTTTCATAGTCCTAAGAAACAATGCTAGCAGCAAAGCAAAAGTTATTTGACCTTTGCAATGGATAAAGATATAAAATGTCTTCAGCACTTATCTAGCCTTGCTTTTTTTTTTTTTTTTTTTTTTTTTTTTTTTTTTTTTTTTTTTGTATCAGAGAGTAATTTCCTTTAAAACTGTGTCCCTAGTACCCAGAAACATGCTCAGCGATCCTTGCCAGGATGGCCTGGGACAGCACAGACCAGTTGCAATGTAATTTTTTTGGCCACTGCTGTCAACCTGAACATCCTTGAAACTACCTCAATAGCTGCTGAATACGAAGACCATCAATGCTCAATGTCTTTCTGTTCTCTGATTTATGCTGACTTTTCCTACAGTATTATTTTGAGCAGGGAAATAAAAACAATGTTCATGATTATAGGTAGCCATGTAGACAAAAATCCAAGAGGCCTGAGTTTTGACCTCTATAAGGAATAAAATTTTCACCGTGCTTTACAGATTTTGCTTTCTTTGCCTGTCAATTTCCTGCTCTCCTTCATCCCCATCACATGCAGCAGAAGTGAGCACAGCAGATACTTTTTTCTGTTGAATAAATTGACAAACCCAGCCTCAGGCTGGTGGGCTTTCCCGTAGAAATATCACCTTTCCATTCATGCCATGTATTTTCAAGTCTTGATGAAAAACACCATGGGAAAAGGTAATAGGCCATTGATTTGGAAAATAACACCAATACAGTAATCACTACATAATGTTTCCACCATCCCCACTCCACTTGTAGCTCAAATATTAACACAACCTTTCCATCACCACACCCTTGTCTTGAGCATTAGTAGTTTTGTTTTGTTTAATTCATGTGATGGTGTTCCTGGCAGAGAGCTATCCCCAGCTACTTACTGAAGTCTGTCACTTCATCCGTAAATCTGGAATCATCCATTGGTTTACTTTGCTCTTCAGGCTGGGAAGGCTGCATTTTGACAGACTAAGAGTATTCCTGCTGGTTCTACGGTTTGGTTCTACAGTTTAAGCAGTTTGACTACTGTTGTTTGATTGAGTCCTATTGTATCATTTTACCACTTGCATGCTTACCCCCAGAAAAATTTCATTTTGTATGGAAGCTTTAAATATTTATTTAGAAAATAACTTTATTTTATCTGGTATGGAATATGCTTTCACACAAGGAATATATAATTTCAAAGCATACTTGGATATCTTACTATGAAATAGAAAAAGGTCAATGTGAAATCTTTAAAGACACCCATCTTGTACAGTGATAAAACTTGCTTGGGTTCTTTCACAGCACCAACCTTCCCCTCTGACTATTTTCCCAAAGGAGGTGATTGTCTTCTATGTTAACACTCCCTTATTACATCTCACTGTAGCATCCGTCCTCACTCTCCTCCAGCAATACAGGAACACTTGGAAATTGAAAAGTAATATGCTTGCAATAAAGGGTGGAGTAAGTGTTTTTGCCTTTTCATAGGAAATGAGACTTTTGTTCTGAAAAGCCTATATGCAGATGAAGAAATATTTAGACCCTGCCCAACACAGGTATTGGATGGTGAAGGATCTGACTCCAAATGCTTAATGAAGTCATTTGATGTGAGAAAATCAGAATCATAGGAAAGCATTTTTTGCAATATAATTAGAAATACATACTATTATTTTATATGTACTAATGAACTCTGAGTTATTTTATAATTCAAATATATATATATGTTGACTTATTCCATGATATAGAACAATATAAAGTATTAATTACTACTTTTTTTTACATACACATTTACTATGCTTCCACTTACATGTTGAATGTGTCTCTGCTTTAAGTCTTCTAAATCTTCAGTCCATGAGTAATAGCCCCTGCTCATACTGAAACTCTACTATTTTTCTGTTAATTTTTTTGTATTCAGACAGGTCTTCCTGAGTAATTTGCTTCTCTTAATATTCACTTCCATTGTACAAGTTCTATAAGTAGGTTTAGACAGTTGATTAAAAATAATACAAATCAAATAATAATGTCTATGTTTCTGTTAAATTTAAGTACTACAGATAGAAGTTTCATGCCAGCAAAATATGTAAACATGTATTAATTTTTTTTTTTTTTTTTGGATATAGTTCTGTTTCTGGTAGACTTCCCCAATAATTTATGACTTTTTCTTCATCTATGTTTTAGTAAAGCTGGCATTACTTTTCTGACCTAACAAATCCACTGCATTTTTTCAAACTGTAATTTAATTCTTGAAGTTGGACCTCTTTGATCATTAATTCAACTCTGATGTAGTATCCATCTAGGCTTCCAGCTTGTGTTAAATGTCTTCTTAGCTCATCTTTTCTGTGTATCTTATATTCTTATTGAAGTCTTGCAGGTGGTCTTGACATGCTTACAAAAAATCTCAGCAGTAGTGAAAGCTGTATAGTGGGAAAGATTTATATATTCCAAATGCAGAGGAGAATAATATGTCAAACAGACAAAAATTGAACCTGTGTATTATACTTTACAGAGTCTGGACTGTAAACTTCTTCGGCTTTAAGAGGTTTTCCTTATAATAAAAATTATATAATTCTTACAGTACCTAGTCTTTTGTAGGTATGGCATAAAACAAATAATAAATTATAAACAAATATATATAATATATACTGACCCTACATTGAAATAGGAGAAACAGAGAGTGAAAGCGCAGAGAGGACATTCATATTTTATCTATAGACATGATTTAAAATTAGATACACTTAGATTGGGAGTGGAAGACATACAAGTCTGAAAACCATGCCTGGAAACCTAGAGGTTGAAAGGAGATTAATGTAAATGGCAGAGAAGGTAGATGGTGTAAGGCTGAAAAACATCAAGACAAAATATACCTCTGAGGCTTTGGATAAGTACTCATCACCTCATCTATTATTCTACCTACTGGTATCAGGCATTCACAGACTTTTTCATATTAAGGACTGTTTTAGAGTGTGTCTGTTGTTAATAGTTGTGCCTTTAAAACCAGAGTGAAATCAGGGTTCTTTATAGCCTTGTTATTAGGTTTCAAAGTTTCTGCAGCAATGAAAACTGCTATTGAAAAGGGATTAAATTTAATAATCAGACTATTAACCAAGGATATTTGCTGCACATTACACAGAGACAAATTAAAAAGATTACTAAAGCTTCCAGAAAACATCTGTTAAACAATGCCAAATTGATGATAAAGAAAATTGAGTTGCCTTTGCAGTTAAGTTTAATTCATCTATACCTCTCATAAAAGAGCCATAAAAGACAACTATTCATTCGTTGTGACGAAATGTTGTATCTGTGAATCCTTAAAACCTGAGACCTAACTTACTGCCAAGTTTTTCTTTTTCTGAATTGATGGAAATAAAGATAGATGAGTTAAGCTCCTCCATCTAGAGGATAAAGCTATACCTTTATTGTCTGACACTATACAAAGATATGGAGCCAGGTTTCATTTTGATTTGACTTCAAGTAAACAAGTTGTGGAGAAAAAAACTCAACCAAACAAACTAAACACTGCAGCACCAAAGAAACCAAACCACAGATAGTTTGTTTTATGTAGCCTTTAAAATATTGCTGATTAAAAATGTAGGTGTAAGATTTCACACTGATGAGCTATTATCTGGTTTTCAATCTTCAATTTTTTTTTTTTTTTTTCCCTAAGAAGTATTTTAATTTCTGGAAGTAATTGCTATTTCCAAGTAAGTAAATATTGCAGACCAATGAGAAGACATTGACAGAGTGAAAGTTGTTACTGAGATCTATGTTCCTGCTATATGCATTTCATAAGGTTTGACTTTGGACTGGTTCTAATTCAGATTTGTGGATTGAATACCCACTAGTAATTAAATGCAGGATTTTGATTTAGTTTTGTCCAAAAGAAGTAGAATTGATAAGTTTGAAAAACAGTCTGCAATGTATAACTAAATGCAGTGACAGGGAATGATCAGGAAACTGTCCTCAGAAAATTACCCAAACAAAAACACTGATAGAAAAGGAGTCCAGTATGACTACTTCATGAAAAATTAGATTCTATTAGCTCATGCTGGTTCACACATTTCCCTACAAATAGAAACATTAATTTCACAGGTGCTGGGATGGAAAAATGAACCTCAATCTCCCCTCACTCTCCCTCCCTCTGCTTACTTTTTAGTTCTACAGCTATTGTTCAATTTGAAGACTTTCTGGTTATCTTATAGCTCCTTTTCATCAGTGAATTATTGTAGGATTTTTTTTTTAAATGTGAACAACTTATTCCTGGTTTATTTATCTACTTAACCTATTTACTTGAGTAACAGAGAACAACTACCAATTCTGGTAGTTTTAAATGCTAGAATTGCATTTGGTTTAAATTTTCCTTTGAAGAAAGTATTTTTAAATAACAAATTCCTGCTTTTACTTATCAGAAGCTAGAAAAAGTAAATTTTAATTAGCTTCTGAAGACTTAACTTAGCTCTTCATTAGACATCATTGCCTCTTTTTTGGCCTTGAAATAATATTTTTTCATTTGCCTTTCCCATTTCCCCTTCTCAAGAATAATATTGATAAATGGAATACTAACAAAAACTAAAATCTGTAAACAGAAAAAAACAAGAAAGGGTTAAAATACTGAAGTAATGACACACTGTAAAACCCTAGCACTCTAGGACAGTTCAGGCTGGAAGGGACTTCAGAAGGTCTATCACAGCTGGGTCAATGTAAGGTACTGCCAGGCTGCTCAGGGCTTTGGCCAGTGTGGTCTGGAAAACCTCTGAGAATAAAGATGTCACAACCTCACTTAGCAACCTGTTTCACTGCTCGATGCCTTCATGGTGGAAGAAAAAAATTGTTAGGCTCACCTTGGACCTCTTTTGTTTTAAATGGCTCTGTATTGATGATCTCCTTGTAGGCAGTGGGAGGCTGCTATTGGCTGCTTCTCCAAGCTGAATAAGCAAATTCCCTCAGACTTCTCACAGAGCAAAAACTCCGGCTCCCTGACCATCTTGGGTAGTCCTCAAATGAACAAATATCAGTTTATTAATGCCTTTCTCATATTGGAGGCGCCCCAAATCTGGATGCACCCTTTTAGATTAGTCTAAAAAAATACAAAGTAGAGAACAATGATTGTCATGACTGTAGGCACATTCTCTCTTCTAGGAGCTTAGTTTTCTGAGTCCCACTGCTAACAGTTGCTGAGGAGAAAGGTAAAAGTGAGCATCTGTCCCTCCCTCCCTAGGAAGTTCCTTCTCAGCCAGAGGTCTCACAACTAAACAACACTGCAATTGTGTAGCAGCCCGATCTGCTCCTGTCATGCTGCCTTGATTCTACCTCAACCACTGATTTGCTTCCTGGGTTGAGTTCTGACCTGCCCCACTACCTTGGATTTGCTACGTGGTCACAGAGCTTAGGCTGATTATCAAACACCATCTCCCCACCTATCCTGATCCCCGCTCACCGGCTGAACTTTCTGACTCATCGTCAGTGAGGGCAGTGCCCTTTCCTCCTCTGTAATCCTCGGCTCCCAGCTTGCCCTTCCTTCACAGAGCAGTCCATCACCACAGCTCCTTGATAATTACCAACTTCTGTTGAGTGACTGCCTCACCTTCTGCCATACCAGAGCACACTGGGTTCACTTCACTGCCTGACAAGATGCTCAGTGAATCCCCCACCTTCCACTGTTGCAAAGGGATCTTCCTCTTCAGTTGCAGGACCTTTCATTCATCCTTTCTTTTTTTTTTTAATGTAATGGCTTAATTTAAAACCAGCACAAACTATTTGCATTATTTCTTAAGAAAATAAACATGCATAAACTAAAACTTCAAGACTAATATTTTGCAAACAAGCAATTATAAAAAAAAGAGTTCATCAAAATGAAAACCCTAAGATAAGAAATACATTCACACATTACACAAAAGAGGCTCACTTTAGTGGCATTCATTTCTGTGATACAAATTGCCTTATGGAAAATAAACAAATCAAAATGGAAACAGCAGCTGTGGCTTAAAATTACCATCAAACACCAAAAAAAAAATCACTGAAAATAGCAATTAAGAGTGAAAATCCATTGATAGAGCTGACAAAGCTTCTTGCAATGCTAATATCATTATCAAATGCAAGAAGAATCATGACAAGTAAATCAGATTATCATGGCTACAATTTTTTTTCTTTTTTTTTTTTAACTTTTCTCATTTTATTAAACAAAACCCCCTTAAAATTTGCAGTCAATGGCACTAAAATTTATGTTGTTTTTAATATAGTCCTATGACAGGAATGTTCTGAGTTACTACCAGCAGGGTTGGTAGGAATTAATTCAACACTAACTTCATTTAAACTGAAGTTTAACGTGTATCACAGTTTTAATGAGGTAGGGGTATTAACAAACTTACTATTAAACCATTTTTGTAGTACTTTACAGAGTCAAGCCTTTAGTGATCTATACCACTTAAGTCTATAGCAAGAAAATATTTCACTATAAAAAATATAGGAAAATATTCTTCCAATACACTTCACAAAAGTGGTGGCTCACAAGCCACAACACCCCTACTCAAAGGGTCTGGCTAACAAGGCACAATACCCCTCCACAATCTCCCCCTCCCACAACAAGTTCAGTATGGGGTAGAATACGATAAACACACTTTGCCAAGACAGCAAGGGAAAAAAACAAGACAGGAAAGAGAGTGGACAAGAAATATTACCAGTCGTTAGATCTCACACTGGTTCTGCCACATGGATGGTCCAGAGCTGGGATAGACAATCAGAACAAAAGAGAAAGAGAAGAAAAAAATAGAGATGGGTCTGATCTCCTCTTCCTTTCATAGTACCTGGTGCATGCCTCTTATGTAAACCAGATTTTCTGTACTGTTTTGTTCACATTTACACAGCCAATTGGTCTGCAAGGAAGTGAGTTAGGGGGGGATGGAACTGAGCATGAATCTCAAGTGGAGCAGGCAGTTGGCTCAGAACAGTGCTGCCCCACTTCCATGGTGCTCTCTCCTCTGATCACCTCTTTCCTGTAGTGACACTCAGAATGTTTGAGAGAAAACGTGCTTAGATCTTGTTCTCTACACAAATACATGTAAAATCACATTGTGCAACAGATTCATTCCTATTCTCTTCATGGGAAGAGTTTCCTTCCTTGGCTTTATGATTACTGGGCAGCAGACAGTATCTCTGTTAGCACCTATTGACATAAAAATAGGGTTTATGTTTATATAAGCAATCATTTTACATAAAACTTTTTTCTCAATTCCTCATTTCACTGACTCATAGGTATTAGGGTCATAATGACAGTTTCAAATTAAGGCAAATTGAATGTATGGGGAAGGGACAGAGATGTTGTAGTATTTAAATTTTATGCATTTGGGCCTTAACTCTAAGCATAAGAATTATGCATTTCACAGATGGAATCCAAAGATTTATAGGCTGAATAGAGAACTGCAGGCTTCCTCACAGTAAATGATAAGTAGAAAATGGCATCTGATAAACAAATCTGAGAGCTGAGAATAATGTTTTTGAGATGATACTTCTGTCAACAGAGGAAGCAGAACCACAATTCTCACAATTAAGTTCAAAATGCTGAGGACCACTTAGGTAATCTTGATATTTAAATAAAACTAAATTCTCCTGAATGATGTTCCCATTTTGCACCAATTTGCAATCTAAACCATTCATCCACAGAAAGGAAAACTCTAGTCTCTTCTTCTTAACCACAATTGATCCAAATACAATTCTCAAACCACGCAAACCAGAGTTGAACGCTCTATTTTTGCCTTTCTTGAAAAGTGTGTTCACCTGCCTGGCTACAAGATTCGTGGGACACTAAGGAAAGTGACTCTGGAGCTCTGTGTTTAGTGACAGTGTGAATTCTCATTGTTCAAGATCCCATTTCTACATCCAAGATAATTTTTATAATTTTCATCCAATGTAGATGGATACAGTACAGAATGCACAGAAAGCAGTGAGGTAGAAGATTGGAGCATACATCTCCTCAAAGTTTCAAGATATTAAATGACCTAACAGTAAACTACAGTGACATCACTGTGATATATGTATCTTTATTAGATTCCTCAGTCTTAAAGTCTTTCCAAAAAAGACTTCCAAAGATGTAGCTGAGAAAACAGTTGCTCTTACTCTATGAAAATGTGGGCATTGATGACACTCCTTCAACTGCATTTTAAAAGTTACATTCCTATCAATGCTCAGAAGATAGCTTCCAGCCCCAGAGTTGTGCTATCTGTGCAGCATTTCAAAATATGAAACTAAAAGTAGTTTGTATTGAAACAAATCACAATACTACCACAATTAAAAATTAATAACTATTTAACACTTGGCTTGCCTAAAGCCTGAACTAGGAATGAATAGTATGACTAATATCTCTGTTTTATCAGATCTGTTTCTGAACACTTTTTTGCTACAATGGATCAACCAGCCATTTCAGCAATGACTTTTATTAGATTCTAAAAAAACTACAGAGAATGTAGTGGCATTTCCTACCTGTGTGACATAATATACTGAAGTCTACACCACTTAGAGCTGAGAGTTAAGTTAGTTCCATGAGTTGAATTATGGCACAAATTTGGGTCTTTACTCAGAAGTGTGACTTCAAAAGTAATTTTACCAGGAGGAGCCTGATTCCACATGCAAATGAACGCAGAATTTTGACCCTTCATAAACACTTTAGCTCTTACAATACTGTCTTTAATTTGTGCTCATCAGAACAGGAATTGATTCATTTACATCAAAGCTTAGAGAAACTTCTATTTGGCTTCATCCTTCATAATCTATCCCTCATTTTCATCAGTCATTTACAAGCCCAAAATTAGTGTAATATCCAAAAATAAAACTTGAATTCCAAACTGTCAACATAAAAGCCTACACAGAAAACACTGAGGTGAATTTATGATGCACATAAATTAAGCCTTTCAAAGCTAGTTTTTATTTTTATTTCTGTTTACTATGTAAAAAGTGAAAAAGAAGGTTTGTTTTCAGTTCAAGTCTTCTAACTATAAGACACGGTTTTTTAACCTATGTTAAGAAAATCTTAGGAACTGGTATTTGTATGGATAGAAGTATCTTGAAACAGCTGAACAGCTTTGTGTAATTGTCAAATGCATATTTGTTGCTATGAGAGAAATATCAAAGCAGATGGGATTATTTGGTCACTAGATGTCAGAAGTATGTGGAATTAAAGAAGCAAAATAATGACAAATGTGGAACTTCCTGTTATAAAAAGAGAGAGAAACCTCCAACATGATGAGATTTTCTTTTAATTACGTATTTAGAAAATTTTATAATGCTTATCATAATGTGATGCAGTTCATCAGTGTATACAAACATCATCAATGTGATAAATAAGACAGTCCTTAGGTTATAACCATGTATTTTTTATATAATTACAATATACCATTAATTATTTAATTTTCAATCTAGAATGCCATCATTAACCCTCTAATAGGTAGTTTCTGGCAAGAAAGTTCTGTCATCCTTAGACAAAATTCCTGCTCTAGCTGCTGAATAAAGTTGTTTTCAAACTTTTTCATGGTTTTGGAAAATTTTATGGGTTTACTTTAGTTCATCTTTTATTGTTCAAGAGGGACACTTAAATGATCTCTCCTTTTTACCATATGCTTAGTATAGAACTGTAATATTCTGTATTTACCTCTGAAACTGGTATAAGAACAAGAAGTTTTTCTGCAACGAACAAGGTTCTGTATTGTTCTTGTTCTTCTTTTTACACCGAAACCTACAGATTTATTTATTTATCATACAATTAAACACTGGTATACTTTATTAGTATTCCTGCTTCTTACTGTAGGACATATTTCTGTCACATGCTCCTGCTTCATCTGCCCCTATTAATTTAGGCTCTTGATCAAGATAAATGAAGATCAAGAGGACTAGCTCTTGCAGAATATACTATTTCCAAATGGAAGAAAACTCAGGGGGTTTTGTATCATTAAGGTGAGGCACAAATACTACATTAGATTTTGTACTTCCTGTGCTTTGAGATGGCTGCCTGGACTTATCTCTGCAACTTTTCTTTAGTAAGAATTTAACCATTTAGGCCACACTTGGAGTGATTTTGGACTCAGTGTGGAAGTGACAGGAAGAATTCCAGGTCATATTTGTGTAGCAGCAACATCTAAAGTGGAAAACTACTTTCACTTAATATGTTCAAAATAGCTATGTCAAATCATGCAGAATGCTATGTGATCATGCAGAAAAAAGTCCCCCATTGAAATGAATCTATTTTACTATGTTCCCATAATAATAGCATGAAATATTATTTTGTCCAATTTCTGACATATCTTACGTATTCATGGATCCAATTAAAAACCAAATTACTTAGCTTTCCTCTTCTTTTACATTTGGAAATACAGGTGAAAGCGTTCAGCCAAAGTATCTATAATCGCATCCAGGGAATAGAGGGCCAGATGGAAAATGAGTAGAGTCTCACTATAAGTAGCATGGTACTCTTTCCACAAAAACAAGACTTTTTTGTGTGTGTAATGAAATATTACTCATTACCAGTGAAGATGCAAATCAAACAGTGTCAACCTTCATGAAAATTTGCAAAGTGGGAAACAATGCTCCATTTATGGCAATTATTCAAAATCCCCACTTTATCTGAGCTAATCTTAGTACCAGAAAACATCTCCCACCTCTGACTGGTTGCCATGATATTTCTGAAGTAAGGTTATTTTTGTACTATTCAGCCAGTTTGAATAAAGATAATAATAAAAAGCACTTTTTTATAATGCAATTTTATAAAAAAAAATTATCAAACCTATCAAATATTTTATCTAACACCTTGGACTTTTATTTCTCTGTTATCACCACCTTTCTGTCATTTTTCATGCTTTGAAGCCAAGAGTCTTCAAAACCAGAATCTAAAACCAGACAGCATAGTATGCATTAAAAAATGGTAATTCCATGGCCTATAGCAACCTTCAGTGTTCTCTTATAATTATGATGTGAAGAGAATGAAATAGTAAGCTCCTGATATATTATAAGGAAGTATTTTTTAACCTGGCTAGTTCATTTATATGTTTATATTTTGAAAAACACATTTGGAAAGGGTAAGAGTTTTTGAATACTTATTTAAATAGACATTAATAAAATAAGAAAAAACAGGGATCCTCTGTATGTATGAGCCATGTTTAAAGAAAAATCAGAAGTAGCTTTTGCTCCCATATAAGCTAGAAATAGTTTGGTTTTTGTGTTTGGTGACTGCTGCTTTAGAACCTATGTGACCTTGCTAGATCTCATTCTAATTCTCTGTCTAATTCTTGAATAAATCTTCTTCTTGGCCACCACTGATTTTAACTGAAACAGCAAACTATAAAATAATGGAAGGAAACATGCACATGGAAGATAATGCTGTCACTGGCAGCTTTCCAATATGAAACTGAAATTATAATTCAGTGGAAAGCAAAAATATGGAGAGAGATCCTGATTTCAGATATAGACACAGGCAGATATAGAAAGGGAAAAATATTAAAAAGCCTTTCGTGTGTCTGTTTTCAAAGATAGTTTTTCTAGTGTAAACGTACTGGAGCAAAAGTATTAATTATGATAAAAATAAAAAAAATTCTTGTAATTCTCTCTATTTTAGCATTACACAATAACATACCTAGTAAATTAAACTCTTTAATCATCTTCTATATTTTTCCCATTTTATCTAAAGATCACGGTGTTGTTCATCTATAATATTCATCCCAGAAATAAAATCATTAATCACCTTGGCGTTCAGAAAAAAGGGTTACATATTATTTCTTATGACATCTAGGATACAAAACCTGAGGATGATATTAGTTTTTAATAATTCTGATCCACTCATTGGGATTTATCATGTTGAATAAGCAACTAGTCCTCTTGCAATAAATTTCAGTGTAACACAAAGAAGCAAGATACTCACAATTCAATGTTGTTTAAATATCATGCATCATAGGATATGTTTTCCCTCCACAGGGTTAATACTGCATGAAAAATGAAAGGTATTCACACTGACAAAGTTTAAATTTTAATTACCTATGTTATGAAATAGATCCATGGGCTTCTTCTGCAGTTTGTGGAGAAAGACCAAATTTTAAGAAAACAATTCCATTCACATACGTTAGGTCTCTGACCTGAAACATTCTGGAGAGAAGGTAGTTATTGTAAATATAAAAGGGATGTAGGGAGACTGGCCAACTGACTTCTAGCCCTAATGTTTGGTATAATGAATAGCTCCCCCAATTTTTCTTTTACAGAAATTTCTTTATGATGCTCTGTTCTTCAAGGTATTAGGTCTTGTTGATTGCGAAAAATCAGATGTGGGTAGGACATATTTCCAGAGCCTGTCTTCCCACAGAACTCTGGAAGACTGCCATAAGACAGCTGGAGGAGAATTGAAGATACGTTAATTTCAGCAGTTTTTATCTTTGTATTTTAGGAAGAAAAAAAGTCAGAGGCACATAATTTTTTGCCCAGGTATTTCTATTTCAGAACTTAGGATGCCAAAACTTTTGGGCAAAGTCAAAAGTATGTTAAGTAAAATACAAGAGAACTTTGATGTAGATTCTTTTCTAAATGAAGATACAGAGGTAAGCAGAAAGCTTTTAGTGGGAAACAAAAAGACAGACATATAACACCTTTCCTTCACCCTTCCCATGTTCAAATTCAGTCCTTTATTTCAGTCTCTCCTACCAGTGCAGCAGGTTGTGGAGCATCACAGTCAGTACACAACAGTTTCTCCCTATTGCTACTTTCCTCCTACATTTTCAAGATGACAGTCCCTTTGTCCACAAGCTGCAGGGAATATCTACTCCAGCATCGACCTCTTCCTCTTTGTATTATTACCCTCATGTTTGTTCCTCTTGCTGCTTCTTGTGGGGAGATAAAGAGAGCTAGTACTAAAGGCAATCTTACCCTTGATATATTGCAGCTGTGTTAATTATCCAAGAGTGGAACAGCCTTGCCCTCCCAGCTATGGGTGTGAAAAAGAGTGAGTTAGCTGGGGAGGAGTTCAGTTCAGTTGGAGTCTGCTGGCTGTGCTGTGAGGAGGAAGGGACAGGAGGTTGTGCAAGGGACAGAAAGGGTAAGATGCTGTACATAGGACAAACCGGGTTAGGTGGCTGTGATAGGGACAGAAAGGAGTGAGCTGGAACAGCAGAGGGAAGAGAGAAGCCTGTGGAGAAGGAGCTGCCCCATGGGATTGCTAAAGAGAAAAGGTACAAGAGACTTTTAGATAGCAAGGAGCTGATGCTTAAAGCCTTCTGATGTTTTTACTGAAGCACTTTGAGTGTCCGTCTCGACAACCACAGCTTCTCACTCATTTTGTTCTCTTCCTTTCTGTCCATCTAGTATTTTTTGCCCTTTCTTAAATATATTTTCACATTGGGTCCATACTGGAGCTAACTAGAAACCACATAAATATTCTCTCTCACTCAAGCCCCTTTCTTAAATTTGCGGTTTATATGTAATGAAAAAAATTCATTCCATATGGTCAGACATCCCTACTGAATAGTTTGAGATTTTTAAATTTGTTTTTAATATTCAAAGTGTTAATTTTTACTCTAGTATCTGATGCATCTGTTGCCTCTGAGGTTTAAATAATTTTCTGCTTCTCGGAAAAGAAAACTAATTCAGATTTGTTGCAACTCTAACAACTCCAGGGATAAGCACACTACAGAAAACATACCAATAACTTTCAGAGTGTTTTCAGAGTGTGCAGGCTCCTAATTTTTTTTTTTTAAGTAAACTCAAGCAATTAAAAAAAATTTGTTCTTTGAACTTCAGCGGCTACAGAAATCATTCTGTTCACTTTTGGCACCGCTGCTTACAATACAAAGTATTTGACATCATACTGCAATCTGAAAAATATTACCAGTAGAAATGGAAATACAAGAAATAAATATAACAAAAAAACCCAAATCACAAACCATTAAAAAAATTGACCTCAAACACTGCAAACACAGCTGTCAGTAGTATTGTCACTTGAAGCCTATCTAACTAAAGACCCACCTCCAGAACAAAATGGAGGGATGTTCACAGTTCCAGGAAATTCAAAAGGCATATTAGCATATTTTAGATTATGGACATTTGGAAAATGAATCCTGGTATACAGCCTCAGCTGTTATTTTATGATTTCAATCCTGCACGAGTAGATTAATCCAATGTTTTCTTCCAGCCTGTACCACCTGAACACAATGTGCAGTGTGTGCATGTACCTTTTTGGATGTGACAAACTTTTCCAGGGCAACATGCTCTCAATACTAGGTAGCACCCTGATTATTTGAAAAGAAGATTTCATGTTAAGTAAGACAGAGAAAACATTATTTTAACAGTCTGGGGGTTGATTCTTCCATTTTCTTGTGTTGCAGGTTATCACAAAACCATGGAGTTGCAGAACAGGCTGACTTGGAAGGTACCCACAAGGTTCATTGGCCCTGCACAGGACACCCCAAGAGTCACACCCTGTGCCTGAGAGCATTGTCTAAAAGCTTCTTGAGCTCTGTCAGGCCTGGGGCTGTGACCATTCCCTAGGGGGCCTGTTGCAGTGCTCAACCACCTTCTGGGTGAAAAACTTTTTCCTGATATCCAGCCTAAACCTCCCCTGACTCAGCTTCATGCCATTTCCTTAAGTCCTTTCATTTACTAACACCTGTATGAAATGGGCATCAAGTACTGCCATGTTTGAGCTAGTGGCTTTCTATGCTCCCTTTGCCGGGTGTAAATGACTGCAATATATTTAGATTCTAGTTTTCATCTCTGCACAAAAAAAAAAAAAGTCCTATTATCTAGCGATTAGATCTCACTGCAACTGGTTGCCATAGCTACCAGTTACCTGCTCAGGACTGTTGTCCTTTTGCTAGATTTCCTTAGAAACCTTGACACAAGTAGCAGCCCTCTGCTGAGGTCTGGCAACCCTGTCTGGAATAGGGGTCTCCCAGTCCCCTGGAGGCTTACACCTTCTATTGGCAGCATCTGTTAAGTAACCTGTCCTTACCTGGAGAATCAAATTTGACTGCTTTGTATCCTCCACACTTCTCAAACCCTAGTAACCTGGCTGGAAATTGTTGCTTCTCATTTAATTGGATAACCTTTTTATAATAAATTTGCATGCATTTGTACAAATGTAGTGACTTCCTTTCTTTTCTTTGCTCTTTTGTCTTTTTACTATCCCTTGTGCCTTCACTACCTCATCAGAAAAAAATCTTAGTTCTCACAGCTGAGCATATATGTGTATTTATATCAGGGGGAGTGGGTCAGTGGTGTGTTTGTGTAGATGTATATATATTTATATAGTACAAATAAGCAGATATTATAGGTCAGATATTTTTATTATACACTGAATTGCTGACATAATTTCAGATAGGTAAACATCTTGACAGTTAACTGCTGAATGCATAAGCCAATGAATTTAATAAAGTGTTTATTAAAATAAAAAATCAAAACCTCAACAAAACCCACTGCTCTCTTCACCCAAAATACTACTAGTAAAACAAACAAATAATCAAAAAACTAACCCACCACCAATTTCAAAGACCATTGTTGCAACTGTAGTAACAGTTGAAGTGAAAATAATTTTAAAAAGTATAGAAAAATATATTTCTAATGAGGGTAAGAATCATCCAAAATAAGTATTTCAGATGCTGCAGAGCAGCAAGAAAACTTTTTGCTAGGAGGAGGCATATTCAGTACATGCAATTAATTATGTGTTAAAGATGAAAGACAATGTAGATAGTAAGATACAGCACTTTAACTAATCTAGTGAATCTAAATAAGTTTCTAGCCAAACTTTTCTGGAAATTAAGAGTATAACAGTTTCAATGCATAACACTTCAAAAAAAGCTTTTGTCTCCTATTCTTGTCTGAGTAGTTAAGAATTGCAGGAATTTGATGATATTTTTATTGAGATGTCTTGCTAGAGTCCTGATTAAAAGACTGAGTTTGGACAGTTCAGTGTCCAAATTAAGGTGTTATCAGGATCAATAAGTTTGATAGAGAGGATCAGTTCCTGTACTTAATTTTGGTGTTTAGATTGAACTATAAATGTAGAATTTCATATTCCTCTCTATCCGTAATGGAGTATTCTCTGAAATCTGTAAAAAATTTGAAGGAAGAACTTGAATAAAATAGTATGTAATCTGCATAATTTTGTTGATGAATTGATGTTCCTCCTTAATTCATAATATTCTGCTTAGAAATATTTTTAAAAATTGACATTTTTCTTACTATGACTATGATGTGAAAATGGGCTTATAGAATTTCATATGCATAATTCTACCTTTTATGATGTTTCTTGGTTATCCATTACATTGCATGAGCCAGTTGATTATTTATAACTATTTCAGTCTTTTTATTACTTATTCACTGGTCGCTTCAAGAAATATGTGCTTATAATGTACTTAACCTAATTCATATTTTTTTTAATCTTTCTTAAAAATTATTGTTAAGTATCTATTTTATAAAAAATTCTATGTTAAAAAAACTACGCTACACAAACAAAATAATTCTGATCTTGGTTTTTACAATACTGGAAATTCTTTAGCTTAACTCAGGTCACTTTTTATCTAACAAATATGACAAAGAAAAAAGAATTTCCTTTGATAAATGCTAATTCTTTCACTTTTTTATCATTCTCTTTGTTTTGATATGTACACGCATATATAAACCATAGAAACCTGGGACCTTTAGATTTCCTGATTGTCCTCCTAGCTGCTGTCCTTGCATTTGGTGGCTCTCAGGCACAAGGTGTGACTCTGGGGATGGTCCTGTGGGCCAGGAGTTGGACTTGATGATCCTAATGGGTCACTTCCAACTCAGCGTAATTTGTGATTCTGTGATCATGTGATTTTTACTGCATATTCATGTAAATGGCTGCTCTAATGGTCAGGATCATTTTCTTTTACTATGTCTCCATATCTCTGAAACTGGACAGTTTTTTTTAACAACAGAGATGTTAGCAAATAGTTTCAACATGTACTGTGCACACTAAGTCATGACCACAGATAAACACCTTTTATGACATTCTCATTCACCTCAAAGGTGGGCAATGGCATGGATTGCGAGCTGACTATTGGGAAAATGATACTTGGCTTCACTCGTACTGATTTTTCATTAAACCCCACAAGCTCACTGTACCATAACACACAAGAGCCAAGAGAAAGTTCAGCTTCTTCCATCTAAAAGCTATGTTCCCCATTTATTTTTAATATTGTGGTGCAAACAATCATACTGACATTTGTGTCTATTGTGTCTATTTGTGTCCAAGGCAACACAGTTCTTATCTTAAATATATTTTCTGAGAAGACAGATGAGACAGTCCTTACATCTTACATTCCTTAGATATATTTTCCCTTTGAAACAAGAATAATTTGACTAAATCTAGATTTTGGAGCTAGACTAGTTGTAAAATTCAGTTTCTGGTATTACAGATTTTCAATAGACTGATTGTTTCATTCTGATGCCTCAGAAATCAGTAAAGGAAAAAAAAATTGGAAAGATATAATGATTTTTCTAGCCTTCCTTGCATTGTAAATCAAGTGAAGTTTGAAGGTAATAAATTTAAATGGTGTTTCAATCACTTACATGAACAGAAATGACAGTAACTCACATGATAAAGACAAAGTGACTTACGCAGGCTTGAGTATGTGCTATGTAAATCAGATAAGTTACATCTATATATATCTAAAATTTATTTGCCATAGAAGGCAGTAGTATACAGTTTCTTTTGGTCAGCAAATATATGTGATGGAGATCTCAATGCAATCACATCTCTTCTTTCCCTTCTAGTCTAGCACCAGACTGTGACATCAGATCGAGATTTGGAAGAGAAAAACAAGCTGAGTTCTTCCCATTTAAAACATATAACATATACTATGTCAGCTTTTTTGGCTTTTAAAAGCATCTTGCTTCACCTACAAAAAAGAAATGAGTCAAAGAAATCCTACCAAACTACTAAAAATCCAAATGTTGCAGAAAATAATTCCAGAATTAAAAATATTACTGAAAAATGTTGATAGCTTTGAAAAGTTATTATTTTATCTGTCCAATAAATTCTGGCACAGTAGCAAAGTCTAGTAAGCTCTGCTTTTCATCTTTGCTTTGTTCAGTTTAGACTTAATGAAATATTTCTTGCAAGTTTTGTATCATATTTACTCATTGCAAACCCATGAAGGACTAGATCCAGTTATTTTGGTGTTTTGTTTTGTTTTAAATTACCTCAGCTAAAGCAAACAGCATTTCTCACAAGAGGGAAGTGAAAATATTGTGATATTTTCCACTGATATGCAGCTTAACCACAAAACTAAACTGCACCACAGCACATCCCCACCTATTATGTTAGTGCGCAATTATCTATACTGGTAAACTGTTATTCTCCTCCCTGAAGGAGAGTCCTTCCTATAATAGCAGCACTCTTTCAAATAATTATCAGGAATGGCTTGCAGATGATTTTAAATGGATCGTTTATTTTGCATGAAGGAGTATAGGAGAAGAGTTGTTGGCCACACTGAAATAAAGATAGGATAAAGCAACATCAAACAAATATGCAATAAATATAACTAGTTCTCTGTGATATCTCATCTCTATAACTACTGTAACTGAATCCTTTTTCTGATTTTTTAATTCTCTTTTTATTTTTAGCTCTTATATTATACTTTTTGAAGTTGTATCATCCTCTATCTGTGCAGCTTCCATAATGCATGGAAGCTTTCCTAACTACTACATAATCCCCATAATAAGAGGTTGCATTGGGTGGTGGGGAGTTTCATGTGTTCACAACACTAGAAAGGTAATGGCTATAGTAAATAATACAGTTCATATCAAAGTAGAACTCTCTGGTTGATTCATGAGAGCCTCAAAGTGTTATTGCATTTTCTTTAATTAAACTCTTTGGTTTGCTTAAAACATAAGAAAAATTAAGCATGTGAGTTTCATATCTCCACAAATGTTATAATATAAATCTGTAAAGAAGTTTACAATCAAGCAGCTTTAGTCTAAAGTCCTGTTGCAGACATGCTGTAGTCTCATCCAAAGTGCTTAATCTCAGCAAGTGAAATGTATCCAGAATATCTGCTGTCCTTTCCAAAGAACATTAGATGAAATAATTCCACAGCAATTTCAGTTCCAAATTCCAACAAGCAAGCCTGTCTGAGGAGAGATTTGCAGTCATATACGGTCCAATTGTTTGGAATTATTGTCTTTTCCACAAGCCAGCTGATACTATAGAAAAAGATGTGTGATTCAAGTGAGAAATCCATGACTAATGCATAAATAGAATTTAAAATAGGAAAAAAAAAATCTAGATCTTAGCTACTGCAAAAATAATCAGAGAATGTACTATACCTTTCTTCCTTATCTATGGGTCATTTTTACACTGTAGATTTTTAAAGAATAACTTTATAATCATTTTAACAATTACTTTAGCTTTTCAGCAAACTCTTAGCATAACTTTAGTCATTTTAGCAATAAGTAGAAACCTCTATATCCTGATAGTCCTCTGAATCTGCTGTGGATGACAGTTGTTAGCTATTAAAGTGATTGGATTGAGAAGAAATACAGTGGTGAACACTGTGTATCTTTAAAAATTCAGTTGTTTCTGTGTTTTGTATTTGTTGGGGATTTTGAAGGCTTTTTGTAAACCAAAAGCCCTATTTTTTTTTAAACCCAGGATGATATTTCTGACAGTAGACAGAAAAGGCTGTTTAGGGAAAGATGACAAGGAGTAATTCTTTCCTAGGAGTGTCTTCTCCCACGGTGCAGTATTCTGTGGTCCTCTTGAAGCAGGAGCTGGCAGCAGTCCTCTCACGCACCAGTTACTCTTGGACCTGTCCTACACAAGGGCATCTCCTACCTAAGTGAACATTGTTTATATTCTTGACCCCTGCAAAATTTACTGACAGTAAGTTCCACAAGGTGATGCCACACTGAGTGAGAAGTCCCAAAGTTACTTCCTTGTTTTATGTCTTCTTATTTCATTTTCTCTTAGTTCCTTCAATGTAATAACATAACATGTAAATAATGAAAAATTTTTTACTGATTCATCTTTTCCAGGCTTCACAAAATTCAGTCATGTCTTCCATGTCTTCTGGTTTTTTTCAAGACATGAAATTCACATTTATGTAACTTCTGGTTTTAAGAAACCATTTCAATTTTTTTCTATCATTTTTTTCTGCCTTTCTATGCCCATTTATCATTATTAAATAACTCTGGTGGATGAGGACAAGAACTATATTTTCAAACTATCTTTACAATGCAAGTACTATATGCAAGTACTATTAAATAAAAATAGTGCTATAAAGCTTTCCTAGAAATTACTGATATCCTATTTACTATTTATCAGCTACTGAATTTGACTATTTTGAGATGTTGAATCCTGAATTTTTCTAAAAGCTATCCTCACTGATTCCAACATCTTGTGTAGTAATAGACAACTTGGAATCCGTAATTTAATTTCACCAGTCATTTTATCATCTAGATTTTATCATCTAAACATAAGCTATCATGGGATCTTCTTGTATCTTACCACTTTGCAACTAGCTTTGTATTTGATTTTTTTAGCAATTTCATATAATTTACAAATTTTATTGCTACAGAATTCAGTCTCTTTCCCAGGCCCAGCCTGTACGTTTTATATATATATATATAAATATATAAATATATAAATATATAAATATATAAATAAATAAATATATATTTATAACTGAGCAGGAACATTACAGATCACTGGATGACTTGATATAGTCATTGTCCCTATCAACTCCTACAACGACTTTTCTCTAATCTATCTTTTATATTTGAAAGATATCTTTTAAATCAGATTAACACAGCCCCTTGTGTGATTTTAGAGCTTTGTTTCCCTCAAGGAGGGTTTTCATGAGATTTTAATTTTTTAGTTCAGAAACTTTAGTCACACATTTTGCTTGCTTCACCTGTTTATTTGCATTGTGGCATTCTCTCCTGCACTTTCATTGAATAGCTTCTCCCCTAGTTCACGACCCATGTGAGAGGCACAGGTATATGACTAGACCTACGACCACCTGAAAGTAATCCAGAGAGGAAACCAGCAGAAAGAATTCACTGTGTTCCAGCTGCTGAAATAAAAGTGGAAGATAAAACCTCCAGAGATCCCACTGTCTGCCTCTCCAAAGGCTCATTCCCAAGCAGCTGTGTAATTTGTTGTGTTCTCTCCATGGTCACTGATGGATCAGAATTTACTGTAGCCACTAGCATCATATAGAATAATACACTGAACCCCACATTATTGCTATTCAAAGCAACTGAGAGTCCTAAATACATGCACAGATGGTTCATACCTCAAAATATGTGGTATGTAACCATACTTCTTTTAATGTGGATTACTTTATTCTGTCTGCATGAATTACTTAGAATACCTTTGTTATACAGTCCCACTTCCATACGCCTATGAAATCACTTTCACAGCAAAATATGTATTTTGAATGGATAAAATATTTCCCTTCCAGCTTGTACTAAGCATAGACATAGGTTTCTGAATGTCACACACTCTCCTTGAATTTATCTTTGACCAGACCATTAATAATTATGAAGGAATTGTGAATAAAGAATGGTATTTATCTTTCTGCTATAATGTTATCTTGACCCACAGTGCCACAGATAGTCTTGTCTCTGTCTCATTTTGGTCATTCCGTATTCACCTGTCTCAAGGTCAATGGGATGATACAATAATGAGAAAGTAGAACAAACAATGTCTAATGGAAGAAGCATTTCATAAAAACCTGTGATGGCATCTCTACAAAGACAGCAAAGGAATGCACGTTTTTAGTTGAGCACTACCTGACAGATTCAATAATCAGGGGAAAGACTTAATTGATGACATTTCATTAGCATAATGAGTTGAAGCTGGGAAAAGACAGTCTCTTATTAATTAATCAAACAAAGCACGAACTGTTTCAGTCCCTTACTCTCTGCCATTTTCCATTAATCATAAGTCTGTGTATTAAACTCATTTGAATTCACTAGGTGTTGAGTATTTCTGTGGGGAAAGTATTGGCAGAGTGGCATGCTCAAGTGAACACACTTGCATAGGTATGAAGCACATTAGAAATTCATGTTTGTGAACTTAAGCTCTCATCTCTGCAGGAAGTGCTGAGAATATTTCTTAAAAAAAACCAGAGCTTAGTAGCCATAAGTAGATAGATGAAAGTCACCCCCTCTCTGTCCATTGGTTACTTGGCTACAAGTATGAATTTTCTGTACACCAGGGAATGCAGGGACTATGCTGACAGCTGCCAGAATAACTTCTTTACACATCTGCCATGCATTGGAAAATTTTCCTTATTATTCCTAGTAGTATTTTCTTTGTATTTTGCTTTGCATTTATATAAATATAGAGAAGTAAAACCAGAGGTATTCAGGAGTTCAAAAGGGCTAAATTTCTGCTTGCTGTTGTATTTATTTTTTGGAGAACATTTGTAGTCTGTGATAATGACTACCTCATAAATAAATAAATTTTTAGTAGCTAGGAAAATGCGAATAAATCAGGAGTCTTCTGTGGTCTAAGTAGACAGATATTTTTCCTTTCCATCTTTAGTGTACACATTGGAAGAGAAAAATATATCTGAAGATCAGAGAGAAGCAGATCTTCATCTTTTTATGGGAGTGCTTATATTGGAGAAGATACATATCAAAAGTCTGCATGTTCAACTTCTACAACTTGATTATTAATTTTATTTTCAACTCTGTAAATGACAGAGGCTGTTCTCTTTATGCAGCTGGTAGTTGTAATCACAGGCTTGAGAACCATGTTCCTTCCCTGTGAGTCTTGAGCTGATCTTTCTTAAAACTGGCTTAGTGTCAGTGAAGCAGAGAATAATTTTATGCGGAGACCCCTTTGTAGTTCAGTCTCTCACAAAGGTTTCTTTGGATACTTATTGATATAGAGGTGACTGAAGTGATGTCAGATACAGGAGTACCTGCTAGCTGTCAGATACTTTAGAGGAAAATGGCCATCATCCATTTGAGAAAATATGGTTTTTATCTCTGTTTTCAGTGGAGCTCTCCTCTCAACACACATTGATTTCAAGCTCAGCTACAGGGTCAGGCCTTTAAGAGATTGTAAGTAGAATCTTACTGTATTTTGGTAATTACTCAGTCCTTTCCAAGGTGACTGCAGAACAGAGGAAATTTAGGCATATAAATGTTTTACTTATAAAGAAGTATTTTCAGAGTGTTAAGAGCTTGGAAGTCATGCTTTTAAATTTAGTTACTTCAGCTCCTTAATCAAATATGATTTGGTGTCTAAATATCATTGAATACCTTGACACAAATATTTCTCTATTTGCTAGGTGACAAATTTCATTTCACTTCCATTTGAAAATAGAATCAATAGATTAAATAATTTCTGATAAGCCTTAAATGTAATGGATGAAGACCATAGAAGAACAGTATTTAGTGGTAATGAGACTTAAGCACTTGCCACTGCACTTGAATATTATATCAGCAGATATTAAAGTCTGAAGACAAACTTATAAGAACTTTTTTCATAAGCTAGTATTAATTAATTTAATATGGACAGGATTAGTACAGTAAATAGGTATATTCTGCAGTTAGCTAGGTTTGTTTTCAGCAGTACGGCTGAAGCACTTCAGGTGCATAGAGTTGATGCACTGCAGTATAGAACTATATAAATATTGCAGTGCTGCACACTCTCATGCTTTTCATTTTAGTAGCTACACTTTCATGATTCTCTCTAGTGTCAGAAACAATCATTAAAGTCTTCATAGTCATTGCAGAATTGTATTTTTAACTTTGTCTCAAAACTTCTATATAAACTTTGAAATTGACTGCACTATAATTTCAGATCATATGTGTTTCTCTATATTCACAGTCATAACATTCTCACAATTCACATGGAAATAGATTATATCCACGCAGCTGTTGTGCAACATCTTTTTCAGCTATACCATCAATGGATGTGAAGAAAAAATGTAAAATTGATCAACAGACATAACACTATCATCTAGAGGAAAAGAAAAAGTGAATCAAGCAAAAACTAATACATTATTCGAACTTTGTGTATATTTCACATGGTCCTGAATCTAGTCAAGGTTCCTGAATGAAGCTTATGTATGATTTAAAACATTATTTCCTTAATATGAATCCAAAATACAGGTATTTTAAAAGTGCAATTTTTTTTCCTAATGATATAGTGTAAGAGAGAATGTGCTCAATTTTTCTTAATTTATTGCTAAGCATTTTATATTCTGTAATAGCATATCTAGAAAAAAAAGTTCTATTGTAAAAGTTGGTTGTTGGGGTTTTCTTGCAAGAAAAGACTGCATACAATTTTTTCTGAATATTTCTATTACAAGCTAATTAAGAAATCTATCAAATTCTGGTAATTCAATATCCAGCTTATTCTAGTATTAAAATATTAAATATTCATACTTTGTAAATAGGGATTGGTACTATCAGTGAACAATATAAAGCCAATAATGACAGGAATGTGAATATTTTAAGACTTAATATTACTTCCTGAAAATTTATTTTTTAAAGGTAATTCTAACCACTATGGAATCTGTGGAGAGCTACAATGAGACAAAAAATCACATGATCAAAGAAAAAAGCCTATGTTTATTTCATCTGAGCAGCATATTTTCCTGAGGCTGCAGAAAGGTTTTGTGGTCATTTTGTAAAAGGGAGTTGCAGATATCCTCCACTTGGATGACTCACACTAATGGCTATGTTCCAACCCCAGCCTCAACATAGCTTGTAAAAATGGTGCTGCTCTAAATTCAAAAGCAGATTAGTGAGATCTTATTGAAGTGAAAATCTATGAGGGAATAAACATTAGTGAAATTTGACATACAATAGTGGCAGATGTTTATAGAATCCTTCCAGTCAAAGTGTTTGGTCATACCCAGTTAGGTGGGTTTGAGGACTTAGAGAACACAGTTGAATGTCTCAGAACTCTGTCAGAGAGGGGAGTTCCCATAAGATAAGTCACCACAATGGAACTGGGGTAAGTGCAGACAGCAACAGCAGTAAGATGGTCATTCCAGGCCTGGTAAATCAGACCTGGATAATACATCTGAACAAAAATTCACACATTGGCAAACTGGGAAAGGACACACATATTGGCCCAAGTTGTGGAAATGGCATCTAGACCCCATGGATATCCAGAACTTGGACTGTATAGAGGTGGTGCCTGCAGAAGAATGACTCCAGGACCTCCACCAGTGAAGTCCAGGGTGAAGATGGACCAGTGGAATGCCACAGGAACTCACATGATGGTGATATCTTTTTCTTAATCTCTCTCTTTCTCTCTTTCACTCTCTTTCTCTCCCCCCTGCTCTGGTTTCTATCTCTCTACCTCACATTTACTGTTAAATAAAATCTGTAGTATTGACTTCAGTTATGGTCTTGTTTGCAACCTTAATTTGGACAGAGGCATCTCTTATGACTAGATCATATCAGTGGGTTACATTTTCCTGCTGGTAATTGATGGTTAGCACCTGCAGCCACCAAAGTGTACAGAAAACAGACACCAAACTAGAAAAGGTCTTCCCCCATCTTATATTCTCATGATGTCACCCAATTCCTAACACATCATCTAACTTGTTGACTTTGTAGAAGATCAGCATAATCTTCAGAAAACTTTTGGTAAAGACCCGATTTCAAAGGTGTAGCGTGAATATGGACATAGAAGTAAGTAATTTGAAAAGAAAGCTAGAATAAAATTTCTACATAGACTTTTACTTGGAAAAGATTTAGTTTTTGCATGCATCTACTGGCAGAGAGTCAGGCTTCTGATGAAGGTTTCCTAACTATGGATAGTGAATGTCTACTCGAGGGCTGAGCTTTTAGTCTAAAATCCTTTTGCAGCTTTAGCCCACAGTGAGCTGTTAGGTTTTTAATTGTCCCTGTGAAGTACTGTACTACTCATTTGCTTGTAAGGCATGTAGTAAAATAAATTCATAGTTCCAGATGTGACCTTACATTTTGCTGTTTCTCATAGGAACTTATTTGGAATTATTCTCTCAGCCTTTCTCAATGGGCTTTTATGAAAATACCATCTGTACAGTTAGTTTTCACATTAAACATAAATGCACACATTAAAGGAAAAAAAAATATATTTAAACCAAAGTTTTGCCAGGAGGTCTAATTAGGGAAAGAAGAAAATATTGAATACATTTTAACCCCAAATCTGTACATCCTATAGCATGTTCTAACACATAAAATGCAGATTGCTAAAATCAGTGCAAGACATCAAAAATTCACATTTTGCTATCAGAATGTACTGGTTTGGACTATTGAGTTCAGTGAATTCTGAGAAATGAGATGTAGTCAAGAATCACTGGATTTGGTATTACAGATAGCATGTCTTGTCACATGGAATGTGAACATCTGGATAGTAGCACCATATGAATGAAGTTGAATTTCTTTATTTTTGCATTGCATTATATCTCAGGAATGTGAATAATCTCAATATTATGTTATTACTGAAGCATCCTTCTCTGGTAAAAATAATTTCATACAGTATAGAAATAGTGAATCGAGCAGATTAAGAATGACAAAGTAAACCTTAAATATTGCAAGCACACATTTTCAAACTGCAATATTTCAGCTTCTCATAACAAAAACAGTTCCAGTAATTGAATTTGTAACTTTTTTTTTCCTAGTCATAGAAAATCAACTTTTTATAAAAAACAATTTTGAATATGTCTGGATTTAATTTGTTTTCTGCATGTACAGTACTATGTTATTTATTGCTGTTACAAGTAAATTCTCATTATATATTTTCTGCAGAATGTACATGTGATAAAGTCTTCATAATATGATTTGTTTAAAGTAACAACAGCTTTCAACAACTGTTTTGGAAGTCAAATTAAGTAAAAACAATTATATCACTTCTTAAAAACACCTTACCATAGCAAAAAAATCTAATACTTCAAACACAAACATATTGAATTAAACAGTATTATTGAAGAATGAGAATAGCCTGTTTACAAATATATATATATATAATGTATATTTATATATATATATATATTTATATGCAGGTTGTCCTTATACCTAACCAAAGTTGGAAGCAAGTTCTGTTGTCTTCAGAATCCTCATTTATAAATATAGATAAGTAATTATACATTTTCTCACAAGAAATAGTTTATGAATTGGATGCAAGATGACATCTATTTGCACTTGACAAAAATACTAGGATATATTTAATACAACATGTAAACTTTTTTTTTTCTTGGTTAGTATCTAACTCTGATTATAATGTTATACACAATGTATATAGAGTATTCCATGGGGGAAAAAAAAAAGAAAAAGGATAATTTTATCCAAAGAGAAAAGATTTGCATGACTTGTGCACTACATGTAGTGGTCTTAATAAAAACAACAAAGATATTTGAAATAGAAATCAATTTAAAAAATTATATTTTATTTACAGAATGAAATGCACTACATAAACCCCATTTGTAATCTGACCAGATTCTATGCTGTCTTTTTTGTGACTTGTCAACATTTCTGTATGACAACAACATATAAGTTTGCAGCAGCTGCTGCCTGTTATCACTGTGCTTGGTAAGACAGACAACTGAAAAAGTGGCCTCATAAATATTTCTAATACAAATTTATCAGTGCTTGCTTTTATTTTTGAATGTTATTATGATGACTGCTTACCAGAATTATGTTAGCTTGCTTTCACCTGGATTGTAACCTCTTAGAATTTTTTGGCACCTGGTTAATTCTTTTTAGCTTAGGTTATTTACCTAAGTTCCTGCAACTATAAAACCCAAAAATTGCTTACACTTCTTAATGTTTCCTAAATATTTCATCACAATTTTCTCTGTAGTTTAGCAACATATACAAAAAACCTTTTTGTCTGTATCCATTTTCTATATCTAATTAGGTGTGAGGTTTTTATCTCAATTATGCTGTTAGTAGATAGATGTTTGGAAACAGAAAAGATGATGCCTCAAAGAGCAGTATGAGAAAAACACATAAGGATATTATATTGACTAAACTTGCAAAGATACTGAAAAGGATTTTTTTAGATCTCACATATGCTGTGAAAGAAAAATGGAATAGAGCCAGAATCCTGACTACACAGAACATGAATCAAAGTATTCTGACTCTATATTCTAATCTGATTTCTAACTCCATAAGAAAGTTCAGAAGAACTTTATGCCTGAAATCATGGCAGTGTATATGCAAACAAATGAAGTAGAGAAAACTAGCCTTTGATGTTTGGAACCCAATACTGAGAAGATTATGCTAGCCAGAGTGAAAATCAGACAGAAGTCATATATTCCCTATTCACCAACACATCTATACCCTTCAAATAACAACAGCTGAAATGAGCATATTAAGAAAGGAAAGAAATTAAATCCTTTCCATCTCCTAAATATGATGGTCACTACTGTCCCAGACATCTCTAGCTTGACACTACCTCATGGTTGGCTTAGCAGATATATACTGGTTTACAGATCTTATAAATAAATGTATAAATCATTAATTCTGTTCTGCTAATGTGTGCATGTACACACATCATTCACAATGTCAAATTTAGCTGTTCTATCAGTGACCACTATTGACAGTAGCTGATGTTTTACCCTCACTCTGATGCACTTATCATTTGAATGAGGAATCTCAAACTTAGAAAAATAAATGTCTCTTAGAAGGAAAGCTCATTCCTGAAGATCAACAAGAATATGTAACTGTCACAGCAGGGAAACGGTGAAGAAGGCACACACACATTCTTGGTCATCAGAAGGCTTTACTCCATTTCATCTTTGCCCTTTAACACCAAGTGTTGAAAGGGCAGTGATTGGTCGGAGAAGGACTGAGTCTCTTCTCTTTTAACAAACAACAGGTGTGGAAAACAGTTAAGAAAACTGTTATGAGAAAACATGAGAAAAGTCCTTAGAAAAATCAGCACAGTGATATTAACAATAACAATGAAAAATGTGTTTTGAGAATGAGAACTTGTATCTCAGTTTCTCATAGGAATCAGTAGCTTAGCAGCAGAATTCCCAAAGCCCAAACTACAGAACCACATGTAACTGGCTATGAAGATCTAGAAAAGCTTCTTTCCTAATAATATCCTGTGGGTTGGAGGGCAAATCTTGAAAGATTAATGTCTTATTGACCATTATCCATCCTTTTCTTAAAGTCTAGCTGTACTCTGGAATTTTTTAACCAGTTCAGATATGTTTATTCTGTCTCAGTTCCTAGATTTCACATGTGACCAAGGCAGAGATATCTTCTATAAAATACCTTTGGATTGTATTGTTCAAAACATAATTGCTAAGTCATTGCACTCAGAACTGAATGAAAATGATCACACTTACCATCTGTTACAATCCCTTCAGATGCCAGCTCCAACTGGCATATTAACTGATGGTCTGAGAATGTCCTCACGGTTTACAGAGAAACCTAGAAGTCAAGAAAATCATGCTATTCCTAGGTATCCCTAGTGTGTCATAATTTTTAATGAGAATAAAATAATAATTTTTACTGTCCTCATAGGCATATTTTAAGGTGATGCTTGGTTTTTTAATTAGTTTTTAAAAACTGCTTTGAGATCAAGAGATGAAACATTTTTCAAACTCAACACTTTTTAAATAAATGCTAAGTGTTGCCTTTGAATTCAGCTTATTTGCTCTATCGTGAGCCTGAAGTATTTCTCATTCTTTCACTGCATCTCTGATCTTTTGTTCTGTGATTTCTTTGGGTTGATATGCAGCTTTCTTCTTTTTTTTTCTCCATTACCCAAGTTCTGTTTGTAGATGTTTAGACTCTTCTTTTCATGTTCTTTTTCCTTTATCTTCAAATTATTTTTCTAAACTGAGAAGTATATTTTCACTAAAATTTGGATTCTGTGTTACTTATTTTTATAGTATTATGTCCAGGATAGATAAAATAATAGTTTTATTTCTCTAGAAGTCAGGACTCCTGACCAAGACAGATAGGTAATTAGGTGTGAGGGAAGTTGCACCAAACTGCACGCCATCCATAAAGAAAAGGCCTGTTCTTAATTACATTAAAAATGTGAACTGGAACCACGCAAATATACAAAAAGGAGATCCTGTCTACAGTGCCATCAGTGTGTTAGAGGTACACCTAATCTATTTTTAAATTAGTTAGATCAAGTCATAACCTAGCTGAAGCAACACAAAGCTCTAGCCTTTTCCTTTCTATGACTGTTATCACTGTGTAGAGCTCTCAGATAGCTACAGTCCATTTTAGTGCCATACTGAAGGTGTGTTTTGCCCTTCCTTTCTTCTTAGTGAAACGTAGTAAACTGTTTCAATAGCTCCTTAGCAGCCTAATTGATACCAGGAAATTGTTGCAGGAAACAGTTGCTTTTCCCTGAGAATCTTCTCAAGAAGCAGGTAATATTATTTCAGCTTTATTGCATCAGAGGCTTCATATCACCTGCAGTGCAAAAAAAGTTTGAGACAACCATGTCTCAGACCAGAATTACACAGAGCAACTTCCCTACCTTTCTAACATTAATTAGTATGAAACATAACACAATAAATATAATTATTTGCCATAAATTTAATATAATTAGAAGTTGTCTACCTGATTCAATCAGTTACTTTTAGGAAGGCAGTTATAAAGTAAAATTTGACAGATCTGGCTGGCTTTTCTCCATTTATTTTTCCATATTTTTGGACAACTGTATGATATCCCATTTTTTCTTTGATTTTCATTGTAATTTGATCATTATTTTTCCTTCTCTGCAAATATGAAACATTTCCATGTCTTTTTTCTCCTTTTTCCTACCCTTTCCTTTGCCTGATTTGTACTCTGCATTTTGGTTCTTCTATATCTCATCATATCTGGCCATAATCAAATTCACATACTCTTCCTGCATGAAACTAAGAACGTTCCTAGCAGGGCTGAAACAGTACTGTTGTTATTTTTAACTTCTCTCTGTAAAATTTGAACATGCTTGATATTACATGTGTCCATATGTATGGCTGATTTACTTGTAAATAATATTGTGAGGCCTTGCTTTAGAGTGACCATTGACATCTTTCTATATCCAAGCATGATTTAAGTTGGAAGTCATTCCAACAGCAGAAAATTGTCAATCTACATAGTTTAGTCATTAATCAGTTGTTAATCCAGAACTCTTTATGTTCTGTGGGGTTTTTTTGTAATTAACTACTAGGAAAAAGAAGACGGTTGGTACTGGAAATAACAGTATGGCATTATAGATTTCCAACATTATAATTCTACTTCCACAGCATAAAAAATGATTCTTAGATTATGCAAATCTGAGATAGTTCCCTTGACAACAGTGGTGAACGTGAATTTGCACTACATACATGTTTTAACTACAGTATTCATTGATGCAGCAGTGACTCTGCATATAATTCTTTCACATCATTAATTTGCTTTTAATGTTACTTTTAGCTGATCCTAAATGTAGTATTGATTCAAATACTATTATTTCTACACATACATGTTATTAGACCTTACTTTTAATGCTGTCCTGGAAAGCAATCTAAAAAAAACCTGGTACTCATTTTAGAAAGAAAACAAAAAAATTCTATTAGAATCTCATTTTGACAGCAACTTTCCTGCTATTGTGAGATCTTCAATATTATAATGTATGGATTTTCTTTGATTTGCTTCACTTTAAATTAATTTCTTGCTATGCAAGTGAAGATCTATGTCAAATTTTGAATCAATGCAATCAGAGGGTTATATTTATTATTCTGACTCCACAGTCTTCGATGTCGTATTATCTTAATGTGAGAAATTTAGATTAACTAAGTGTTTTCTTAATTTACAAGCCTAACTCTTCTTCCACATACCAATCAGATTAACACAATTTGTTTGATCTTCTTGTGGAGAACATTTCTTTATGCTATTCCTATGTATTTCTGTGTGTCTGTCCATATGGTTAACAAATCTGGTTGAGTTCATATTTTGTTCACAACCATACTGTATTTTAACACTTACTATGCATACATGTTTGTGCAAGGGGAACAATCTGCCTGAAAAAGATACATTAAAGGTATTGCTAGCAGTTGGTTTGGAATTCATGCTGGGAAAAGTATTGTTACACAAGATGTTCGAATGGAAATGGTGCCAGATAACAACCTGTCATTATGTACAGAGATTTCCAACTGTTCCTAGTTAGAAAACAATGGTTTTACAACCTCCTAAAAGGAATCAGACTAAATAAGAAACAATCAAAAGACATCAGTTTTCTGATTAGGGGACAATTATTGAGCACATAAAACAATGATAGAGATGATCACTTTTAGGGATTTGTGTACTACTTTGGTACATCTCTGCTTGATGAATAAGGGTTTATGGATTGACCTGGTGTTGTAATCTAGATGGAGCATTCATCTCATATTTATGGAAAAGAATACAAGTAATATTATTCATACTAGGTTCTATCATTGCAGGATATAGATTTGATTAAGTTTGTACTTTTCACACTAGATATAATTTTGATTCTGGCTTAAAAAGTTTGTATGATCCCACAGTCAATGATAATACTGCCTACATTTTCAAAAATCTATTAAATACTTCAGGACATTTTTATAATAACTCTGTGAGAAGCATGTCAGAAAGTGGCCTCTCCATATTACATGTATTTCAGCACAGACTGCCTTACTCTTTCCTGATAATCAGATACTTAATCATGAGCATTTCAGGGTTCACTTAGATTCAGAAACTGTATTTCAACCATATATGTAGAAAATGTCATCTAAAAAATGGGGCTTTTTCAAAGGAGGACACTAATGTCCTTCCTGCTGTTACTTATCTCTCACTGTAATCTCATGTCCCTACAGGAGGCACCACTCGACCATTCTATATAATGACTGTTGTTGGCAAATGAAAGCAATGGAACAAATGCCAGCCCTTCCAAAGCCAAATCCTGTCAATGCCTGCTCCCTGGTTGGCAGAGAGCACCCTACTCAAATGCTAAGAGGTTTGTTGGCTTCACTGTCTGCTATAATTCACCTTGTTACGGATGAAAACAGCTGTGCCACGATCATGTCCTGGAAATATGCCATAACAACTCACTGAGTTAAAATCCCAACTTGACTGCTAGTACCAGGATTCGGTGTCATGACTGCTGGTGGATGAATTGTAGAGTAATCTCAAGGGGATAGAGCGTAATTGATTACTTTTTAATGCTATGTCTGGAAAAGGGTCTGCACTTGAAAATATTTATTGCATGCACAATTAGTACAGCTCTGGCATTTTGTGTGTTCAGAAAGCAGAGATGTCAAATGAAACTTTTCATTACATGCACAACATTATACACACTGGTAGGATTTGCTATCCAGTTGTCAGATAGAGATACTGATTGATCTACCCATGAAACCCTGAGGGACACCAATATATAGCTATAAAGTAAAATAAGCCGCCTTTATCCCCAGGAAACATCTTTCTACTTTCTTATCTAATATGGACATCAATTCAGTATCACAATGTTGTGTTAAAATACTTTGCTAAAGAATTTCACTCTAGTATTATATAACCAAATGGATTCATGTTCTGAATAGAAAGATATTAATTACAAAAATATACTGTAAGCTAGATTTGAGCCTCCAGTGGCTTTAATCCTCTATTTATTTCAGTTAATAATAGCCTTTAATTTTAGGAAAAAAAGAAAAAGAAATGTCATAAAGAACAACTCAGGAGCAATCTGTTCCCAGTCTGAAGGTCACCTACAAACTTTTTAATTCCCTGCAAAATATTCTCAAACTAGTTTCAAAGCACAAAATTGCACTAGGATTTGTTTTCATAGTAAAATAAAAATATGATTAAAAATAAGAAAAAACCCAAGAATTTATAAAAGAAAGAAGACTGAGAAAATTATATAATGTCAGATAAATGACTGTCAGTTTACCTAGTTAAATTTAGGGAAATCTAGGTATACTATGGTCACATATGTAGATTGACAGAATATATTTTTTGTTTTGACAAATTCATGAAATATAAGAACTCTGAATATGGAAAAGGAATGCATTTTTACAGATATCTATTTTCTTTCTTGAATACCTTCTTCATCTCTGGTAGTAAATGTAAGTTCTGGTTTGGCTGTGTCATTTTGTAATACAAATATCATTCTCTAAAACTTCTTGGTATGAAAGAGCGACTTTTAGTTTCTCAATAGAGAAAGGCAAAAATGTGAAAAGAAGCAAAAAATATTAGTTTGTTTCTGATGATTTCAGTAAAACCCACTGAAAAAACTTTCATAGAACACTACCACTTTGTGTGATTAAAAGTAATGGAATCTGGACTTTAGTACAAATATTTCTTGCTCTCTGATTAGTTTTTCTCGTTTTACTCAAAAATTAAATTTGTTTAATATTATTACAGGGTCATATGAAAGCAGCAAATTACACCTCAAATAGTACTCTGGTTCTAGAAAGAATATTCAGACCACCAGACCCATTTAGTTCTTTCAGTCATGAAAGCTGACCAGTGCTTTGGTCATAATTGGTAACTCCTACCCTCCCTTGTCAGCTAGTTATACGTTAGCAACTTGGTACCTAGGAACCCAGAGCATATGATTCCACTGATAAGACACTTAAGAAGTCTACTATTGTTCACAGTTATGTAGGACTCACTGCATGTGATGAAGTCCATCTCTTTATGCAGAGTCTAAAGTATTCGGAAGGTGTTGGGTGCCCAATACATCAATATGCACCTGACAAGAATCCAAGGCAGGAGGTGTTGAGCTCTTTTCCTTTGAACTGTCCAGCAGTGCTCAAGTTGAGCCCTTGTTCTGGAAATTTACTATAGCACATTTCCCTGTATTCTTTTGAGTACTTGTGAAAATACTAAAATCTTGCTAATCAGTACTATTTTTAGTTGCTAGCACAGACATTCATTGCTAATGAGCAAAACCAATACTGACATCTGTCAGTGAAAACAGATGTAAAGAATGTTAAAAATTATTCATTTGGATATTTTAATATTATTTTTATACTAAATTTTCAAGAGTACTTTGCGAAGGTATTAGAATCTGACAATGTACAAACTATACAGTCAAACAAACCATCTTAAATCTCAGCTGCAGTTCAAACACTGGTCAAAGACCAGATGCTACAGATGAGAAAATAATCTTTCACAGAATACTGAACTCCCTCCACAGTGATGCTTAGGAGCTATAAAACCTACCTTCTCTTCAGTACTAAATACCAGCAAGGATTTGTACTCATGGATATTATAATCTGCTTTATTGAGCAAAGGGAGTTTTATCAATTGCCATATAATTTGCTTCACTGAGAGGCTGTTATATTTTACTTGCTAGTGATTTTACAGGACAAAATATTTAGCACAACTTCGTTATAAATGAACAGTTTAGCAAACTTTTCTGTAATTCATGTCAACGTTCAATACCCTTTCTCATAAGAATGAAAGCAAAACTAGAAACCTAAACCTTCAAAATCTTTGTATCATAAAGTAGAGACATTAAAATAATTTTAATTGTACCTTAATAATTTTCTAGCTGTGAATTGTCATCACAGAGGAATATGACATATTAACAGTGTCATTTTATTAATTTATTTGTTTTAAGAGTGAAATAATGCAATTTGGGTTTAGTAAAAATAATCATTCATATATGTCCATGGAAGTGGTATATATATATATATACTGTATATTTATGAACATTTTCATCTTTAATGTTTTTGATGGGTGAACTTTCAAAGACTGGACATTCCCAAGCAAAGGGTGAGTAGACAGAGTTAATATGACCTTCAATCACCACATGAAGATCTGCAAATGTCAGCCCTGACCATCCCCTCATTCCCCTACTAAACAAGAGTCTTCATTGATAATTTATAAAGCAAGCAAAGGTGGTTCATGTCATAGAAGGGTCATCGACAATGAAGAGTCACACATGATTCACATTAAAAATTCAGGCTGGTAGTGTCAAAAATTATCAACACAAGATCAATTGACTGGAAATTTGAGCTTTCTGCCTTGCAGGTTTCTAAACTTGAAGAGAAAATTACAGTAATTTAAAATCTTTAGATACAAAGGTCTAAATAGAACTATAGGCTAACCTAAACCTTCTACATTTGCTTCTAAGTAATATAATTTTACATAGTGTTAATGAAAAACCTCTTCTAAACAGATATTAAGTAGCATGTCCTAATAAATGAAGACTTGACTGAATTCAGTCTGAGCATGAAAGCTTTTTTTACTTGTGAGAGCTCAAAAACCTCTAGTAAGTCTTGTAGCTTTTTCACTGCCATTGTAATCAAATAATTTCTTAGGGGTAGGAGAGAAAGTGATGTGGATTCTGAAAGACAGATTGGGGCTATAGGGTAATCTGCATTAAATAAACACCTGGTAATCTACACCGTAAACTAGCTCTGAATAAGAGTAGATTTTGGTTCTTCTCTCACACTTGCACAGCATAGGCCACTCCTATTAGGAAGTTGTGCATGGCTACAAGACTCAAAAATCTCTGCAGTAGCTGATGCTGCCTGGAGACCAATTTCAGAATCTCCAGAGAGAATATAAAATGAAGTATGAGCTATCAGTGTGGTCAGGCAACTAGACAATATTGTATTATGGGAGAGCATATCAATACACCAAGCACTTTCTTCACTGTGAATATGATTTTCAAACCTAAGTGAAATGCATTCACACTATTATAGAAAAAGATACAAATTCTCTAGACCCTTGCTGAATACAAGTGCCCTCTATTTCTTTCAAATTTTTCATCACTTCCCTTTTTTTACTGTGAGAAAGAAGACATGCACAGGTTTTTTTATTTAAATAACTGCATTCAATGAAATTTTAAACTCAGGATCTTAAAATATCATTCATACAACTATAGACAGATCTCATGGGTCTATTTTGGCAAACTTACAATATATTAATATTTACATCTTGTCTTCGTCTCTTGTTGTCTTTATCTCAAGTTTGGCTTTCCTATAAAAATGCAGTCTCTGACAGGGTGAGACTGTTTTAGTTTCACTTTAAAATCAGTGACCACAAGTATTAAATAGAAAGGTGGGTCATATTTCAAATAATGACATAATCTTGGCTTTTGTGCCATGTTCAGGAATATCTTTTACGTGTGGTGAACCTATGGAAATATATATTAAACCTCCTTCCTCCTTCTCCACTTTTTTTTTTTTTCACATACTTGGATGCACTCTGTGTTTACCTGAAATCGATGCTCTGACAAATTTAAATGTATGGTACTCAGAAAACAATTGGTGATCATGCTTTTTGGTTCTCAAGACTCTGAACCCACAGATTTGACCTTTGGTTAAAATGTTTTACTTTTTTCTGGGAGACTGATGCAAAATAAAGCCATATTTTTTTTATTTTCTTCTTCCTGATATGACTTTCTCCTTTGAAACTATTAACACTATTTATCTAGACTCCTCAGGTTATTTATTGGTAATAAGCATTAAATATTTCTCAGAAGATCTTTATTTGGTATAAATCTGCAGCTGTATTAATTTCATTGGTGCTCTGTCAGTGTACCCCAGCAGAAGTTATAAAGCACAACATTTAATTATAAGAGCATGCTCAAGAAGTAATAAGCACCTCATCAAAAGCCCTCAAGGTCTTTCAGAAACATTAACTGAACAAGATATATTTTACCAATGTGTGGTAGACAAGCATTATTAGATTCCCTGGTGTTTTCTTTATCAAAAATTTGAAATTGTTATGTTTATAAACTGTTTCAAAGGAAGGGAACGATATTTTAGGGAAAGTGGATAATAAAATGTTGTGTCTTAAATAGCATTTCTACAATAATTGCTGAACTTAACAGGAAAGTTCACTCTACTTTAACTTGTCCCAACCGGTACAAACTTCTACCTGACAACCAATAAAATTGCTAGGGTAACATAAAAATATTTTGATGAAGGAAGTTCAGCTAAATTTTAAAAAATTGCAGCCAAATGCCTTTAGATCCTTGATCAGATTCATTGCGTTGACCCAGAGATGTATGGGGGCTGTAAAGATACAAACCACTGATTGAATGGGAGCTGTGTGATTTGTGTGCACATGCACACGTGTGTGTGTGTAAGGCTGGCAGGGTTTTTATAAACATAGTTTAAAAGAATGACGTTGAGGAGCTCTACTTAAATTTAAGTTGGGTAACTAAGAGAAGTCGCTGATCTTTATGGCCCTTCCATAAACCAGGAGGGATGAAAAAGTCTAGTATCATGCCTAAAAATATGCTACCTACTTAGAAGTACTTCCACTGTTACCACAAGTCATCTTGATAGTAAGTTAAGATTGCAAGGTTGCAAGGTCAGTTTTTTTAATCATCAAGTGTGTTTCTTTATGAACCTTTTCAGGTTGGCTTGAAGATCAATTTTCTATCTATCTCACTATCTGTGTCTTCATATCAAACTACTAGTTCCTTATAGTCCATATTTCTTTCTAAATAATCTCCATTATGTTATATCTGCATCTATACACACACACATACACACACACACGTATATATATTTTTCATTTTCTCACGCTAATATTTTATTATGTCTAATTCACAAACCACCCATACAGTAATCCAATCCTCTCTAAGAAAATACTGTTAATTTACTAACCAACCTCCTCTTTGGCCAGTTGTCTCATTTAATCCAATGTTTGCAAATGTACAGTCTTATTTCTTATCTGTCTTCTTTTCAAATAATGATGGCATTTTTAATTTCTCTGTCTTGCCTATCTTGCTCTTATGGCATACTGATTGTCTGTAGTTTCCTTTATCACTATTTTTCTGAAATACGTCTCCATTCCTGTTCACTCCTGCTCTCTTGGTGAGGGGGGTGGGGAAAGGAAAAAAAAAAAGATACACTGTTTTCCAATGCAGAGCAGAAAAGGCTGTAAAACAGCCTGTCTGGTTTTCTCCCCTAATGGCATTAAATGACTCTGTCCACTGGATTCTTATCCCTTCTCCCTCACCAAACCATGGCTTCCTAATAGCTAAACTTAGCAGATTCCTCTCTGAACATATGACAATCTTGGTAAAAAGAAATCCACAATTTGAGGCAACAAGCTATTACATTTGGTCAGTGAAACAGACTGAATATATTTTTAGGCATGGCTTGTTTATAACCCAATTTTATCTCATTACTTTACAAAGGTGACCTTGTTTTAAAGCTTTTACCACCTGACATTATAAAAGTGAAATTCTTTTCAAATCTCCTCTGTTAATGTGTTCCTGCTCTGAAACACATGCAAGATAATATTAATATTCTTCTCACAAAATACGTGCTAATTTCCTTGCAGTGAAGCTAGAAAGCATTTCATTACATATCACAAACTTCATTTATGCGGAATGAGTCACCAGGCCTTCTGAAAAGCCAAATGAGTACCTAATCTCTAATGCTGCCTTCAGCTATAACATCAATCCTCCCTGGTTCCACTCATCTTTTATCAGCTATTCAGTTTCTAAAATTTTCCATTCTGTTACAAAATTGTGTTGTTCATCTGTCAAAACAGCTTTATGGATTTTCGATACTAAAGCATCAGAAAGAAAAGCCCACAGAAGCACACTATTTTTTTTATTAGAGAAAATTGAATCAGTGTAACAAAAAGACTGTTAGCTGTGTTTTACACAACTTTTGACATAAATAACTTTATAAAAGTCATACTGCTGCTAATAAATTCTGGGATACTAATCATAGATATTATTTTCTGACTTGTCTTCTCTAGAAAACATACTGTAAGAGGTATATGATGTATTCAAAAATATACATGTATGGTAAATTATTTACACAAAATATAACTGATCTATAAGCTCTAATTTTACTTATAAATTAATAGAAGCTACCATCTGTAAGTTGAAAACAGGTACCTGAGACCATGCAAATGGAAAGCCTAAACTGTATGAGAAATTATTTTGGAACTAGTCAAATTGATCATTAACAATATTTTGGCAAATAGGTTACTAAATGACCAGAGCAATTTATGGTGACTTAAAATTAATTGTGTATTTTGATTCAAGCTCCCTGCATAATTTCTGCTAAAAAATAGCCACCCGAAAGTGAGGAAAACAAATTTCACTCCGAAGTCAAGAACTACTCCATCTTTCATGCAGATTCTCTTCTTCTATTTCCTAAAAGGACTTTAACTCATATTGCCAAATCTTCAAGTTTGTGACCTATGGGCTAATGGTCTATAAAAGAAGTGAAAGAAAAAAGAAAAGGAAAGGAATTGAAACTCACACGTCCAGTACTACAATTCTCCTGAACAGAATAATATAAAATCACAGAATTTAAAAAAAAAAAAAAAGTTGATACAGGAAGCGATCTCTCAAGATTAGATTATCTGGTCATAATTTTTGGATTACTAACCAGGTTAAGTTTTTGCACAAATTGGTTGTGAATATCTTATGCCCCAATGCATTAGAAAATGCACACGGGACACCAAATTTGGTTTCCCTCAGGCAGAAAGGGGTCTCCTAAATCTAATTCCCAGTTCACTGACCTACCCAGAGAAAGAACCATCATCTTCCATCTGCTCCATAAGGGCTTTTTCTTCTAATTCTAGCTATGTTAAAAAAAAAAAAAAAAAAGTGCCTTCTATGAGAACTAAATATGGCTATTTGATTATACGTAGGTCAAATAGTCATTTCAGTAAACAACATAAACATAACAATAAAATGCTTGTTTCTTTTAGATGTAAACTACTACATCAATTTTTCAGCTGCTTTTCATATTAAAAAATAACACAGCAGACCCCTAGGTTCTGCTGGTGTAGATGAGTTTAAAAAAAAGATTCAGTTTGTTACTGCAGAATCAAGAGTAAATATAATGAGAAATTGAGAGAAGTAATGATCTTGTATAACCACAAAGAAACCATTGAGGGGAAAAAACACTGAGAGAAAGAACAGCTTTAAAATTTGGGAACCCTTTCCTTATTTTTTCTTCTGTAATTTCATACATACATACAATATGTATCATAATTAATTTTATCATTGGTAATGAATGTTATATTCTAAGGAGTTATTAGGATATATATTCTTTTGACTCTCCTGTGGCTTCTTGTAAGAAGGGACTGACACTGATATCTGCTAAAAAACAAGCTGTTAGAATGGGCAGGATGCCTTCTTTTAATGAAGCCTTCTCTAGCAAAGGGCACTGCTAGTGTAAACCTGGATTTTTGACCACCCTTTTTGGTAGCCTAGATGCCTTCATACCACATGCAAGTTGAGGACATAGGTGTTAAGAAGGGACAGGCTGAGGAGCTATTTCCCCTCCGTGCTCAGATTACGAGTACACCATGGGACACTGGTGACCAAGAGGTTACAGAAGAAGTACAAACACCCTTGTGGTGTTCATTTTTGCCAGACCCAGGGCACAGGTCTATCAAGACAATGAGAGTATATCAGGCATTCCTGCCAATTGTGTCAAGACAAAGAAGACACCTGCCTATGGCAACAAACAAGCAGCAGTAACATATCCATGCTGCTTATTTTTACCCATGTTTGAGTGTGTTGACAACAGTTGGGAATTTGCAGAGGCCACCAGCCACAATCTATTCTCCACTCCAGAGTTCCTCTTCTGCTGTATTCCAGCTACACTCTTGTTCTCTCCCTCTTGGGACAGGACTCCAGAAATGTACTGGTTTTAAGAGTCCTTGTCCTATTCAGTTACCTAGTCTGCATAGAAACAAACATTTTTCTCCAAGCACTCTTCTCTTTTGGCTGAAGTTTCAGAGAGGGTCACCATGCTTACATAGTACTTTGCCCAGCTAGATGTAACTAAACACACAGAATTAATGCTTGATTGCTAACTTAGGGTTTTACTAGAGAGTGGGGAAATACCATGGAACCAGAGTGGCAAATCATGTCTTTCCTACTCTCATCTTTTTAGGTGGGGTTCTCATCCTCCTAAGAATATGATTGTATTACCAAATTCTACAATACTAAGTAAATTTGCAATATTCTTTGAATGTTCTGACATCCATGTTTTAATTACCAACTGAGAGTGTTTGCTGATGAACTTGCAGCAATTCCATGGAGTCAAGACAAAGTCCCTAATGTGTATGTGCAGTAGCAGAAGGATGAGGAATACACACTGTGTCTGCTTCACAGATTAATGACATATGTTAAATGAACACTTGCTAAAAGTTACAGAAGAGTGAAAAGGTGTATTGGCAAAGTTTAATTTTCTTAGCTTTTAAAGGAAATGCAGACACTCTTATTTCTGATTGGTAATAGCCTGTAAGAACACCTTGAGTGAGAAAATGCTTTTCTAAGAGCGTTAGCATTTAAAGAGTCTTTATTGATGATCTGAAGACGTGCAAGTGGTATATTACCCTCTAAAAGTCTTGCTGCTGGTTGCTATTTTTAAACTAATGTATTGATAATCAAGAAGAAAAAGTGTGTTTTGATTTAAAGACTATAATCTTTCTTTTGTGTCAGTCAACTGCATTAAGATCATTTTGTTTTTAATTATCATCTTTCATTGAGCACCATTATCACTCATCAGCCCCTGAACAAATATCACACTGGCCATCTTCCCAAGCAAGTACAATAATTACTCAAGAACTGCGATATTGATTCTGAAAACCTGAGTCTTACTGGCTGGCATACCAAGTTACTTACTAACTCAGAATTACAACAACTGGGGAGAGGTTTTTCTAGTGTAGTTCTAAGCAAGAGGTCACTTAAATTAAATTTAAAGCTTTTTCTCCTTATTTGATGCCTAGTGTTGTGTTCTTTAATCAGATTTAAAATACTATGTGAACTGAAAGCCTACAGCTTTTTAAAACTTTGCTGGAGGCCTGCAAAGCTTGACTTAAACAAGAGCATATCAGATGTTGCACAGCCTTTTCACAACACATCTGCAATGTATTATCAGGACATCATATTGTGAAACATCAAATCCATGAAGAAGTAGCCCAGAGCAGAGCATCACACAGTTATGCCCAGTACACAGACAATGTTTTCAGCTTCTCACTTACAAACCTGTTTTCTCACTCATGCTTCACAAAACTTTATCCTCTGCAATGCTTCCAATGGTAAGCTACCAGCACAAACCACATCTCTAAAATGGAAAACAATTTATTTTGCACTTGCACGTGGTAGGGCATGGAATCCATTTTTGAAAAGTCTCACTAAGACACTCATATGCTTTTGCAAATATTCTTGTATAAATTAAAAGATCATGCCAAAGGATGTCTATGAATCTGGCTTCATAGGTTTACTGCAACTGGGGAGCTGTAATGCATGGCAGACTTGGAGACTGCAACATCTCCAGCAAATTCATGACAAAGGATGCTTAATCCTGAACCATGCTATTCAGAGGCTGCTTTTACTCGATGAATTCCTTTCTGAATTTTGTTTCTCTGGATGGGCCATTGAGCTGTTGATTGCAAACAGTAACACGATAAAATATTTGTATGCAGAAATAATATGTGAGACAAGAGCCATGCAGTGGAACCTACTTGAAATCGTTTCTCTTTAAAATCTTTGGGCTGCTGTCACGTAATTTGGGTATATGAGGAGGTAGAAAATTTTCGTTTTGTTTTGTAGGAATGCTTCAGCAGTCATAGATCTGGTTATCATTGATTTAAATGTCAGGTTGATTGTTTCAGAGTCTTCACTGCTTCTCTTTTTTCCTTGTGCCTACCTCCCTACACATGGCTCCCACTCACAAACTTGCATTTGCAATCAGTATGCATTAAAAACAGCTGACTCTCAGAACCATTTTGTCTATCCTTGCTGCCATTATTTTTTAAGGCAATAACAATATATTTATGATGACTACAGAAGCTTTGAGAATGCATGGTGTAAATGGACTGGCAAATGCATACTGGAGTGAGCAAATCAGTACTGTAATCTCAGTTCATTATTTTTATACAGCAAATTCTGTAACACTGTGCCACAACAAAACTGACTCACCGCTGACAAAGTCAATCGTAAGACTCTCACCCACTGTGGAGGATTTTGCATTTGGGAACCATCACAGAAGCCCCATAACTATGATACCTACTAGAAGTATGTTGTAGTGTCACTGAGACCTGTTGAGAGCTGTACACCGTTTTGGCCACAGCTCTATATCTATGTAGTTGTTGGGGGTTAGACTTGTTTATTTTTTTTCACCTATAGAATTTTTTCCCAAGAGTTGCAAGGCAACTAATTACTGAGTACTTATCAGTGCTCAGATGAAACAAAGCATGGAGGCTGGGTGGAGGCTGGCACTTGGCTACACCCTTTGTCTCCAGGAGTTTCCCCCCCCCGAGGCGGGGGGAGAAAGACGGGGGCTGGGGGGCAGCGGCACTTTTGGTGTGGGCTGCATCGGGAGAGGACAAGGCTGCCGTTGCTGCGTGGGTTTCTCACTGGCACCACCGGGATCTGATCCTGAAGAGAGCTGCTATCATCTGCTCGTGTGCCCAAGAAAAATCCTGATTTCTCCTTTTGCTGCCCTGCTGGAGCTGTCTCAGCCCTGTCCCACTGCCTCGGCGCTGTTTTAGAGCTGCTCTGCACCGCAGGCCCGCACTGCCCTCCCTGCCGGACATCCCTGCCCTCCAGTGACCACTGACGGAGCTCCGAACTTCATCCGATCCACCAGCCTGGGATACCCCGCCGTTCCAGCTTGGTACCTTTTTTTTTGGAGTCCCCAGAGACCAGACTGCCCCGGGTTTTTGTGAAACCAAGCTCCGTCAAGGTCCCTGGTTCTGTTTTCGCTATTAATTGCTGTAGTTGTTGTTGTTTGTTTGCCTTGTTATACTATTAGTAAAGAACTGTTATTCCTATCCCCATATCTCTGCCTGAGAGCCGTTTTAATTTTCTAAATTATAATAATTTGAGGGAAGGGGATTTGAATTATCCATCCCAAGAGAGGCCCTGCCTCTCTTTAGCAGATACCTGTCTTCTTTCAAAACCAAGACAGTAGTCATGCCTGAGACCTCTTCTGAGTGGTTATAACCTATTGAAATGGAGTAATGATAGCCTTAATTTTTTTTTTTCCTCCTCAGTGTGCATTACATAATAGTTACCAACAAGGAACTAGAATTCTACTTGTACTCTCCTCCTGACTCACTTTGGATCCTACTGATGTTTTTCAAAGGTTTCTAGGGACGTACATAACTGTGTGCTCTGCAGATTTTGCTGCTTCTATAAATTATAAACAAGTGTATACAGTCATGTCCCCAGTGCTTCCAATTGCATCTTGGAAACGATCCAATATTTCCTAATGTTGCTGTTATCACGTCACACTCATGTTACAAATTTAGAAATTAGAAAGAAGCTAATTTCTGTGGTTATTAAAAAGTTACATCCATAAAAATCAGATTCAAATTCAGCTCTTTAGAGCACCTAAATAGATTATAGAACATTTTAATAATAGTATTGGTAGAAGAAATAATTTATAATAGCTGAATACAGAGGAAAAGGACTGAATTTCCAGTTAATTGCAGAAGGTTTCTGTATAGGAAGGTTGCCTTCATAGGACAGCTACACCTAGGGAATCTTATACCACTGAGGGAAACTTATTCAAACAGACTGACACTAGAAATTAACCATGCATTTAGATAATCAGGCATAGGACAAAAAAGCAGGAGCAGATCAAGTTTTCCATCAACTCTTTATATATTTTGGGCCCAGCAAGTTCCACACTGGAGAAAAGAGCAGGTGACAGAATTCATACCTGAGCTACAGATTTGGACCACCCTGGGCCCAGGCTTTTTCACTGGCTTATTTGCTGCACTGTGCAATATGAAACCTCTACATTTCAGAAGACTTCAGCTCACCATCTTGACAAGCTCCCATCTAGAAGAGGGAGACCTTTCTCTGCCATCAGTATGAACCCAATGGTGAGTCACAGCCAAGAACCAGGCTACAAAGTTGTTCCCTGCTTCTCCTTACCATTAACCACAACCTCCCAGCTGAGCCTGAGCAGCTCTGATCTTCCTTTACTGTCCTGGAAAGCAGCAGCTATAGGCTCCACCTTCCACCTGAGCCAAATATCTCTCCATGTGGCCACCTGGAGAAAGAAGAGGAAGACTAAGTTTTTGTCTTCACTATTAACTGAGAAGTTGCAATTAAGGGTACTTATCCCAAAGGAGAGTGGTGGCTCACCACCTGAGTTTTCTCTTCAGTGCCTAGCATGCAGTAGCTAACAGCCTAGAGCTTTTCTCCCCCATAAAACCAAGGCAAAGAAACAGGTTTGGTGGGGTTTGGTGGTTTGAGTTTTTTCATTTTAAACCAGAAATAGGTGCTGTTAGTTTCTACTTTCTAGTGAGAGAAACAGCACGATTTCTGTTCTCTGCTGCAGTGGCATAACAGTAGTAAGCTGCTCAGATGTAAAGTGGCCTCTTATGTATGTATTAGTGACCATGTATATATTAGTTCCTTCCACATTCTGCCAAAAACAGTAGCCAAAACCAAGCTATCTCAGTTCAGGAACTAATCTGAGCAATTATTATCACTAGTGCTGCAAAAAGGAGGCCTAACTCTTGCTTGTGTACTAATGACATGCATACCTAAATATACTCCAGTTTGGATGAAGTAGCAATACACTCACTTGGCCCAATCCCAAGTCTCTATTGTATAATATGGATGTAGGCAGAGAAATAAACTCAGCATCTTTCATTATCATTTCCATTAAAATATTTTTTATTTCTTCACTTAATTATTTTCATGTCCTGTTTGCTTTTCTGTTCATTCAGTGTATGGTAAAGCAGTGTGTGAGGGATGTTGTACAACTCTTCAGAGAGTTAAGATGCCAACACTTCTGCAGTAAATTGCTGAATATGCATATCAGCAGCAAATTGCTGAATATGCATATCAGTAGGACTTATTACTCCAGCTGAATTTCTTCTGGACCTCTATAGGCAGTCTAGTTCCAAGCAGCAGCTAAGCTTTTCTTCACAGCAGAAGTTAGACAGGATTGTCACTGATGGAAAGTAATGGTCATATCTTTTGCAGGGGCCAGTATGGTCTGACTGTGAAGAGCCTGAACGCAATAAACCCTGAAACATGCTGGCATCCACCAGTCAGGAAATGCAAATCTGCAAGCTCCAGCTCATAGGTCCCACTGAATGCAAAACTCATCAAGATGAAGACATCCTCATCTCTCACAAGTGATATATCTCTAGAACTCAGAAGCTTCAAAACTAGCAAGAGCTGGAATACGTTTTCTACCAGAGATGATGGCTCCTAGTTCCCATGGTATTCTAGTTCAGCAGGAGCTGGTAGCAAAGCAAAATATTCCAATGAGACTGAGAATGAATGACTCTCATCTCCTACTGAGTTCTTGCTGAGCTGAGAACCTTAATAAACATGATTTTTCCCCCTACCATTCAGGTAATATTAGAATTCTGTACTGTGCTGATAGGTGATTCAAACTCCTGCTGAAATCAAGAGAAATCTTTTAAGCTGCTTCAAAAGTCAGTGTGTCCGGTCATACAACTGTGCTAAACCAGATTGTGCTTTAAAACCTCCCTAGTGGATAAAGATTTTTTTTTTTTAATCTCAGGGTATCACCTTATAGGAGAAAGTGACAAGATTTATGATTTTATGAGCCTCAAAAGCACCTTCTACTTCTGGGTAAAACTTCCATACAAAAAGGGAATTGTCTTTTTAATGTTCCATCTGATGTTCACAGACAAACACAGAGCTGAAGGATTGTTTTCCACTCAATATCGTTTATGTGAAGACTAAGGGCATCAGGCAAGTGAGAGATGAGAATAAGTCAATAAACTATTCAAATCATAACAGGACAGAAAACTAATCCAGTGCCATATAAAATTGCTTCATTTCTGTTCTATCAGTCTATATTGTAACTCTACCTTGCACTCTTTATCATACAATTTAATTGCTTTTCTGAGTTTCCAGGGTATTTTTTTGTTTATTTGTTTGCTTTAATTTCTGCATTCATTAACTGGCTGTGGATGTTGTTTTTGGCGTGATGCCTCTTTCCTGCCTTAGGGAGTATTTCTTAGTGGCTAACAGTAGGTGCTGAGTCCTGAAGTGTCAATTCAGAGCAAAGGAGACAGGTGGGCCGTCAGCAGGAGTAGTAAAGTGATATGCCACCATAAATAGGAAACTGTGACAGCCTGCAGAAACAATCTATTTTTCCTTTCAAACTTCAGGCATAACAGTTTCTAAACTCTCAAAGGAAGGTTCATGTAGGAAAAACCCCACCATAGTTTAGAGATCAATTTCTTATTTAAGGAAATTTTCCTCTGTTGCAATATGTAGGTATGTATGTAGGAACAGTTTAAAAGCAAGAGAGCGTGGTAATTTGCAACACATGGAAATTCAAACGGCTGCATTTGGCAAAAGCTTTTCCCCTTAGCCTTCCCCCACTTGGAGACAATTGCGAATGAGATAATGTTTCTCCTTGGGTAAACAGACAGTGATTTAACATATATTAGATGATACCCTAGATAGGAAGAGCAAACTAACACAATATTATTTTCAGTATTACTAATATTATGCTATCATTTAAGTTTTGTCATTTTTGAAGCCTGCAATTGTTCTAAATGAACTTTTCTTCCTCCCCCTTTCTCCTAATTCTCACATAACTTGCATACATTATCTAACTGTCATCAGCACTGAAGGAGGGGAAAAAGAAGCTCCTCACTCCTGGTGGGAAAAAGAGTTTTGTTTCTCTCTTTTTTTTTTTTTTTTAAATTAATGGTGGTTTAAAGAACATGTTTAATATTTTCAGTATCTTTAAAAATATTGATGTTGTATTTTAAATCCTAAAACACATTCATAATTAGGACTGTATGATTTTTATAAAGAACAAAGGAGTCAGAAAGGCTCTTTGTCCCTGCAACTATAAGAGTTGCATGTGCCAATGACCTCTGACATGCTGATAAGGTGGGCTGGAAGCTGCTGCATACATAGCAATAATGCAAAGAATCAGAAAAGCTGTTATTATTCCCTTCTGCAAGAAAAATATATTTGTTTACGTCGATTTAAAAATTTTCTGCTTGAGATGTTGGTTTTGTAAGATAAGCCATTACTGTCTGAAAGATAAAAAATGTCTGTCCAATTTGGTTGTATGAATCTTTGGTAAGTAGGAATATTCTTGACTGTTTTAGAGAATTAATAACTACTGATACAAAGGTAACAAAATTAGGGCTAAAATTCATATAAAACATTTGGGGAATCCCCCCAGGAATTTTGGTCTTCAAATTACCAAATACTAGTAGCTCTATACCCAAATACTTCAGTGGTCAAAGGACTAATGTAAGAGGAGGACTCTATTTTTCTTCATTAAAATATTGTAATTATGAATCTGTGAAAAAAGTAGCCTGGTAATGTAATCCTTTTATCTTACGTGGAGAAGAATGTGGAATGTTTTGCATATTTTCTAGTGGGAAATTTTTACTTCTAAAAGGAAATTTCTACACCGTAAATACTCTCTTGACTTAGACTGATTTTTTCTAGGTGTCTTTTATTCTTTGTATTTATTTTTGTGATCTTTTTGCTTGTTTGTTTGGTTGGTTTGGTTTTATTTATTTTAGGGATAGAACTGAGCAGTTGCAAATAAAATATCTAGTGCTACATTAACAGGGGAACGTCTCATCTGAAATGATCTCAGTCACTTCTGTGACCACACCATTCTGTGGCTGCAGGTGGCTGGCTAGAAAAGGAACAATGCATCATGTGTACTGTGTGTAGCTTCAAGATACATAGAACAAGTCTTGGGAGGTCTTTGTATCTTGCCATGAAATTCAGCCTGTAAAAGAAGACCAGAGCCTGTGATTCTAACCTAGGGTTCCCTGGGGTCACAAAATTGCATTTCCTAATATTCATATTTGGCTGAAAATTAATAGTTTTCATCCAAAAATGTTTGGAGCTTTCATTTCCTGCCAGAAACTTAAATATTATGCAGGACAGCAGGAGAAAAAATGGAAAATATTTGTTTTATTTAAATTCTTTTTTTTAAAGTGTTTTAATTTTATGTGACTCAAGAATTACCATCCCATGAGGAAATCCTTTGCTACTTGCTTAATAAAGCTTTCTGTTCACTTTATATAAAAAAAAAATAGCAAAACATTATATTTAAAACTAAAAAAGAAAACAGAAGGGTGCTTATAGGGCTTAATAGTGAAACAGAAGAAGGATGTAAAAGTTGTTTAACAGAGTTAAACCAGAGCAATTTCTACCATTGCAATTGCTGGAACTCTAAGACCAAAGTTTGGAAGAGAGTTTTTGTGGTATAGGTAGGGGCTCAGCAAATACACATTCCTTTTCCAAAGAGCTTACCATCAAACTAGAAAACAATTTGCCAAGATTAAAAGGAGTAGTATGTGGTGCCACACAAATTACTCATTTCAGAAATTTTGACAACTGATGGTAAGATGTTGGTCCCTGAACAGAAAAGAAATGGAAAAAAAAATAGGCTCCTTTTAAAAACCAAGAAGGACTATTAAGTTATGCAACATTAAACATAGGCACAAGCTCTCTGCCAAAGGCAAATCCCTGTTTCAGGTAATAAAGATACACTAACTGCTGGAGAGGGTGTTATGCAACTAACAGCCATAAGAAAATGTGATGAGCTGTGAATTTAATAAAAACTTCTGGATCATTTTTACTGAATGCAATGTCGTTAAATAGGTGTTGTAACACAGTTCTTAACTTGTCAGAGAGACATTTCGAACAAATTGTGACTTATCCTCGTTTAATAGTAACAGGAAAATCATTACCATCTTTGTTCAGAATGCCCTGAATTCCCTTCAGGTTGACAATAGCTTTATTGTTCTTTCTCACTCTGAATTCCTAATACACTAGGGAAAATATTTGCATTAAAAATATGAAATGGAAATTCCAAGTTTTCTCAGTATTTTTTTTTCTTTTTATTTTCTAAAAAAGAAAGAGTATTCCTATTATTTTACTGTCCTTTTTAAGCCTTGATTTGTCTTCTTAGATTCACTCAACTTTTCCTTCTTTCTCTTTGATACGTGTGGCTGGAGATAAACTTTCATCAAGATCAGTTTTCTCATCTCAGTACAAAAATTTCCCTTCCCTAAAAAGTTAGTTGAATTATTGCTGTAGAAGCAGTCCTACAAGATCCTGGGCACTGCATTCCTCATTGGGAGAATCTATATTGTATTTTTAACATGGACTGATATTAAAACTTGATTTCTATAGACATGCTTAGGAGAAAAACCTAGGCCTAGACTTACCTCGCAATCACAGAGTGGTTGGGTTTGAAAGGGACTTCTGAAGAGCATCTGGTCCAACTCCACTGCTCAAGCAAGGCTACCTAGACCCAGTTACCCAGGCCTGTGTTCTGGCAGTTTTTGAATATCTCCGTCCTAAGTACAGGACTTTTTACTTCTCTTTTTTGAACTTCATGAGATTCCTGTCCACTCTTTTGACAGGCAGCACCTGAATTCTACTTTTTGATCGAGAAAGTTTTTATCATGACAGCTCTACAGACTAAACTCTTCTGAATATTCATAGAACATGTAAAGAATATGGGCAAATTTACCGTACCCTTAAATACAACCACAAGGCTCCAGGAGCTGTTGAAGAGAAGTCAGAGAACACTATGGACCACATACTATAGCATCTATTGTGATTCTGAGTATAAGAGAATGAAAAGCCCATCAAATCAATTATTCTTCGGGCCTGTCATGTTTTATCTCCCTGCATGATCAATGCAGAGAAAAATTTTTGATACTACAATAAATATATAAACAATATTTCCTCCACAACTTTGACTATCTCACATACAGGAGATGGTTTGAAAATATTTTACTGTTTCCACTGCAAGCTAATATGCAAAATTTTATTATTCTTAATTATTGATTTTTACCAAGACTTGTGCTGTTTTCTGAAGAAAACGACACATTTCTGATAATTATAAGCCAATGAGAGATGTACTGTTTGGGGTATTTTTTCTTGTTGTTCTGGGGAGTTTGTTGTTGGTTTGGGTTTTTAAATACCTAGGAATTTCACAGAAGTCTATTCTAACCTGTTTCCCATATGAATTCCATAACAGCTCTTGGATGCTTGGCATATAAAATCCTGGAGGAATGTTTCTGAAAATATTCTGAAGGTATTTGTTCCCTTGTAAATGATTATTCACTTCAGACTTCTTAATGTATTTTATTTTTTATTTCATTATGTTATTTTTTAAAGTCTGCTAAAAACTTGTATCTGAAACTTGGAACAATGCTGAAGACAAACTACTGTGGCCCTTTCTTACTTTTGGAAATATAATTTAATGGGAATTATATAGAATGGATTTATATAGAGCCTGTTAAATTTGGTCCAAAAGTCTTAAAATCCCTTTGCTGCGTTAAAAATTTCCTGCAATGACAGTGGAATCTATTAAGAAAAATATTCTTCCACACAAAAAGGGACAGCACTTAGAAGTTCCAGGGAAATACACTAAATATGATTCCTAGTAGTTTTTATTACATGTATGCACAGATACCCCCAAAATATACATTTAGAGAAAATTTTGTTGAATGTTGTTTAGATGTCAAAAATATAATGCAGAAAATAACAAAACCAATATAAATTGTTGTGAGAGACTGAAATGTTATGGTTAATGCTTAAACATTATTCTAAAGGATTTTTTGTCCATTATGGCAAAAATATATATAGGATCCATGGAGTGATGATACTTTCTACTTAATCTGTCTCTGTCACTCTCTTTCTCTCCCCTTCCCCTATTTTTTAAAATAGATAATTGAGGACCCTCAACAGTCAGTCTGAAAAAGAATCAACTTTTGTGCCATACAAAAACATTTGATGAAGTTACAAAGCATTGAAACCATATGAAATGTTGGACATCTTTTGGTAATAACAGAGGACTGGATTTTTATATCTTGTCCTTGTGGAACTCACCTTAGACTATTCTCCTTCCTGGTAAAGTCAGGCAGGGAGCAGAGGTAAGAGGGCATACACTTCTTGTGGCCCAGTCACTGTGTTAAGAAACACAGTTGGTGCAGAGTTGTGCTGTAATTTGCTGTGGATAGAGGTGAAAAGAGGAGGGAGCTCTACTCCATGAGTCCTGTGGCTTAAGTATTACTTCTTTTTCTGAGCTGTTACTAAAAGTACCAATTAGTACACTGAGTATAACATAACTGAAGAAAACTGAAATGATGGACAGTTTTATCACATATATCAGAACTGTCTTGAGTCTCCAGCTACAAAAATTTAAATTCATCTCTTGGGGGGATGGACTTGAAATTCAATTTGCAAAGCCTAGAAATTTGTAGGGTCTGTATAATACTTTGTCTGATCCTAGAAAATCTGTTTCTTTTGTGCAAGAAGCATACTGATGCACTCAATCATACTTGAACCTGAAGATCTGGGACAGCCTTAGCAGAAAAAATGCAAAAGAGAAACATGACACGAGGTCAGTTCTGACAGCTTAAAACCGTAGTATCTGAAAAACCAATGAGATCATATAATTTCTCAGAACATGCAATGGGTGAGAGGAGAACACAGCCTGCAGGCACACTCTTTGGATATATGCCCAAGACAGACAACAGCATATGTTCAAGCACAGGGACATCAGAGTAGTGGAACAGAAAATAGCTGTGTACTTATCATGAGATGTGGGAGAGCAGACAGGGGCCTGTTCTCCCTGGAGGTATTTCTAGGGGCTGGTTTTTGTTACTAGGTAATACTGGTGTTTGGTACTAGGCTTCCTATGCCATTTACATATGGAACAGAACATACAAGAGGAGTATTGGATCACCTTCCAGCAGCAAGTACTCCTATCCAGTAAACATTGAGAAATGATAAGGACTAATAAATTGTCTTGATGGATCAACACAAAATGGTAGGATTGGTGGTCATGTAATTGTGATTCATTTGAGGAAGTGCTTGGTGACTAAAGGCCCTCAAACACCTACATCCATCTGTGCATTGCAGTTGTTGATGTTACTTACCTAATTGTGTAGGATGGAAAACCCAATTTTTTTACTACATGCTGAAGGATCTTTCTTTTGCTTTGTATTTGAACTTCTTGTTTAGAAGTAAATCTTTATTCAGCAGAAACATGAGAATGTCCATAAGAGAAATATTGATGGATTTTCTTTTCAGTTTTATAGTCTTAAAGAACAGTATTTTAGCCTAAGAGCATATCTGGCCTCTTCCTCCTGCACTCAAACACATAAAAGCTAGGTTTGATAAAGCAGTGCATTTATATTCTCAAAAGGATAGACTTGCAAAAGGAGTCAGGCAACACCTATAGCAAAATACAGGGATAAAATTCTACTTCTGGTACAAAGGTAGAGCTGCCTGTCTGAGAGAGAGTTCCTCAATGATCCCAAAAAGCAAATCATCTTCGGCTACAAATTCTCATGTACATACTGTTTCTTAGCTCTGTCTAAAATTAAATATCTGCACTATGGGAAAATGCCTCCTACTGCTTGGAAGGAACAATAAGTTGTCTGTCTATGCCTCACTGCACTGCTCCTTGAACATTCCACAGGTTTTGTAGGCCAGAGGAGGAAGCAGGAAACCGAGTTTATAATATACAGTAAATGTACCTGCTGTCCATAAGCCAACAGTTGTGTATAGTGCCTAAAATCTCCCTAGTAAGAGATAAAACCTTCTTTAGGGGGTGACAGCCCACACATATGCTTTGAGCAATCCAAATTCAATTACTCAGTGGTGTGATACAAATTCACATTTCCCACCTCACCTAAAAAAGATTTTTAGCTACAGAAACTGCAAAGAAGCTCTGCAGGATGTACTCTTAACCCAATCTGTTAAAATGCTCTACTTGTGTGGCATAATTAAAAAGACTTGTGAGCCTGTCTTTCAAACTAAACAAAAGCTTGGAGTGCTTATCTGGAACTCTCCTTACAGAGACTTACAGAGGTACTGGTCTCTGAGCTAGGAGGGTAAAAATATACATGAAGTATTGTTCATGCTTTTTATATTTTTCTTCAATATTTCCTACAAAAGATTGTGCTATACTTAGCTGAAAATAACTAGTCTTTTTTATTACCACTGTCAATGAGTATATTGTTTTCTAGGTGCATTCAATGGGTTCATCAGTACAGCAAGCTGAACAGAATTCAGACTAATTTTGAGGTGGTTGTGAAATTCAAGATGATGGAAGAAAAGAGTAATATAAAAGTTATCAATTGTCTGGGTGAAAGGAATACACTAACAAAAAGAGAAGTTTTGCTTCCCTGCCACACTGGACCCCTTTTCTACTGCTTAGCAACGGATAAGATGCCACTTATTTTGAGACAGGAAACAGAAACAGCAAGAAAGCTGCACACAAAGCTGGTATCACTGCAAGTGTCCTGTACAGCTCATTGGTGCACGGAGATTTGGCCTATAATGAAGTTATTTGCATTCACATGCAGGCCCGGCTGTGTGGACATCAGTCCAGACTCTGGGAGCTGTTGTTTCACTGAGTCAAAAGAAATTTGCACATGAAAGCCACATCCGCATTACTTAGCTCTGCAGCTCACTCAGGATTGCCTTCCTTTTAGACCAAAGCAAATCTAAACATATGATTAAATCTTCAGAGGATTTATTTTATTTCATGTGGATAGCTGCTAGACCTGAGAAATTGTGAACAAACTACGCAAAAAAGAATTTGAGGTATTACCCAGTCTGAATCTCATCTCCCTGACAGTAGAGCCACATAACTGCAGAGTTTTTTCAAATCTCTCCAGCCAGGTTTTCTGCCAGTTGGCAAGGTGAAGGCATTAATCTTTTCAATATCTCTAATGCCTCTCCAATTTAACTGAAAACTTTATTCTTATGTGCAACTAAGATTGAAAGGAACAGGCATGCCGAGTGTTAAATACTGATTGCATTTAATTGAAAAAAACTAAAACTTGTGACACTGTCAGATTGATAATCCAAAATTAAAAGTTATGCTGGAAGTTAGGTCTGGACCATAACATAAATAAAGCTAATTAGCCACATGGTCAATTCTTTTTCCATCAACACAGATGTACAAAGCACCATTTATGGTTTCTCAGTTTTAAAAATACATTAGTGATTCTCCACAGATACTGACACTGATACAATAATTTGCACTTGATATGGAGGTCAACCTGCCACCATTTCATTTCTGATGTAAATTTATTTTCTCTCTCAAATAAATAAATAAATAAAACATAGAGGAAAAAGCCTCAATGTTAACAATGTCTGGGGAATTTAGTCACAAAGTCTTTGGCATATTCACCAAACAGTTACAGTCCCAGCACTGACAGTGCAAATTCCTTTATAGGATCCTGTTAATGCACTTCAATCCTGACCTGAAAGAACCTCTATGGCTGACAGGATAGTTTAATTTTCATGCCCATTCAATCTTTGGCCTCTGCATTAGGACTGCCAACAGGGGTGCAAATTAACACCAATTATTCTGATGTTTTATGTACTGGGCTGAGAGCACCAACTCATTTTACACAGGCCATCACCCAGCTGTCAGATGTTAATGACTTTTGGTTACTTCTGTCCTGCTTCAGATTCATCTGAGTAGCTCAGAGTTGAAAGGATCTCTGTTTCATTAATGAGAAACTGACCTGTACAACCCTCTTATCATTCCCTTTCACAAATTCAAGTGTAAATGTTTATTTTCCCATTAAATAATAACAACAAAAACCTAGCCTGTTGCAAACTCAGTGGATTTATGCCAGTATGGAATTTAACCTAGCCATGTCAACTGCTTTAGGCATGGGCAGAATTTTGTGCCTCAAAGCAGGTCAAATAAAGGAATATATATGTATATATGTTCATAATTTTATTTCATTATGTATTCAAAATGTTTTATTCTGAACACTTGTCTTTTAAAAAACACTAGTTTAACAGCTGACTATTATGTCATTATTTCTTAGGATGGAGGAATAATAAAAGCATTTGTTAGCAAAAAGTGGATTTATTTCACATTCACTATGGAAATTATTGGTTTATGATATTATTTGCTGACACTACTCAGTCAGCACTGTGTTGTGTGGATATAACTTTTGTGTGGATATACCTTTCCTATACGTTACAGCATGGATGGCTTCAAGATGCCCTTTCCTTTTAACTACTATTAACAAGGATGACCTGTGTCCAGGACAGTCTCTGAAGAAACTGATAGAAGTGAGGTTTTGTGGGCCACCATTTCTGTGATCTCCCTCCTTCAGTCATGTGCCAGAGGCTTAGTTTTGCAGTCTGCAAACTTATTATCTAATAAAGTTATAATACCTCTTGAGCACAGTGTCAAGGTGTGGAAATGATAAGTAACAGTACAGAATGTACAGCACTGCATGGCCTTCAGCCATATAAAAGTCAAGGCAAAAAGAGAAGATGAAGAAGTTTCTAAAGACACTGTACATTCACTTGGACTTACTTACCTTCAAAATGATCTATTAGGATTTTTGGAAGGTAAGCAATGTGTGCAGTGACAGTTAGGACCCAGCTCAGTGACTGTATATACTGAGCTCCTTTACTCCAGAGAGTGAGACACTACAACAGTCTAAGTATTGAAAGGAGCTTAATTTGCTTGCTATACCTATAGTTGAGAAGATGAGAAATAGTTCAAATTGAAGAGAAGGTTAACTTAAACTTCAGAAAACCTTCTCAGCAGGCATTTTTAAGAATCCTTTAGAAAGGCTGTATCAGGAAGGTAAGGAAACACCTTAGATGAACTGAATGAAGACTCAGTTACCTGTCTTAGAAAGTTAGATTTAACAAGATAAACTTTTGAGCCTGAATTCCATTATTTTGTCAGCTGACTATAATAAATGAAGTTAGATAACATTGCTTACAGTATTATTGATGTCTATCTGCAGACAATGTTTTACATCCAGCTGCATGACACAGCTCTTAAAGCCCATGTTCTAACTTAAATGTAGTCGCTAGAGAAGATAACCTTGTAGAACAAACAGGATTTGTGTCTGAATTTGAGGTGCTTATTTCCAGAACTTACTGAGTTGAATGTGGGTGTGTGCCACAGGAGCCATGACTGCTGCCTCTTTCAAAACCTCCCATAAAATCACTGTGGTTGGTTTCTTAGAGGCATGTGTTACTCCAAAGATTTGGGCTCACTGGATTACCACTGGGATGAAGACTTTTAAAACATTTTGATATTCATCTTACATCCATATCTGGGGAGAAAGGCTTAAAGTGATGTTGTTGGTCACTAACAATATTAAACCTTAAGAACTGACAGAGGTCTCTTCCTATCCCACCTCACGCAGAAGATAGTCTCTAAGAATAAAACTTTGCACTAAAACTGAGTGAATATGCTTCAGGCTCCGCAGGGTAAATTTGCTTGGCAATAATGCAGTATCTGCAGTAACTACAGGACATGTTTGAAAACAAGCAGATGCTGAAATGTTTTAACTGCCATTCTGATTAATTTAGATTTTATTAAATGAGGTATGTAGGCAAAATAATTACCATGGGAAATCTTATTTATTAACGATTAACTGTCTCACTGATGATAAAGTTTTGTAAAAGAAGTAATAATAGTGTTAAAACAGTTTTTATATATACACACACCCCCCCTTGCACTGCATCAAAGCACTTATGGCTGCAGAAGAATGCAGTGTACACTTTTGCTGTGTATAGAAATCAAGAAGGAAAATGTGAAATAAAAATTAACCATCACATTTCAGGCATTAAACTGTGTTCTGTCATCCTTGCTCCTTCCTTTTTCCTACTACAGCTTTTTAAGATTTTGAGGAAAGTATTGTAAGAAAAACTTAATGAATAACATTAGTGGTGCTGCCCAGTGATGTATTAGAATATATTTGTAGAATTCATGGTATCACCCTTGACAGCAGCTCTACAGCTGTGAAACAAGCTTCCTGACTTGCTCTAGAATAAGTAGACATGATAAAAGCCTTTTTCACTGTTTTCAGAATTTTGGACTTCAGAGTATAAGGTTTAGTTATGGGGTCACCTTAAGCAGATACAATGCAAAGCTATGTTACATTAACAATGTGGCATAATGCAGTTATTTGCAAAAATATAATTAGTATTCCACCTGATGCTCTCCACTGTCTTCCTCATAACCACAAATACCTTTTCAAATGTGGATGTAGTCATTTTTTGTGCTGCTGTTCCTCACAAGTAGAAAAATGCACATCACAGCAAAAACTAACTCAGCACTCCTTGAAATGCTTCTAAAGAAAATGGGGACACTAATAATGATTACTTTTGATCATCCAAGGTCTCCAGCATATGAAAGGGCTGCTTATTTAGAAACAAAGCACTGTGGGTGTTGAGTTTTCACATGCAGCAGGAGGGGGCAATATGGATATTGCAAACTCTTTTTAACTTAAGAGGTCAAGTTTATAATTAGTAATAGTCTGTATTGCAACTGGATCTGAGCATTTCCAAGTCAAAGAGCTTCTTTTAGCTACTATGTAGGGTAAGAGTACAAGAAAGCTCTTGCTCAAAGAGGATAGGAAAATATACAAGAGTAAACATTAGACAGTAGAAAACATTTAAATAGTAAGAGCAGAAAGTGCCACTAAAAATTTAATTCCAGTTTTCTTATGTCTTTGCTGCAGCCACAACTAGAATTTGTCCCTAATAAACTCACTCATCTCTATCCTGAATCCATGCCAACCCAGAAATCTGTTTTTATGATTTTTTTTAGTACTTTTAATGATGCATGCTTTTGCCTGCTTTTTAGAACCAGATATAACTATCATCTGGATTTTTCCATTTAAAATTTTTGTCCTGAATGTTTAAGCATACTGACTTTTTTGTAGGCTTAGGCAGTCTTTTCTGAATTTCTAAACATTCTTTACTTTGTTTTTGAGTTTTCAGCAATAAATCCAATAAATCTGTTAGGTCTTTCCAATGCTTCTTTAGTTAAATAAATATTGATTTAGATCAAGGTTCAACCAGCAAATTTCATGTAGCTGTATGTTTATGATGCTTTTGTAAAAGTTTTACAACATGAATCATTGCTTAAACTCTTTGTTCAGAGACTGGGAAATACTTTTTTAAGACAGATAAAATATGATAGGCAGCTGAGACCTGGAGTTAAAGCATATATGTTGGAGGGTAATGATGCTTTACCAGAATGAGGCCTCTTCAGGGTTTTTTGGTAATATAAGCAAAGCAATTACACAGTTCACCAACATTTTTTCACAGAGTAAAAAGGCAACGGTGTTAAAGATAGTCAATAAAACAGTGAGATTTATCCCTAACTATCACAAAACTTGGAGGCTTTTTTCTTTCTTTAGGTTTGCTACAATAAATACATGTGATGTACAGAAGTCCACTATATAGCAACAATAAGACAATATTTACTTTTCATAGCAACAACAGGAAAGCTGTTGTATTGGATTACACAACTAATTCAGAAGGAATTTGCAAGAGTACCTAACAAGAAGTAAATGTAATAGCCTGTCCAGAACTGGTCCATAGAAATTTCAGAATTTTAACTAAGGTTTAACTCCAGCCAGTGACCATGAATAAGTTTTCCCATTTGCAGCTATGCAAGATGTTGATGTGGAGATAATGATACTGATTCAGTACTCTGTTTGTTGTTGCATTGGATCTGGCTGAGATGGAATTAATTTTCCCCACAGCCCTTACAGCACTGTGCTCTGCATTGGTAGCTGGAGAGGTGTTAATGACACACCAGGGTTTTGGCTACCAGTAAACAGTGCATCAAGGCTGTCTCTCTGACATTCCTTCCTTAGCCAACAGCCTGGGTGTGAGCAAGATCTTGGGAGAAAGCATAGCCGGCACACCTGACCCAAATGGACCAAAGGGATGTTCCAAAGCACATGACTTCAGTTCATATATAAAAATGAAGGGAAAGGACAAAGAGGGAGGAGTGTTTTTTATTGTGGCCAGCATTTGTCTTTCAGAGCAACTGCTATACCTGCTGAAACTTGCTTCCCAGGAAGGGATTGGACATGGCCTGATCATGAGAAGTAAAGAAAAAATATTTTGTTTTCCTATGCTTCCATGCACAAGCATCTGCTTCTGGTTTATTAAACTGCCTTTACCTTGATATAAAAGTTTTGGGTTTTTTCCTTTTTCCATCTTATTTTCTCTAGCCCCTCTTCTGAGGAGAAAGGGAGTTATAGAACAGTGTGGTGTGCACCTGACATACAGCCAAGGTCAACTGACATATATTAAGCTAAAAAAGAATGCAGTATTTATATTACTTTGCATATTGGAGAAAAATAATTAAGGTATGTTCAGATTCCTAGGACTTTAACTATACTGAAGAGTATATTTCCAAAATAAAAATTATCTTTCTTTAAAAAAGGATCTTTTTTCTGTTTATGATTGGTTTTTAGGCAATAAAATTATCGGGCCTTGTATGTCAGCTGAACTCTAGGTAGATTATTCAATTAATTTAGTAGTAGTTCTATTTCATTTCAGAAACCTTGTTCCCAAGAAGTTAACATGGAAACGTGCTGAAAAATGGACATTGACATTGAAGAGACAGAAATCTCTTTTACTTTTTTATTTCCTTTCAGTAAGAGTAAACGTTCTGTAACTTTTGCTGTTTACTTTGTTTTAATCTAATACTTTCTCACACCATAGGAACATCTGAAAAAAATTCAGGGGAAATTAAAACTGATAAAAAAGTGTCTGGCTCAAAAACTAGTTTTAACGTCTGTAATTTAAAAATTCAAAAGGAAAAATGTGAAGAGATGTTTCCCTTTTACACAACTGTGAAGTGTTTGAAAGAGTGCATGAATATGCTGTAGCACAGTGTCCAAAAACTGAGTAATGGCACCACCTGGACACTCAAGGCTGACTCATGTGTATGGCATTTCTTGCTTCCATTGGAAGGAACACATCTCTCTTAAGTACAGAAAGTACTGTTTCTAACTCAGGAAGGGAATGACATTGCCTTGACCTATTATCCAGCTGCCCAGAGAGTAGTTCACACACAGGTCTGAGACTGTTCTCCCAACCAAAAGGAAGCTTTAGATGAATTGCTCATTCATCATTCCAACATCATTAAATCAAGCTCTTCCTCTGTGTTGTTGCTTTGTTACTCCTCAGTACTAGCAAAGAAGCCAAGCTTAGCTAAGGCTAAGACAAACAAGATAACTTTGTACTCAACCTGTTGTTCAGTTAGCTTTCAATACTTATCTGTCTTATGGTAAGATCCTGACTGGAGAAAGATGAATGGAGTATGTGTTAAATTTTAAGGCTCATGTATCCGTCTCAGACTGAAAGGGATCTGTACTATCTTTTTCCCTTCTGCTCTATCTAGTACCTTTTTTCTCATGCACAAGAATTCAGGGTATAATCAATCCACATGCTAAGAAAAGTACATAGAAAGAAGAGATGCTCAAAAAACCTCACTCTGAAACAGTAACACAAAAACACCAAGCATTCTATGTCCTATACAGAAAAGCAAGACCTCTATATGTACAACTGCAGGTCTCAACATTCACACCAAAAAAATCACTCTATCTTGTAATTTTTTTCCTCTAAAATTGAGCAAGAATCAATTAATGAAGAAGAGGTTTTAGGAGCTGAGCTGAAGATCTCATGATTAGTGTACTGCATAAAAATGCAGTAAGCTATTCGTGTGCTTTAGATTTGAACATTTGGACATTTAAATGAGATATGTATTAACTTAAAAATGAAATGGAATATTTGGGTTTATTTTTTTCTTGTCTGGTTCATAAACATCTCAAAGAGATTATATTGTTTATATAAATTTTATTTTCTGCTCCTGACTAATGTCAAGTTTCACAATGTCAAATAAGAATAAAAAAATCCTGTGACTCTCAAGATATAAAAGGTTTCTTCAAGTAGTGAACAAAAGATCATATCAGTTTTCTTTGGAAATCAGTACTTCTTTTTTTCTCTTCTTTAAATAATTGATTGACTCAGCTACTGTGTCAGTGTGCAATATATCATGTATTTTCTTTTTGCAAACTGATTTAATATATTTTTCAGTTTTAACAAAATAAAAAGTAGAAATATCCACTAACACATTTCAATCATCACTTAGGTTAATGCTGGGGAGGACGATTTCACCTATAGCAATACAGCATGTCTCAGCTTTTTTTTTCACTGAAATAGGAAATATAATTTTCCTGATATAGAAAGAAATTTTTCCTTACCTATTGTAGAAGAAGGCTATTCCTTTTATATACATTGACTATCTGTGATTCATGTAAATAAGTTTTTAATGGTTCATAATTAGACTGAGAAGAAATTTTTCTGAATGTCTAATTAAGTGGAATAGATATTTGTTCATTAGATCATAAGTGACCTATCAGCATCATCTTGGGTTTATCCAGCAGAAGCAATTCTATGACAGTGAAACCTCTTTAGACACTCATGGCCTTTCCACCTTTGTGGTTCTGCCATTCTGGGACACAGTGGTTAAACTGAATATCTGAATACTGCTTCCATGCAAAGAAAGCTGAATGACATAACTCTAATATATCATCCTAAATCAGAAGCACTGGTGGTCCTTTCTTACCTTGCAAACTATGAAACTGACAAAACTTGGAGTTGGATGATCTATTTTTATTGCTCCTTTTTTGTTCTTTAACAACCATTATTTTATTTTTCTGACTTCTCCTCTTCACTTTTCATTACCTAGATTTTATTTACATCATTCCAGCCTTCCTCCATACATTTCCACTTTACTTTTTTGTAAAAATTTTCCCTAAGTTTCTGTCTGTTTAACTATGAATATATGACCTCAGCATGTTCCTCCATTTCTTTTTATCTCTCATAATTCCATAAAATCCTGTTGTAGATGATTCACTTCCTTTTCACTGTCCAAAAGAATCTATTTTTCCTGGTACTCTTATATTGATTTTCTCACATTTATGATCCCAAAGAAGGAATTCCCTCTTTATGTTATGTTCAAAATCTCAAGACTTGTAAAATATCTGTTTGAAGTTATCTTTCTCTTTCTTCTCATTTTCCTTTCCCGCATCCAGATTATCATCTAGTTAAAAATGTCTTTGGACTGTGCATAAACCATTACTTCATCTATTTTCTGACAGTTAATCCTCTAATTACATCTTCCTTCACATCCATTCCATTCAGTTTATTGCGCGTCATCTACAAAATACTCTCTACAAGTTTTTTTAACAGCTTTCATGTACTGCTCGCTTTCAGTTGTATGCAGGGAGAAAGAAGTTCATGAGTTGTACTGTGTGGCAGGAACACAAGTCAGACTTAGAAAAGGAAAGTATTCTCTTTCTAATTTTTACTCCCCTTTCTAGTTGTTAGCAGACTGGGATTGTTACAACAGACAATGTTGAGCAGTTTGGGAGGGAAGACGTAATAATATCTTTAGGGGCTCATTTGGAGGAAGCAAGATCTCTCCTTCAGCAAACTCAGAGTTCAGACAACCCTTGGTATTATGGAGCTCCAATATCTCACAAAGGAATAAGATATCTAGTTTTTGGAAGGCTGTATCCTGTGGTTGTGAGAGGCAGAAGATCTAAAATGTATTGCTTCAGTAAGGGTTTTTTGTCATGATCTTTCAAGCACCCAAAATTAAGCCTCCTTTTCCCAGGAGAAAGGTAGATCACACTTGGGGGAAAAAAAAGAAAAAAAAAAAAAAAGAAAGGAAAAAAAAAGAGAGAGAGGGAATCCTTAGAGCCTAAGCACTAAAGCTGAGTTCCTGGATTTCTCTCTGTATGTATATTTTTTTTCCTTTTGTCTTTATTTCTGAATATAATTTAGCTGACATTACTAACCCAGAGTGACCAAATCTCAAAAATAAAGATGTTGGATGTTGCTGCAAGATCCACATAATAATTAATAGATATTTAAACAAGGAGTACAGACTATGCTATTTTGACTGCATTGCCTCTGGCTACCGTAATTGCATTCAACTCAAGTGTGTCAGCTTATGTTATGCCCAACATACATTCTCAGTGAGAAGGCTGCATTTTTTTAAATGGGAAAGGAAAGAGCTCTCAAAGCTTTCAGCTGGCAGTAGTGTTCCTCCACAGCAGCTCAGTGTCAGTTGATCACCTCACTGACAGCAAGCTACATGTCCAAAATACCACAGTCTTTCTCATCTGCTAGTAAAAGCTATTTCCTTCCACCTCTATCCTCTGACCCTTGTAGTCTAAACCCCATTAGAATGGAGGCTAATTCTTGGCAACCAGAAGCTGTAGAAACAGCCCATGCTCTTAATAGGCAAATAACCCATGTTTTAACTACTGTAGATGAAAAAATATTATGTGCCTGGATGAGTGCAACCCATTCATTGGTTAGTGGAGGCACAATCCTTCAGAGAGAATTGGATATCTGCCTGATGCCCCAGCTGCTGGAGCTCACATAAGAATCTGTGAGTTAGCTAACAGATGTGAAAAAACCTCATGTAGGTAAATGCACAACTCCCTGCTAAAACTGCTCTGCAGCACAGGTTTGTGTGACTTATTAATTCCAGTACACAGGTTCTGTTCCGCTTATGAGTGATCAGTTTCAGACAGGGGTGTAGACAGGCAAGCATGCTGGACCCAAATCTCTCACATGCTGGGTTAGCTTGGCACATTCAGTAAAATGCTTCACTCTCCACAGTAACTGTGACCTAGCTCGTGTTTCTGTCAGAAGTGCCCAGGTTGTGAGTGAACACCTCCATTCAGCTTTCTCCTTCCATAAAAGTAATGAAAAGCTCTCAGCTTAGGTTACTTGTTGTAGTGCTGAGGGGCTCAAAGCAATTCAGGAGCATCAGTTTAGACACTAACGGCTGTCACTGCCAGTTCTGGTAAACACACCCTGCTGCAAGCAGCTGGCGCTAAACATCACTATACCTTGACTGATGTAGAAAATGTAGCCTAGAGCTACATTATAAAGACAAATGCTTTCATATAAAGGAAAGCTTAATCATGAGAGCAGAATCTGGTCTGTGAGCGTGTTATTTTTTTTCATCTTCGTACTGTAAGGAAATGGTCAGATTTTTACATTTGGTAAAATACGATTTTTATTTCAAAATGTGAAAGCAATAGAGGTAAGAAGCAACATATTCTAAACACAAGATCCAGAGACTTAGAGTTATACAGGGTTCTGCTACTAACAGAACTTATCACTTTATAGAAGGCATTTCAGTCAAGTATCTAAATGTAAAGTATATTTAATGCTATTTCCCAATGGTATAATATCAAAGTTCTCTTTTTAGTATCTATGGTAATAACCACATAAGCTCTACTCAGCTCTTATACCTCAATGAAATAGTAAAGGAAACTTTTTAGAAATTAAGGTTTAGGAGGAAATGCAATTCAAGGAAGAGCAAGCAGGTCTGTATATAAATCTAAATTTATCCTAATATATAAGCCTATAGTTTTGATACAGAGTATCTAGTAAGGGAAAGTTAAATAAACTTACAAAACTTTTTTTTTCTTCTTTTGAATAACACAGCCTTTGGTCTTATCATGGTTTAGGAACAGTATTCCCCTACTTAATACTCCCACTAAAAAGGAAACCACAAACTGGTCCCGTCCCTATCCTGTGAGAGGCAAAATGCAGAGATAAGTGAAATTTACTGGAAACAGCAATGAGATAAGAAAAATGAACAGTAAGGGCGACAATACTGATTACAAAAGTATACAAAAGGAGAGGGTGATTGACTAGCAAAATACTTGCTTCATCCCTCTGGCAACAACATACAACAGCTGACATGTTTCCCCCCTCCACCATGCTTTTCTCAACCCCAAGTCATGCCCTTCTCCCCAGAAGCAAGAGTCCCTTACTTTTACTCTCCAGGAATGGTGTACCTGCTATAGAATAACAACTTGGACATGCCCATATGGCTTCAGGCTCTGCCTTCTCATAGCTCCAGCAAAAAGTTGACTCTGTCCTGACCGAAACCAGGACAAGTCCAATGAGCAAATAGTACACAATTATTTTAACTCTCATGCTTCATTAGTTCACAAATATAGACACGTGTTGACACACATTCACACACATAAATCTAGGCTTTCAAGTCATTTCTTATTACCTTAAGAAACTATTCTTCTGTTCAGTCTAATTTTTTTGAAAGAACACTGATTAATATAGGCAGTGGAGAATCAAACAGATTTAGCTTCTTGCAAAAGAATTGCTAAAACCAATATCTTTGTCAAGTTCTCTCTGCTGCTGCTTCAGCTGTCAAAGTCAGTGGTGCACTGCAGCACTGAAGGTAATTTCCATTTCGTCGTAAAAGCTGTTTTTCTCAATTTTTTGTCTTCTTTGTGTTTTGCTTTTTTTATCTTTCTGCTTGCCCCCTAGCCATCTAATACCTTTCAGATGTCGTTGGCACACTCAGGTTTACCACACCCCGGTGATTCCTATCCACCTATATGACATGCCTATAGCACAAATGCTGATGATGCATTATATGTCCAGCACTTTTTGTCACAGTGACATTCCTCAACAAAGTACTGCCTAGGGGCAGCTGCTGGTTCAGAGTCACTCTCTTATGCAGCAATTACTCAGTTCAATTATATGTTGATAATAAGCTATTAAAAACCACTCATGCAGAACTTTTTATTTACCAACAATCATGACATTCTTTTTTTCTTTCTGCCATCTAGAAATCTAATAGAGAACAAAAAATACCCAAACAAGCAAACCAACAAAATACAAACAAAAAGACAAAACAAAACAAAAATTCTGACATGTTCTCAAAGTATTTGGGTTATTTAATGGATGTAAATATATCTATGTTAGCCATAGTGTTTCAAAAATAAATGCTTAGACAAAATGAAAGAGGGAAAGAGAGAAAATAGCTATATTGAGAAAGTCAGATTATCCAAATAGCCTGCTTCTTTTTTTTCAAATTAGTTTGCAAAAGGAAGAATGATAGAATGCATGCAAATCTTATGTTGATGTATTAGCAAGATATCAAAGAATCTAAACAGAATTCTGGTGGGCAAGGAAAAACTTTAAAAAACAGACCAAAAACCACCTCAGTTATTTAACTATTACTGCTCTATGTATTAAGTATATGTGTTAGAGTCAGAGAGAACCTCAAATAACCACTCTTTTTAATATAGAAACAGCATTCAGAAGTAGCTCTCGTGATTTATTGATGTGTGAACTGGAATAAATGAAAAATTTCAAGGCATTAGAGAATCCTATGCCTTTAAAATGGAAAAAAAAATAAAGAGTGAGAGACAAAGGGAAATGGTACAGACCTGTAAAGTGATCTGATATTTAAATCTATCTATATTAGAGATATAAGAGAAAGGAAGGACCATAACATTGTCAAATAAAATTCAGCTATATGGCACTAAATAGAACTCAGCTCTCAGTAACTATTCAATATATGATCAAAAATGAAATTAATGTAAAGAAATATTTGTTCTCAAGTGAAGTACATTATTAAGACCTTAAAAGCTGCTAGCTTATTGTGGGCCACTTCAAGCTAAAAATTGTCAATAAATAACCAGTGTTTTAAAACAATGAGCATATACTATTAGGACTTCAGATACATAAAGTTCTTCCAGTTGTATTAAAATACCCTGCTTATTTAATATGTAATCCATTGGCTTGACCTAATTATGTGTATTAGATAAAAATGAGTTCTCACTGTAGGCTAAAATCTCCAAGTGTTATGTGTTGAACAACACGTGAGGTAAAATACAAGAGGTTTTTGCAGAGCTAATTCTTTTATGCTAGAATTTCATGACTCCTAAAAGAGAAACAAGGCAGAGAGAGACCACACAATCAATAGCCTCTTGAAATGGTAAAATAAAGTAATAATAATAACAGTAACAATAACAATAACAATGATAATAATAATAAATGATTAATAAATAATAATAACAATAGCTGTTATAATAATAGAAGGAATGCCATTTGAATTAGATAACTTTTATGAGTATGTCTATTTGAATTAAACCTAATTAGTTCAGTAAAAGTGCAAATCAATTCCTTAACAATTGTGTAATTGTGCTGTGCAGCAAATTTGAGGAAGATTACGCAAACAAAAGAAATATATGAAGGCTGGACACTGCAAGGTTAATTCCAAGGGTCTGAGAGTAAATTTGTTTTTGAGTCCCAAACCTATGAAACAAAGTTATCCTGAATTGAAGCCCATAGTTACCACCTTTTTAATGGATATTTACAGAAGCCATTCATAAAATTCTTCAGCTTTCAGGTAAGCCATTTTCCCATCTAATCATCAGTAGCTGCTTTGATTTCCCCTGTCCTATTTGTAGTCTGATTACAAGACAGACTAGCTGCTCTGCCAAGTGGAAGAGAGGAAAACCATTAGTGAAATGTCACTCTGACCCCTTTCAAAGAATCAAAGACTTTTCAAAGAATCAGGTGTCCAAGTAAATCCTAAGATGCTCAGCTTTTGATTAAAGCAGTTTTCTTTCTCCTCTTGAAAGAGCTGGAGCCATAGCAGAAATAAAGAACTGTTCCTGCTACTGTGCATCAGCAGCATACAGTAGTTTTGAGCTGGATACTGTCAGTAGATATGAACTGATTATAAAAATTTTATCAGCCAATTCAATGTTCTTATCTTTTTTATATGTATGGGTGAGATATTAACAGACCACAGCGAGAAGAAAGCTGGACCATATAAAGTGTCTCCCCCAGCATCACAGGAGGGTTATATGGAAAGGAATTACTTGATATATTTATGGAATTCATCGTAGAACCATAAGGACAGAGCACTTTTCCAAATGATTAAAAATCAATAGGTTTTACGGGTTCAGCTGCAGGTATATATTTTCTCACTGGAAAAATATGGAAAAAACTATATTTATATGCAAAATTGATTACAGATTTTAAATGAGACAGAAATAATTTCTATTGTTCTAGAAACTAGACTAATTAAAATCAGAACACTTTCTAGAATTATAGTACCTTTTTTTTCTTAAACAGGAGAAAATTGGCCAGGGTTTTCTTAGCTGTCTATTCTTCATTTCTTTAATTTCCTATTTAATAATGCACAAAGTCAGATTAATTACAGCTTATAATAATTTTCAAAATTAATTCCATAATTTTATTTTTTAGGTGAAGATTGATTAGGTGATTGATTGTCTATTTTAATAAATGTGTAATCTGTTGGCTTCATATTTTCCCAAGAGTTATGTGGGAAAAATACCTAATATGGAATATGAAAGGAAATGAATTTATTTTAGGTTCATAAAACTTAATAATTTTTTAAAACCCCATAAATTTAAATGTGGATTTGGTATTGTAATCATGAAAAAAACTGGAAGATTGAGCTAATTTCTGATGCGCTATTTTAAATTCAAATTAATCTAAATTATATAAAACAAGAGTTGGGAGTATTTTTGGATGGTTTTGGAATATGATAGATAACTCAATAGTAAAATGATCACCAGACTCTTTAAAGACTTTTTACCTTCTGTATGATTTCTAGGTCTATGGAGAGGTATCCAAGAAGCAGCAGCTTCATGCATGGTGACCTCTCTCGGTTCTCACTGCGGTTCCTTGGCATTGACATGCTGTAGGCAGACAAACACTGCTGAGCCAACAGGCTCTGGAGAACCTGACGGTTCTCTGATGGAGGCAGAACAGGGGAAAATTACAGCCAGTTCAGATGGATAAAGAGTGAATAAGGGTAGGTTTTGCACAAAGCTATGCGCAAATCACTAAACTGCAACCCCTCATCTCAGGCAATACTACCTTGTTTGGAGAAAGAGAGGAATTTGACTAAATGGACTTTATATCATCATGACTATGCAATAAATACTTTCAGAGCATAAATATCTGACAGTCTATTTGAAATATTAATTTCTGCTGCAAGAAGGAAGAGATATAATCTTCCAAGATTTTTCATCAATATAGTTTAATATTATATTTGATATTTCAAGCTGTTCTTTTCAAGAAAATGCTTGGAATTGTGACAAAATACTTGTTTAAGAAAAAGGTCATCATGCTACACTATAGTGAAGAAATCATCTACTTCATAAAATTCAGATTCAAAGGGTTTTGAAACAGATCTAGCTAAATATAACTTTTTAAAATAATAATAATAATAATAATAATAATAATAATAATAATAATAATAATAATAATAATAGTAAAGAGTAGCTTACTCAGGCTGTAATTTGTACCACCAGCACTTCTACGGCTAATAGAATGTAAACTGAAATATATAGAATAGTGATGCAGAAATTTCTTCTCTGGGTAAAATCTTTCCTTAAAACTTAAATACATAACCTTAGCTTTATCTCATGCTAGATTGACAGTGACTATCAATCTTTAGGGTAGTAAAACTCAAACTCAGCCTATCCTCAGCACCCTTGTCAGCTGTCTTGCTGCCAGTAACTACAACTAACAGCAATGAACACTTAGAAATTTTGTGTGCAGGAACAAATATTTTTTATAGTTATTGCTTTTACTATATTAGAAAACTACTTAGAAGCATAGAATTTGCATGCAATGCAATATAGCTAGTGCTTGTTCCTTGTACTCTGCAGTTCAACTTTCTTAAAATATTTTTTTTTCCTGTGGGTTTACCTAAACTTCAGCATTTTGGAAAGGAGGAAGACTGTGAGATATCAAAATTCCAGGTATATCATATTAACTAAAATGGAAAATAAAGTCTGGGCTTTTTTAGCAAATATAGTTTGTTGGCTTGGATTTAAAATGCAAGCTTAAATGTCTGGCCACAAGTAGGCGTAGGAAAATTAAAATTTAAGGAATGTGTTTTTATTAGGATGATGAGGATAATTGAGAGAGAGTAATTTTCTCTTGTTTAGGATAGTTCTGGGGAACAGCTCATCTGCCAAGGAAGCTGTAAGCCTTTCTGAATAAAAAGCAGGAAAATTGCTTGTATTCCCCCAGGATAACTCTAAATCTACAGAAGATGCTTAAGGCAGCTGAAGTACAGCTTTGTGTAAAGTTACAAATAATCTGAATAGTCTGTTAAAGACAGTCAAGAAAGAAATTGGGAGGAAATTTACAGCTCATTGCAAGGAATTTGAGCATTTGAAATCTGAAAAAAAGAGAAGTTTAAGGAACAGAACCAACAGTACAAGACTCAGCACTATGCCCTTGCAGATGTTTTGCATTCACTACCTGTGGTACAACAAGTTCAGGCAGGAAGAGCTAACTGATGCATAAAAGCAAATAGCATTTGAGCACAGGAGTTAGGGCAGTGAAAGGTAGCTCAGATAAGGTTAATGACAGAAAAAAGAATGTAAACACCACCTATTGAATAAGATCATTTGATCATTCATTTCAGATGGTAGCGAGATATGTAGAGATAGATGTATTGGGATTGGGATAGATTCCCAGAATGTCCAGCAGTCTACTCCCAGCACATCTGTATTCTTTCCTCCATGTTCCCTCTGGAAAAGAGTTAGCACAGGTGAAAAGGACCCATCCTATCAGCTTTGGTAGTCCTGAATGTAAAAGAGGACAATAAATGATCAAGGAGTTACCATGGCAGTTGTCTCAGGCTGAGATCCAGTCAAGGCTGTGTCCCAGCCCTTCAGAACCCTGACCGGTGGAATGGAGTAGTGCGGACAGGAGGCCGCCATCCTAGAAACTCAGGAAAAGGTATTTGTTAGGTCATTTTGAGAACATCTGCTACTTTTTTAAACTGGATAGTAGTGTAGGCAGCATTAAAAGTCTTGTTGCAGAAAATAATGTGTCTGACTCCCAATGGGTCCAGAAGGTTCTGACAACTTCATTGAACTCCCAAACTAAGTGGTTTTGCTTAGACTAGAAACGCAAAGAGGGACTTGGTGGTGTTTAAGAATATAAAAGCAACAGTAATTTCTAAGTTTATACAATTTTCTGATTGGGACATTTTAGAATTTATGATTGAAACACTCCCCTCATGCTGGTCTGACTACCTCAGGGTAGTAATTCAATGAATGGATACAGGGAAAAACATTTACATTGATCTACCCAACTTTTTAAAATTTGACCAGTCTCTGGTCTCCTCTGTGGTGAGATAAAGTCAGCTTTGATACTTCTGTGGTCAGTCACACCCTGAGTTTCATGGGACATCATCCTTACCTATGTCCTTCTGGTTTTTTTATTTGTCAGTACCACACTGGAGAAAATTGTAAGTTATACCCATCACTAGTCCTAGAAGTAATAGTGAATAAAACAGTATTGTTGTCATATCTCAGTTAGCAAGTAGACATCAGCTTCTGAATCTAGTTATTAGCAGGGAGCAGGTGTTTCCAAATATGCAAACTTTGATGGTCAGTTTCTGTGCCATTTGTTGTCACCACAAACTGGTGTTGTTTTTATAGATTCTGACATTGATACCTACTAAATATGTTTCACACAGATGGATAAGCGAATCTGTAATTACTGAAGTCAAATAGGTATATATTAGGACATCACTTATAAATGAACATGTTGTTCTTAATGAATAGCAGAGATTCAACATTTAAAAACACTGATTTTATACAATTAAAATTAGGAATACAGTAGAGTGACAATTCAGCAATGTTTTCTAACAAAATTTATGTACAGTAAACTTGCACAGCCTTGGAGTTAACTTCTGCCTTCCTTTATGTAGTACTTTAATGTTCACACTTAAATTGAGAGTTGCAAAAAAATTACGGTATGTTATACAACCTACCCAAATAAAGATTTTAAGGTGAAATGCAAATCATAGCTATTAAAAAAACTACTATTGATTGCCTGCAATATCTAACATGATTCCAATACAGTACTTGGCATCTTAGTAGTTTTTTAAAAAAATTGCAAGTCCTCATCCTTAATGAGGTTTAATCACTAGTATAAGAAAGTATATTCAAGTCCAGGATAGTTAATGACTAGCAGATTTACCTCCTTAAAGGGCAGGTATGGAAGCTAAGTGTTCACCATAAAAGACTGTCTTTCACAGTAGTTTAGTCTTTCACACTCTTGGCATGAGAACTACAAAAGTAGCCAACCTTTAAATTGTAAATGCAATAGCTTAACAAGGTGATGTTACTGAATAATTTCTGCAGCCACAATTTCTGAGACATTGAATTTTTTAGATGTTGCAATGAAATATTATAGTAAAATATGAACCAGCAAAATAACTGAAGTGGCAGGTCTTGCTTAGCAAAAAGGCAAGTAATTTCAAAGAAAACTTGGAGGTTTCCTTTAATCTTCGGAATTCTCAGGAACCTGAAACTATAGTTATGTGATTCTGACAAATCTGATCCTGTTCTAGATAGCCTTCATAAAGGAGCAGAAAGACATAGGAACTAGAACAGAGGCCACCCTCCCCATGAAGTCTTAAGACACAAGACACCCTACCATAACAAAAATTGTATCAAGTAGATGAAGCCATCTTGCCAAATGGGAAGTCTTGAGTTATTGCAAAGAACAGAACTAAGTTATTAAAAGAAAAATATTTATTCTAATCATTGTGCCTATGTCAATAAAGCAGAATGTAAAGCATACAGGAATACCTTCAGAGTATGCTTCTTCTGTAAAGAATTATTGAGATCATGAGAGCTTGACATCTGAGGCATTTAGATCACCACACCAGAGACAGTTGTAACCTTAGGAGACCCATCACCACAGTTATAGACTGAGAAATCAAGCAGGAATAAATTTAGGTATTCATGTGCATTTTTTAAATTAAGAGCTTGATGGAAAACGCACAGGCTGCCGATTTCTCAAAGCAGATTCCTATGATGGAATAGATATACAGGTTCTATAGCACTTTGAAAATCTACTTTGAAAAAAGTATTCTTCCAAACAGAATGAGTTCCAACACACCAATTAAATGCATGAGTTTCTCATGTTTTGGTGACTGCCACATAGATATATCAAGACTTAAGGAGTTAGAGTTCATTCTGGAGATGACAAGGCTCGGGGGAGAACTTATAGTAGCTTTCTGGTACCTAAAAGTGGCTTATAAAAAAGAGATAGAGAGATGGTTACACAGATGGATAGAAGTCAAGGAGTAATGGTTTTAAACTGTAAGAGGAGAGATGTATGTTAGATGTTAGGAAGAAATTCTTTACTATGAGAATGGTGAGACAATGGAGGAGGTTACCCAGAGAAGTGGTATCCTTGGAAGTGTTTAAGGTCAGGTTGGCTGGAATCCTGAGCAAACTGATCTAGTAGGTCAAATCTAGTGGTCCCTCCCAAACCAAGCCATTTCAAGATTCTATGATTCTTGATATTCTATCCTAATGAAAGAACATAACATAAAGCATTAACATGATGGGGAAAAATAATTGAAGTGGTGTTGCTATGCTGATATAACTTTGGTGCATAAACAAAGATTGTTCAATTGTTTTTAAAATAGTGAGCGGGTTCGTAAGTTAGAAGAGGTGTTTTTAACTTTTTTTCCTAATATATCCTCTTGCTTCATATTTTGCATCATAGTCTTTAATTCCAAATATAATTCCTCCTCAAAAAGCTGCTTGGCACTCAGTGCCCTCCAGTTCTGGTGCCTTGGTAAATATGGCAAGTGCTCTAGTGTCTGGCACCTGGTATGTTTCTGAGTGATTCAGTCCAGCCTCCTTTAAAAGAACATTTACTTTCATGATTGCTTCAGATTCTACAGCTGTGGCCTGATTGCCTGCAGAGAGATACATTGAAATTCTGTCTCAGTAAACCAATTTTTGGCCTTTTTATTAGATCTACATATTTATTCAGCTTGCTGTTCCAAGATATTTTTGGGAAACCGTGCACCAAACTCCTAAGATTATCTATCAATATACACTGTGGAGTTCTGTATATTAGAAATATATATATATATAATATTCTGTATATTGCTAACCTTCAAGACAAGAATCAGGTTGGTTTCTGTGGTTTAATTACTCTGGATAGGAAGAACAGATGTTTTTCATGTTTTCTTAAGTTTTGCATCCTTTCTTCATGCCCAGATAGAAACTCAGCTATTAGATTAAAAATTGCCTTAATTTTTATCTCAGGTGTCGGTCACAAAAATATTGGATGACTTTTCTTGAAGCTCAGTTCATGTATTCTCTTTCATGAAAATTAGGTTAATATTTCTTTAGAAAATAATAACAGCAACATCCTTATGTTTAGTTCAACCTGCTTATTATTTTACGTACCAAATGCAATAACAGGATTAATACAAAATTATGATTTTTGGGACTAAGTCTATAACTAATGTTAAATGGAAATCAACTCCAAGCCTATCAAACCTAGTACTCGAAACCTCCATATTGTATTTTTTTTATTTAGAGCTATGCTGGTATTTACATCATGGTTCCAATTAACCCTACTTTTAAATAGTCAGTTTAAACCAGCTCAAGATCAAAGTATTCATTTGCTTTTCTAAAAGACAATTATTATTAAGTAGTTTAAAATAGAAATATAAATTTACAAGATTGAACTCTGTATGACCTTACCATAGGCATATGGTCACAATAATAAAAAATTAAATATTAAAAAGAAGGTATTTTTACATGCAGCTGTTTCATTTCAATCTTTTCCATTCAGTAATTCCTTCCCTCCCTGAATTTGCAGTATGTTAAACCTCATTAATAAACCATAAGTATAATGTTAACTTGGCATCCTTATCTCCTACAGAAAGCTTGAAAATTAGGAATAAAATGCTACAGATGAAAGTAAAACATTTTCAGCTGGCCCAATATAAAAATATGCCAAGTCCTGTGGCAAGATCTTAACAGACAGATCTTCTGGGAATATTTCTGTAATGTTAGCTTACTTTAAAAATGTTGAAATTAAAAATTGTTGGAATTCATCTTGAATTATTTTCTTGAATAAGATATTTTATACAAGAGTATTGGTTTTTCACATATTTTCTTCCAGCTTTTATTTCCCTTCTTATTATTGCAGCAGACTATTGGGACTGTGTATTTCAGGTAGTAATATGATAAAAGGTAAGTATTATTGAGTGTAAATAAGTTGCTTGCTTAGAAGAGGGTTTAAGATGCTAATAATACCTTATCTGTTCAATAAAGTATACATATGCAAGTTACAAGAACTCTGTCAAGGGTATAAAAAAATCTTTGTACTTTTTTCTATAACCCTAAAGTTGCAATAAAAGTCTATTGTGTAATAGAGTTTGTAAAGCTGTAGCTTCACTTGTAAGGATAAAGACATTGATCAGCCTTAAAAATATTGTCCTTGTACAGACTCATGATTTAGCAAGTTATTTATGGTACATAACTCCTTATCTGTGTATCTGTCTTACATTCCCACCATTCCTCAAGAAATTAAAGAAAACAAAGGACACAGTGATATTGTCAACATTTCAGAACATATGATGATGAGGACTGCAGATAGAAAAAATGCAGGATTTTCTTATTACAAGAGTAGTATCTTAAGAAAGCACCCAGGTATGAACTTAAAAAGACCTAGGGTAGAACTTAAAATCAAAGAGTAGGTTTCCTTTAAAATATATGAAGAGGAATAGGAATTTATGGACTGTAATTCATCCTACCCTAAGGTGTGCAATTAAATTGCTTCCAAAAGTATTTATCTCTCTCTGTTGACTATAAATTGGAACTTTATAGACTAATTTGCATGCAGAAGACTAATAGAAATCTAAAGTTAGGTGAAATTAATTCCAGACCTCCCATCTAGTTTCATTATAAAACATGGAAAATAGAATTATTAAAGCCTGTGTGTCTAACAATTTGGCATATAGAAGGTGCACTCTATGCCTCAAAATCTGAGTTATTCTTTACTAGGTGTCTATAAGAGGTGGAGGTTTTAACTAATAATTAATTTCTCCATAGTGGAGTCTTTAAGGTCCCTTTGAACTAAACCATTCTATGATTCTATGATTCTATGAAATATATATATGTGTGGAGAAAAACCATGTGAATATCAGGAGTATCCAGATACCGAGTGTCCAGAGGCCCTCAGTAAGACTGAGATAGGGTTAGTATCCTGTCTTGGGTTATGCAACCAAAAAATGTATATTCTATTCCAACTGTTGAAAGCAGTTGGGGAGATGCTTTTTCTTTATCTCTTGTATCTCCAGAGGGGAGGGGGGCAGATGCCTTCTGATAATGAGCCAGCTGTTAAAGCCAACTGGGGCAGTGTTTCTTATCTCTTTCACCACCCATTCATCCTCTAGGAGGATATCTTTTGATAATGGGCTGTTAAGGCTCACCAATGACATGACACATCGCATCATCCCATTGTGAGGTGCTCCACCCAGTGGCAGGAGGGAGCCAAATGTTCCTGCCTGGATAAGAACTGAGACATCGGAACACCAGGGATTCAGTTTTTCCACTGGATACCCAGAGGAGGACCGGACCCATCTTGTCACCACTGGACTTTCTACAAGGTCATCTCTACTCCACAGAAATGCATCTGTTACTCCAGGAGGATTTATTTAGTCTGCTTCCAACACCCTGACCAACAGGGTGTCAGGTCGTACCCCTGACCCTGTCAGGGTTTTCTGGGATTTTTGTTTGTTTGCTTGTTTGTTTTTCTGTACTACTATATTTGTAAATTTTTTAATATTCCTAATAAAAAACTGTTATTCCTATTCCCATATCTTTGCCTGAAAGCCCCTAATTGCAAAATTATATTAATTTAGAAGGGAGAAGGTCTACGTTCTCCATTCCAAGGGAAGCTCTAGTTTTCCCTGGCAGATACCTGTCTTTCCAAACCTAGACATATCCAGAGTAAGAAATGTCATAACTGGGGTTTATATTTCAGCAGTACAAAGATAATCAGACTTCAGACTTTGGCCAATGCAGAGATGAAGGTAATTATTTTTTTCTTATATTGACTGTGTTTATATTCCAAAATCATCAAATCCCCAGTAGAATCCATTGCTCCACAGGTGTTTCAGGAAGCCAAGAAAACAGACTCAACAAAATAATTTTAGCCTTTTTGAATAACTCCCCCGTCTTAGAAAGTGTGCTGTTAACCAGCATCTGTACCTGTACCTAATTTTCATTGTTAATCTTTTGACAAATTGGATTGAAGCCTAAGTGTTAATGTCAGGATATATAAGAAGTTTCTTAGTGGAAGAGATTTTCCTTCAAGTATTTTTATACCATTTTTTTCATAGAAATATCATTTTAAGTAAGTGTCACGAATCCATCCTAGAAGTCGATTTCTGATTTTAATTAGTGTGAAGTACTAGCGAAAAATATATACTAGGGCATAATGCTCAAAACCTGAAATGAGAATTTTTTTTTTCTATGCATGTTGTATTGCTCAAACAGAAAGAGTGAGGCTGATGTAAGTTTTACTGGGTGATGTTCCATGACCTACATTTTATGTGAGATAAGATGAAACAATTGGCTTACTCTGCTCTGAAGTCACTTGGATCAAACTGTTATCAGTAAACCTTTTAAAAATAGTCAAAAAGAATTGTCTATATTTTGAATTTTTACTACTTCAGATAAAGTGCATTAGTATTTACACCATCTTTATATTTTCAGATGCAATCTGTTCCCTTTGTAGACGTGATTGCACATAGAAAGCACTATAAAATACTGTTTTAAAATGAATCGTGATGAGATGACTCACTATGGTTTATACATTAAGTTTACACACACTAGTGTTGTGGTTATATGATCAGAACTGCATGTATTGTACAATGATGTCTTCATTCATATAAAGGTCTGTCATTCTATCACAAATGTATAGAGGGAAGTACTAGAAAGCATGACCTTAGATAACTTTTAGTAAACTGAGGTTAATATGCTTTTTTTCAAAGTGTTATGGAACTTGTATTTTACCTAATTTTGTTCAGAGTATACAAAAAAATGGCATGCAGAATTCAGTTCCAGATCTAGGATCACTGGTCTGTAGCACACAGACTGCAGCTCCAGTACTGTGTGAGTTGTATGTTAATGCTGAAGTGCACAATCTCCATGACATGCTGTATATATGTAGCAATATGCAGTCTGAGTTTCTCAGGTTGAAATAGTTGCCTATACACCAAGTCGATAAAATAAACTTATTTTTTCTTTTCCAAATTGTAATCTCTCTGGATTGAACACACTGAATAGAACAAAAGTAGAATATTAAAATTCTTTCAGTTTCTTCATTCAGTAATCAATAAAGCAATGAAAGAGTAGAGACATCTGTGTATTTCTTATCTTTACCTTCTGATTTTTTCTTCAGATTATTGTCTTCAGTATATAAGATGATTTGTTCATTTTTCTGTGTTGGGGGTTAGATTTGTTTCTTTCTTTACTTATAGAATTTTTCCCATAAGTTGCTAGGAAACTAACTACTGGGTACTTGTAGGTACTTAAGCAGAGCAAAGGGGCCAAAGGAGAGGAGTTGCAGCACCTTGCTACAATTCTTTGGGTCTCTGGGAGTTTCTCTCAGAGCAGGGAGATAACACGAGTTTTGGGGCAGGGAAAGTACAGGTCTGGGGGCAGCTTCGCTCTCTTGCTCTCGGCTTTGGAGAGAGGACAGCCAGGCTGCTGCTTGCTGCAGGAGAAATTTACTGCCACCACAAAGCCAGTCCTGGGAAATCCATCATTATTCTGCTCATGTGCCTTGGAATTCTGAGCTCACCTCCTCCTGCCCTGCTGGGCTGGCCCTGTCCGGCTGCTGCTGCTTCTTCAGTACTGCTTTTGGGGTTTTTTGCTACTCTGTGGCCCTGCACTGCCCTGCCCTGCTGGGACATCCCTGCCGTTCTAGCTACCACCCGCAGAGCTTCTGATACATCCCATCCACCAGCCCAGGATTTTCCACCACTCCAGCTTGGTGCTTTCAGAGTCCCAAGGGATCAGACTGTGCTGGGCTTTGTGACACAAAGCCCCCTCGAGGTGCCTGGTTCTGTTTATTATTAATGCTGTAGCTGTTGTTTGTTTGCCTTGTTACACATACTAGTAAAGAGCTGTTATTCCTATCCCCATACCTCTGCCTGAAAGCCCCTTTTATTTTCCAAATTATAATAATTTGGAGGGAGGGGATTTGATTTCTCAATTCCGAGGGAGGCCCTGCCCCTCCCTAGCAGACACCTGTATTTCAAACCAAGACAGTCTGTTACTTTAATGTTCTTGATTCTTAACAATATTCCTGTTAAAGCACAAAAGGACAATGCTTTACAAAAGAAATGTTAACATCACACAGTATGTGATTCAGAGATTCTGTGTTTACTCACAATATTGATAACTTTTATGTGGTTACCACGGGGAGCCACTGGAATATGTTTTGCAATTTTTGGAGGAGAAAGGAGCAAGGTATGTTCCTAAAACACAGAATGTCTGTCTCACTTATATAACTGAGAAAATATATTTCTAAGGAATCTTTATTTGAACTCCAAAGTTCTCAGATCCATTTCTTTTGCAGAAGACAGCAACAGTCTAATATATTCCACCAGTATATAATCAAACTATATTTTCAAGACCTTTACTGTAGTAAGTAAGCCAAGTAAGGCTATTGCTCATCAAGATTAAGAGTGTTTGTGGAAGTAAAAAGAGAGAAAAGGTTTCTAATAGAAGCTTACAGTCCAATTAAAGATTCTTTGATTTAAATATGAATTTAAGTGCATAGTTTCATAAACACTGTTTTTTGCAGAGGGTTTACAGATTGTGAAAAGTGTAGCAATCATGAAATGCCTAGGGACAGTTGGCAAGTGCTATAAAATTGGGATGATAGACATGGATACATTATTTAGGAGAGAGAAACATTAGGAGAAAATTACCATAAATTATTGTAACATACTAAAAATCACAAGTAACTATGGAACTTCTGCCACTGAATACTCAATATTAAGCCAAAGACAATAGAAATGTCATAAGCACAGTTGACTTTTAGGCACAAGAAATGAGATGAGCAATGTTCTAAAGTCATTTTTGTATCATAATTCTGCCTTAGTCTGACTAAAAATAAAATTCTCACACGGTTTGAAATGACAATTTTTAAAGTGACTTATGGTTTTCAGCAACACTGACTGCAGAATGGTATTTCAGTTCCTGTTTAATTTTGCCCTGTAAGAAAACTTGATCTTGATGCTTATCAATTGTCACTATTCAATAGTATCTGATGGCTTGCCTGTTGAATAGATATGAGCAGCAGACAGACCATATACAGATTACATTTAGTTCAAGTACATTAATATTTAACCTATTGTCCCCAGGGGATGTTTTGACCTGAGTCAAAAAAACATGTATATTTAGTGTTGCATGAAATATTAGTTGTTCTGAATACCAACTTGCCATATTTTCAGAAAATACAGCTATTTCTAGGTAAGCAATAGTTTGGTGGTTGCTATATTGAATCTCTACTGGGCATGAACAGCAGACACCTGTCAGAAATGTGCAGCTTTTCCTATGTTGGTGTTCAGACTGTTTTCTTTGTAATTTTTAGCTCAGTATCAGTTTTGTTTGGTCCATAACTCCTTCAACAGCCTGGTATGAAGCACAGCAGGGTAAAACTTTTAGAAAAAATAGAACAATCTTGAAATTTATGAGAATTTGTTCATTAATATTACTTATAATATACTTTAGGGTTTCCTTGAGATTTTTTTAAGATCAAAGAGAATAGTTTCATAATAGAACATATAATGATAAAGAAATTTCTAAACTAAAGAGACCCTTACATAAAAACACTGGTATGAGTATGGAATTAAATGCTGAATTTTAGTGATGAGTATTTTTAGCAATTAGACAGTGATATTTTGTTAAAAGTTGGCACTCCTTGTATTCTTCAGTAAAAAGACAAAACATTCGTTATGGAAATTCTATCTTGTAGCTCCTGAATTATAAAGTCCCTCATAAATGTATGACCAAATAAAGCTATAAACTAGTTAATACAATGTGTTAGTCTGCTGTAGTTGGACAGCAGAAGACAAGTAAAGATACCAAAAGGACGTCTGAACTGGCACTTCATTTCTAACCAGCTTAAATAAGTACTGTAATAAGATTAAATAGCTTATTCAGTGCATTTATTCTGGGTCCTGACTTTGACAAATTGTCTAAGAGATTAATGAAAAGTCAAATCTAGTCCATAATATGTTTTTTTTTTAAATACTGTCCATTTAGAACCACATTCTGTTCTCGAGTAGAAGGAACATAGCACCTTGGCTTGCTGGGGAGAAAGGAGCTTTTGTCTGAAGAGTATTTGAGTATAGATAGACACAGGGTCATTAATAAAAATCTTTGCCTTATTTTGGTGGTCCGTACAGCTTTTCTAGTGTTACATAGTAATAGATAGTGTAGTGAATTTATTCTTCCAATGTCCTTCAAGAACTGGCTCTTAAAGTGTCTTGTTTCAATTTGAATATAATAGGAGTAGTAACTTTCCACAATAAAAGTATATATACCTTTAATATACTAATTAGGTAATGGGTCTTTCAGTCCTTAATGGTAAATGGGAAAGAATTCATATAGACATCTGTTGAGATGACTTCGCACCTTTTTCCAGGCAATTTTTTTTGATTTTTCCCCCATAATATTTAAGGACTCCACTGCAATAAAAACCCCCCCACATCTTGATTTTACATAGTAAATAGATCTATTTTGTGAAATATGTGCTTTCTATCTCAAAACCATAGCATTAGAGCAATTCCTTTAGTTTGAAAATCTTAGGAAGCAAAAGACATGACGCAATTTTTTTTCTAATTATTCCTCTTGCTTTTCTTATGCATCAAAATTTGTAAGTTTTTTGAAAAATAGGCCTTTTTCATGGTCTCTTCTTTTTTTTTTCCAGATAAAACTTACTTTTAAATAATACCACCTATAACTGTGAGTAACATCTGCTTACTGTTGTCCAAACCACACAGCTGGTAAATCAGTGGGAAGGGTAATAATTTCAATGCAATGGAAGAAGTACAGAGATCTGAATTTCAGGTGCAGTTTGATTCAGTGCAGAGTACTGCATTCTTTTTCTTAGTTCTTTAGTAATTCCTTAGTAACTACTAACTGTGACACTGTTTTAGGTTATCTAATGTATCAATTAGTAATAGAGTATTGGAGGATTAGAATTTAAGTCTTACCACTAAAATAAAAATATATGATGAGACAATACATTGTGGAATAGAAAATAAGGATTTTTATAAGATTTCCTTTTTTATTCTTTGACTAAAGTCTGAAACCTCCTGACTTTAACTGATAGAATCAGGCCCTTTGAGTACAGGTGTCATCTTTTATTTGTATTCCCCAAGGCCTCTTGTGTTCTTAAACAGTGCTTGCTTTCTGCAGTTTTATTACACTCATTCAGCTCCGAAGTACAAATAATTATTTGTATTATTTTTAGGATTTATGGTCTTTATTTTTGTTGTGGTTTTAAGCCCAGCTGGAGATGAAACACCACAAAACAACTTGCTCAACCTTCCTTCCTTCCTTCCTTCCTTCCTTCCTTCCTTCCTTCCTTCCTTCCTTCCTTCCTTCCTTCCTTCCTTCCTTCCTTCCTTCCTTCCTTCCTTCCTTCCTTCCTTCCTTCCTTCCTTCCTTCCTTCCTTCCTTCCTTCCTTCCTTCCTTCCTTCCTTCCTTCCTTCCTTCCTTCCTTCCTTCCTTCCTCTTCCTTCCTCTTCCTTCCTTCCTTCCTTCCTTCCTTCCTTCCTTCCTTCCTTCCTTCCTTCCTTCCTTCCTTCCTTCCTTCCTTCCTTCCTTCCTTCCTTCCTTCCTTCCTTCCTTCCCTCCCTCCCTCCCTCCCTCCCTCCCTCCTTCCCTCCTTCCCTCCTTCCCTCCACCCTGTGGAATAGGGAGGAGAATTGAAGTAAAACTTGTATGTTGAGATAAGAAGAGCTTAAAAATTGAAAGTAAAGTAAAATGCAATAATGATGGTAAATAATAATGGATAATAATAATAAAATTAATAATTATAACTATAGTAAAAGGTAAAACCTGAGTGATGCACAAAACAATTGCTCACTACATGTTGACTGATGCCTGATCCACCCTTCCCAAACCCAGCCTCCCTTACAGGTAACTCCCCCCAGTTTGATGTTCTATGATGTGGAATATCCCTTTGGTCAGTTCAGGTCACCTGTCCTAGCTATGTTCCCTCCCAGTTTCTTTTGCAAACCTCTTCTCTGGCACAGCATGAGACAAGAAGAAAAAGTCTTTGACTTAGGATAAACACATTTTAGCAAAAAACCAAAACCTCAATGTGTTATCAACACCATTCTCATTCTGAATTCAAAACACAGCACTGTAACAGGTATTGAGAAGAAACTAACTCTACCCTAGCTGAAACCAGGACAGTTTTACTACTAGTTATCTAAATAATGATAATATACAGCTTTGGACTCATCAGGGTCTTTATTCCCATTTTCTTGTGTCAACTACCTTAAATCATTAAACAACTCAAGTCTTACCTGCAGTTATGGTAATAGAAAAATTCCGTAGGATTGCAAGATCTAGATGGTAAATTTTATAAGCACATGGGAAGTTCTTTATACTATATGTGGCATAGAAATTTAATTATTAAAAAGGAGAGAGACATTATTCCCTAAATTCTTCATTGGAACTTTGGCACCAAGGCAATTAAATGACTCAGATAGGGCTCTGGCTGTACTCTTTACAGCTTGGCTCAGTCCTGCATACATGCTTCTTATCTATGACTGAAGGAAGACCTTTAAAAATTTTTACTGTGTTTATAGTCTTTTTCCTTTTTTCCATCAGTCTGCTGTACAAGGACTGTAGCCTGAAAAAGATTCAAATATTTCTAAAATTCTCATTGCATGTTTTGTTGTAATTTTTTCTTCCTGAGAAGTTTATATCTCCGTAGGATCACCAGTTCCATCTCACTGTAACAGTTACGTTTGTCAAGCTGTTCTAGAAAAGAGCCATATGATTAATAGAAATAATAATAACAAGCACAAATGTTACAAACAAGTCCTAAACATAATTCCTAATTTGACATATTTACTTTACGAGTATACGTCTATTTGTGAGTGAACAAAATAAAAGGAAAAGGATGAACCTGTTGAAGTTATATGAGTTATATTAGAAACAGACACTTATTTGCATCCACAGACACAATTTTAGAATTAAGTGATTTAAGAACATTCCAGAAAATTCTTTTATCAGCCTTTTTTTTAAAATTTAGTATTCATTCATATCCATCCCACAAAGCTGATCAAATAGGATGCTTTAAAATAAGTACGTTAAATTTTTCAATTTCACAAAATATTTAACTTTTTTTCTCACTTTTTCTTTATTCAGCTAGCTGAAATATTTTCATTAAAATTTCTTTTTTTTTTTTTTAAATTTGCATTTGTTACATTTCAGAAAGGACTTCTTTCTCGGTAAATTGAAGAAAAAAAGGTGTTTCTCTGTAAAGAGTGTGAACATGTCAGCACATGGCAACACCCATGAAAGGCCAAAAAAATAGAAAATGTCTGATAAGGATAGTAACAGGACAGAAAAAAGCATTTAAACAGAGTTTCCATTAAGATTATTATTTTGCTCTATTGTTCAAATAGAGTGTGCTGTACTGCTTATCATTTAAGTAGCAGCCTGAAAAACAAAACTTGAAAATATGTGTGATATATGGTTTTTATGTTCTCACTTTTTAGTGACTGTGGCACTAGTATTGCTTCCAGAAGGAAATATAATCCTTTCTTTAGTATGACTATAATTATTTCATGAATTCCTCTTTAAGTCTGTAATGGCTAGAGCTGTCATGAAATGTAAGGTGGAATTTGTTGTAGACTTTGGAATTTGAATTTCATTTCAGTAGTATTTTGAGGGAACATCGGAGTTTTCACACAAAATTAGCACAGCCAAATTCATGAGGAAGTAAGATTTGAAAAAAAGGCTCATGCCTTTGGTCATCTACTGCATTTATTAAACCATTAATTGCATGTAGCATTGATATTATGTTTCTTAAAGGCAATGTTGTGATGTTTTGCACTGTAAGAGAGTCTATGACCTTTGGAGAGGTATTTGGTTTTTTTCCTGAAGTGGTATCCTATCCTTGTTATTAGATATGGCTTGGGAAGGATTGATCTTCAGTGGAAACAGGGATCACATGCAGTCAAGTCAACAACACTGAGGCTGACTGACTTATAGTAATAGCAAGATCTTTTGTACCAATCCAGCTGGTAAGGCAACAAGGTGCTGACGTTCAGGAAATGCAGCAATGAGTGGCAAAATAAAATTGTTTGGATGATATACACCCTGGAGGTATTGTGGTTTGTTGTATTATAAATAATGCAGTTCAAATTATCCCTCCTGTGTTTCTGCAGCGTAGTGGAGCTAATAATGTGTAACTGATGGAATTTATAATAAAGGTTTATTAAAAATGTTTGTTCAGCAATCCTATTGTCCCTTAGTTCTGACTTCTTGTGGCTGATGGTATTGCACTTACAATTCCTGACCAGCTTATGTGTTCTATTTTGTTTTGTAACATTCTCTTAACTGGTTATTTACTCTTGCTTGTTAGCAACTTGTCTTGATGAATTCAATCAAAAGGGTGTGATAATATGTGCTGAATGTTTTATAACCTAATTTAACAAGCTTTAAAACTGAAGAAGCACAAAATCAGCATCCTGTGACAAAGGGTACCAAACTCTACTTCTTTCCCTAACGCTTAATTTATTTGAACTAGAGGCTTGAAGTGGTTTTCTGTGTCTCCATGGACACAATGGGCAATGACTTCAACTTTTGCTCAGATTCAGAAACAGCTTTCAAGATATTTGCAAAACTTTAACACTTGCCATGTTGCCTTGTGAGGGCTGACCTGAAACAGAGGCTAGGCAAAACTAAAGAGTAAAATTAGGATTTATTAAAAGGTCCCCAAAATCCACCCTGGGCATTACAGAAGCCTACGCAAGGCTGCACCCAGGGTGGTCTGCAAGTGGTGGCAAAGCTGGCCACACCGAGTCACGAGATTTTGCCATTTTATAGGTCTAGGTCCATCTGCATACCGGGGTCCAACTGTCCAACCACAGCTCCAGGCCATGAGGTCCCATCCTTCCCGTCCCACCCCTCAGTCCATCGTTGTTTGCGTTCCTGGCCTGAAAGTTGTCCTTGGTCTTCCATCAGAAATGGATTTGTTTTGTCTACCTGCTCCATAGAGGAAGCACAGTACAGTTCCTAATACGAGGCAGCACACACAGAATCTGAAAATATAAAAGCTAAGGCATCAGCCACAGTGGAACTTGCTTTGCAGGTATTCCTGGGGGCACCGTTCTTTTAACAGAAGGTGCCACAAGAAGGCAGAGCAAGGAAAGACAAAGCCTCTGCGTTAATTACACCCTCATGAGAGGAGTACATAGCAGTCTCAGACTATATCCATTAGAATTCAACAAGAGATTTCTTTCCCAGAATCTCGCTGACATTCATCTTAAGTTGAAAGTAGTGGCAGGTGTGAGAAAACTATTACCTGATTATGAAAGAAGTGTCAGTGGACTCTCAAACGCCTTCTTCTGAAAATAAGTTATGTGCAAGTAATAAATAAAAATATTTTCTTTTGAGTTAGATCATGAACAGCGTTGTTGAAATTTGCTTGAAAATATTTTAAATATGTAAGTATGTTACTGCAATATACAATATTAAAAAGCAATTTTTCTGCTGTTGTGATTGCTTTGTATAGATGCTTTCCTAAGCTTGGATAAATACAAATGCATGTAAATGTGAATGAAGCCTATACCTGTAAAAATTTTGCTATCTATACATGAGGGATGAAATTACCTTTCTAGCAATATGGCCACTCGGAGGAACTGAATCATTTCCTACACTAAACTAATGTTCTGGAAACAAACCAAACCAACCAAAAAAACCCAAACCAACCTCCTAGCCACCCCCCCTGCCCCCCCCAATAAAACAATAAACAAAACTCCAAAAGAGTAAAATCCTCAGACTATTGATGTTATCAATAGGTAAGGGCATTGAACAATTGTTTGGGAATCCACATGTAGGAATGTGGGAATCCACAATTCATTTCAGGTGTCTTCATTTTGTGTACATATGCTTCAGTGACTACAAGATCTTCAAGACCGTTGTATTTCCAGCGCCATTCTGCTAGACTCTCATCAGTTTTGTTAAACTATACAATATATACACACCAAAGTCTAGGTTTGTGAAGATTGTCAGTTGAGACATACTGTTCTCATACACAGAAATATAACCAGAACGAACAAAACCATCCACATTCCCCCCCATTACTTGTTTGAAAGAAACCAAAACTTGATTTACCTACCGTAAATGCCTCTCTAGGGTGTTAAAATGAGGAAATGAGGACATTGGGAAAACAATGAAAGAAAATCATCATCAAAACAATGAGAAACTCATTGATTTGTATTTAGTGAATGACCTAGTTCTTTCCAACTCATGTTACCTAACAAACACAAACTCACCAGATGGTGAATAAGAAAATCAAATAGATTACATTCAAACAAATGTAAAAACACATTGAACAGTCATATCAAGAACAGCCACAATTCTAACTTTGCCAAAATGAAAATAAATCCAAGAAGGAAAGCTCAAGATGGACTGAGTATCTATGAGAGACAGAGGCAAAGACTATAAAGGAAGAAAAATGAGATGCACAGTGGAATTCAAGCTTCAGTGCTTCAAGCCAAAGACCAGGAAGCTAGCCAAAGAAAAGCACTAGAATAAAATACAAAGAAAACTAAAAAATGAGGAAAAGTAAAGAATAATAAAGCAGATAAAACAGTGCAAAGCAAATGTACCTTGTAGTGTGAAAGCACTATATGAAAAGAGATATATGGCTATAGTTGGAAATGCAGGAAAATCCTGAAATTTTCATTATTTCAAAAACTCAAAAGAAATCATACTTCACAAGGTATATAAAACTTGGAAAAAGAAGAAAACTGAATTTAGGACCATTAAATTCTACATAGAACAATTATTTTGAAGTCCGTGTTACAAAACTACTACAAATTATTTCTCAAGAATTAGTAGGGCTAAATTTTAAAGCCCTAAATTTTAAATTTTAAATCAACAGACAGCAGATATTTACTAGACCTTTATCAGACTGATGTGTCTGATAGAGTAGATTCATATTTTGGAATACCTTTCTGTCACATGAAATCTTGAGAGTTAGTGTTCTCGGGGAAAGAACATAGCTGAATGTGACAACTAGCACCAAATGTATCTGTTCTCTCTTTTTATCATCATTTCTACCATCTAGAGTATAAAGAAATAGATAAAAATTACTGTTGATATTATGAACAGATAACTGGGGAAAAATAATTTCAAATTTCATTATGACAATGCCTTGAAATACTAAAAGAGAAAAAAATGTTTAATATGGTAAAACAGCTCACCAATCTCAACAGAATTTTAATGACGTATGGAAACCTAATAAGTGCAGTACTAGCAGGGTGAGAAAAAGTATGGATGGACAAAGTAAAAATTCTTGCCAACACTGAGTTACTTCAACAGTAATATGTTATACAAGAATGAGAGTTTAAAAGTGTTCTGTAGAAAAAAACATCTTTTTGAAATGACAGCTGAGATACATTTTGCCTGCCAGGCAGTCTTTTTGCATCATTCACTTATTTAGCCAATATTCCTCATTCTGAAACCAATGGTTTGAAACATCTCTGTGAAATTTTCTCACTAACATTAGAGAGATAAATAAATCATAAAATCACAGTAGTTGTATGGGAGTTGTATGGGACTCACAAGGATCATTCAGTCCAACTCCTGAGCCTGCACAAGCCCACCCCAAAAATCACACCATATGCCTGAGAATATTGTCCAAACGTTTCTTGAACTCTGGCAGGTGTTTGAAACACGGACAGCAGCTGAAGTAATTTATGTGCATAGACAGAATATCTACATTTTGTCCTTTAATACTGTATCAATTGCTTCTTAGATGTGGTTGAAATTATATTTCAGCTCTACTTTTTATTTGACTTTTCAGTACATAAAATGCAAATAAGTAGTTTGGAAGATGGCTAAATAAATTATGTCTAGGAAATCAGTTATCATATTTTAACTCTTAATGCATGCTTAAACTTTAGACTTGGAAACTTTCTAGTCATTTCTTGTTTTACACTTCCTCATTTCTAGTTCTAAAAATTTGCAGTAAAAAGAATACTGATGATGGCTATTGAGTTCAGTTATTTCTGAGAAGGCCCTTAGATTTTCACGGCTGTCCCAGTCCCATAAGGAACTGCCTTCTCTTTGACTGAAGTTCCCTGCAGTTCCATTTGGCTGTGTACTACAGAAGAGTTGCTGGGTTTCACTATAACAAAGACTGCATTTCAGTAGTTTAAAAAATTGATCCTTGTTGTTACAATTTTAAAAAGCACTCAGATGGGGCTTTATTAACAGCTATTGTCAAAATTTTTTAATAGTTCCACTTGTATAGAGAAGCTGTCATTTCACATTATGAGCACACAAGAGTGGAGCTCTGGCAGAGGGATATGCTGTATGTTTAACACTTCAACTCTTGTGCCTCCTATCTAATCAGACAGATTTTAAAGGGCTCACACACAGTTGATACAAAGAGAGAATTTTATCTTCCAGCTAGCTTATCCTCCCAGTACTTAGCCTCTAGTTAGCTCTTGCTCTTTTTTCAGTCTCTATCCCTTTGAAAGGTTTAGAGAAAACACTTCAAAGTGCTGTTTTCAAAGATGAGCTACTCAAGATAAACTCCTCACCAGACTGACCCTCTCCTCGTATTTCCACCTTACAAATATTCACATTCAGCTTTCTTTTTTTCGGTTTGCTGCTGTTACATGTAGTGGCCAAATGTGCTCATTTCCCAGATTTTAAAATATATTAGGAAAAAAAAATACAAGAAAAGAAAAGAAAGAAGGGTACAATAATATTTCCTTTTTCGGACTCCTTCAAAAAAATTTCCAGTAGTTCAGTATTATCAGTCTCTCTGTGAATGAGCAGACTGAGCAAGAGAATTCAATACTAAACATGTACGGCTAATGTATTAATACATAAAATAATTCACAATTTTCTCAAAATATCCTTAAAATAGAAAAAATGTGCAATTCTAACTGAATTTCAAAAGTAGGTAAAGGAAGATAAATATCAATAAATTTTCTGGTTATAGGAGATTTCACATCTAACTGTAGCTATCCTTATCATCATCTATCTTGATTGGCAATTTTCCATTCCATGTATGTGCAGATTGTCTTACTCTTTCCCTAGGTTAATTTTTTTTGTTATAAATATGTGAGGTGGTCTAGTGCAAACCCAGTTAGTTCGAGTCATGTGCTTACAGTTCTGCCTTCAAGCCTGTTTTCAGAGTTCATGTCTTTGTTTCATTTAAAAAAAAACCTACCCTCACCCATAACAGAGACAACATTCCTCAAAAACACAATTACAAAACATTCTGGCTAACAAATAAAGCAATAACAAAAATTTGTTCTTCACCCTTGCTCATTGTCATTTCCCCTTGGATTTCTAACCAGTTCAAGTACATTGCCACTTAGATGATACTTGATGCAGGATTTGTGTCAGCCAGGACAGATCATTGAGACTGATAATAAACTATTCTAATAGCACCCTGTTAAATGTGTTAGCTTTGTTAATAAATTGGTGTTATGCAAAGCATGTAGGTCATGTTGCCCCTAGCCTGCTCCTTAGCCATGCACTCAAAGTTGGCACAGTGTCATCCCTGCCACCTGCTTATTCACTGGCAGGACACAACAAGATGATGTGTTCTGGCAAACGGATGTCCAGCAGCTGAATCACTGATGCAGTAATGAAGGCAAAAAGCCCCGAATATTCATGAGAACGCATCCTAGAGGAAAGATCCCTTGTGACTGCCAGTACTGCCAGTCAGTCATTCCGTCCTATTTCCCCTCTATGCCATCTATGGAGTCATGTTACTCAGTATCTCTGACTGGCTTAGTGTACTCTTATAGATGATATATTTGAAAGCTTGACTAGATTCAGAATGGTGCTAATTTAAACTGCTCACTGGCTAACTTCCAGGTCACACTTCCAAATACTATGATACCTTGACTTAGTAATGGCATGGGACATTTAAAGAAGGATATTCTGCAATGACAGCAAAAACACTGGCATTTTCAAAGAATTTATAACATATTTGTGTGGAGTACTCTTATATATACTTACTAATGACAGACTACAGAAAAGAGCAGAAGTAAATCCCATCATAAAAACAATATTACAAGAAAGAAAACTTGCCTTCATACATGCCATTCATTCTGAATGGGATTTGTTTTCCTTTAAGGAATCATTTTATGATCTAAATAAATCGCTGCAATTATGGCTCTGATTCAGGAAAGCACTTCAGCACATATTTAACCCAAGCATGATCTTGGCATGCCCACTCCGCAGTGCTGGCTTGTGATGATATTGCTGTAACTGAAGATAGAAACCCTACACCTTTTATTCAGTACACAGCAAAAGTAAACCTATCAGACGATAGCTCAACAAAATAAGTCACCTTTTGGCAAGTGTATCCTCAGTACCATAAAATCTACTGTGCAAGTGAGTTAACAACGTTGTTTTCCCCAGCTTCTCTTTGATGTATCTTGAAATACCCCTGTTGCATCAATGAGTAGAAGCTATACTTATTAAATGAACTCTATCTACTGCAGGTGTCTTTGCAAGGAAAAACCCCACAATTCTTTAATTAAATAGACAATTCAAACTTAAACCATCACCCCTACCAAAGCCTGGAAAATAATTTTTAGAAGGAAATTGACCTAGAGAAATAAAATATGGCCAGGTTAGGTAATTGTGTGAAAGATTGAAATTTTAATCATATATGATTCTAAATCTTTCCTGTCCATCTAAGCAACTAGCAAGTAAATTTTTATTTAAGTTACAAGAGACCTATCAATAGCTTTAGAATAAAAAAAAAATGAAAAAAAGTCCACAGCAATATATCAAATCAAGACCTTTCAATGTATAACGGTCTTGATGAGAAGCAGATATCCAGCTTCACTATTATTCATTCTAGGCCATTATTTGAAAGAACTACTTATGTTTGCCTTGTTCCCACTTCCTATGTTAGTGCTGCAAGAGGTGCAGTATGTAGAAGGAACCAGAGAAATTTCAAGGGTTTTTCTGCTTATTCCTTCTCTAAGAATTAAGTAACTTAAATAAATTAATTCTTACACCAAAGAAGCAGCAGTTTTTAGAGCAGGAAGTGTCAGTGAGCTTTTTTCCTAATTGAAGCTCAGTCATGCTTCACTAGCTTTTTGGAAGTTTGAAGGAAGTAAGGTGTTTTGAATGAACAAACTAAACATATGTAAGCTCCTCTTTGCAGGTCCAACTATTTTTCAAGTATATTTTTCATGTTATGTAAATCTGAACAGGCAACAGTGTAAAAGACAGTATTCCTTAGTGAGACATGATCCTGTAAAAATGTAAAAGAGAAATGAAGTAGCAAGGAGAAATGTAATTTAGTAGAGACTTTGAAGGCACAACAAAAGTTCATAAAACAAATATGGCAAAAAAAAATTCTAGATGGAAGTATCTGAAATCTGTGTCACTACTTCAGGCTGAATCCCTTAAACTACTTCTCAGCAACAGCTTTTTTGTTATTTCAGAATGTTGTTTCCCTAACGTGACTTTTAAACTTTTGGATTTTGACAGCACTATGAGGTAAAGGTCTTATCTGACTCATTAACTTTCCATGTTCCACTCCCAGCTCCTAAGTTGAAAGTTTAAGGATTAATGTGGCAGCAAAATCCTAATAACAGCAAAATGATTTATGGCCAAAAACTACTGAATAACTTCACATTTGAGTACACATTGGGATTTGACAGAATCCTTATAAATAATGTTGAAGAACAGTGAGAGTCCGTAAATAAAATGCATTGAGGGCAAGAACATAAAAACCATGAAATGCCTTATATGTGATGCTGTACAAGAAAAAAAAATTCTTTAAGATGAACTCAAGATCAGAGTCTGATTTCAGCTGTGATGATATCTTATTTAATCACATTACTCTTTTTTTTAACCACAACCAATTTCTGGATTTATTTTTGTGTGTGTGTGTGCATGAGGGAGACAGAGAAATAGAGAGAAATTTTATGCAAATGACATGTGGTTTTCTATCTCTTCCTGTTCCAAAAATAGAAATTCTTGTAAGTAATGTAGCATGAGTACTGTAACTGCTTGCTGTAAAGGTCTAACTGGGCCTGTCATCTGTCACTTCTTTATCCTTTTTATAAGACAATCAATAAAACTTGTCATGTTGTTCCTTTTTATGGCTCATTGAGCTCTTACCACATACTCAGTGAACTATTGATTAATGGACAAACTGGGGACTATCAGCTTTTATTCACCTTGAAACACTTTTTCTGTGAACAGCAAGAGTTGAAAATGCAACTTTTCAGAGGTTTAGTTCTAGATTGTGAATCATACATGGAATTTCAGCAGTTTCAGTTCAGCATCATCAGTTATTCATCTCAGAGTGTTCTGGTCTGTGAAATCTGCAATTAAAATCGAATGCTAAACAGAGTACCAGTGCTTTTATATAGTAAGCCAGGATTTTTTGTTCAACTTAGATCACTGCAGAAATACAAGTGGGATCCATCAAAGCATAAGTTTTATTTGTCTAGAAAGAGTGCATATCAATTAAGGGATTTTTTAAAAAAGTTTTTGTGTCTGATGCAAATGAAATGAAGTTACTTTGGTCTGCCCTGAGTCAAGAAAAACTGGAATTCGTATTTCCAATCACAATTTTGTATTAATACTAGTACTTTTTTTCTTTCTGCTACTCCAGACCCCTGCAGTCTTCACTAACCTCCCCATTTATGTACCCAACAAAGGTTGAAACATACAAAGAAATTTGTGAGACTTCAATAATTTCACGGTAGCTGAGGCTGAAGGTAAGTTCCAGCAGTTGTTAGTTTATATATTTACATATATGAAAAATGGAGAGAACATTGTTCTTCAGAGAACCTACAAAAAACTCAGTTTTTGCTTTTTTGGTGCACCATTTTTAACATCTTTTTCTTGTCTTCAGTAGTTACTAAGCCTATATTGTTTCTGCATACGTGAGTGTATGATTGCACCCAAAAGCTCGTAAGAAAACTCTCTTAAACAGTATTTTTTTTTCCTTTGGTGTTGTGTGATGTCATGGTAAGGTTTAAGTTGTCTATTTTTTTTCTTTAATTTTTAAAAATATTTTATGTAATTAGTCTGTTTCTTCCTTCTTTTTCAGTAAAGCTGCAGTATAGAGACACCTACTGGGAAATAAATGAACAGAAACAAATGCAAATATCAATATCAATATCAATATTAATAATAATAATAACTTTTTTATAGTTTTTTGAGATAATATTGGCTAACCTTATTGATATTTGGTGGTCCTAATTTCCACAGAAACCATATTAATTTGATACAGAATCATTCTAGACAAGAATGTTTAATTTGAATATTCAACCTGATTATAATAGTATTTAAACTATCCATGGAATTTCAAATCTTTCAATATATTTTTCCCTTTTAGAAGCAATCTGAGAAAATCATTGTGGTTGGACCCAGGACCAAGAGATGCTATGTGCCAAATTCTGTGCATTGATTTCAGAAGCTTAATCATTGAGGAAAAGCTAGAACTAGATCCAATGATTATATTAAGCAAAAAAAAAAAAAAAAGGCAGCATGGCAAAATAGAAGCTAGGGAACTGAAACCTATACTGTGTCCAATATGCTCACACAACTGGATAGTTAAAAGCAGAGCTCCATTTCAATCTTATATTGAAGTTTTCATCTCTCATTAGATTATAAACCCCCTATCATTCTGTAAAGTCTTCATTAGTCAGAAAATCAGAATAATATATTTAGCTGATTACTGTTTAATTATTGTGTAATGATTGTATTCTTAAAACATATATTATATACTGAATGTGTTATTTAATTAGCCATCTAAATAATAGTAAAGAATAGAGGGGGTGTTGTTTACGCTTTTCTGTAGTTTCTGTCATAAGTCATAAGAAAATAGCTTCCTACTCTGCTTCAGAAGTCTCCTGAGAATAAGTGCTGTAGCACACACTTCAAAATATTTACAATGGTGTCTCTATGTAAGTATAACCTAATACATTCCTGGAAAAGATCATTCTAGTGGTTAATATTTTGTGAACAGTTTCCTAAGAAAATAAATGATATAAAAAAATTATTAAAACTATTACACTTTTTTGGGGCTTTTTTTTATATTTGCTACCAGTTGGAACAAATAACATTTTCCAAATGATTACACTCAGGAATATATTCACAAAGGTACTCTTATGATGCTCTTACATATTAAGAGTTCTTGGCTTGAGGCATCTTCCTACTGGTAGAAATGACAACACTGAATTAGCTTTTTCTGAGGAACGGCAGCTGAGTGAGATTCACCATTCACTTGAAGGAATTCAACCACGTTTTTCCCTCCCTCTTAGCTAAAAATGCTGATGACATGTCTGCAGTACAGTCTGATACACCGCCCTCAAGCATCCTCTGCTTTGTAAGGAGCCCAGTCTGGGCTGGGGAGGACAATGTTAATTAATTGAAGTTCAGCTATTATAATGGAGTTCAGATATTTTGTAAACCATTTAATCATGTCTTTTGAAGCTGTCTTCTAAATTCATAAATATACCTTATTATGCCTTGCCAGGCTTTTGTTGCTTAATTTCATTTTTTCTATCAGTGTATCTTCTGAATCGGTTACTCCTTGATGCTTAATAAATACCTATAGAAAGGATTATATTAATTGCATCCCCCTAACAATCTAGGTCCTACATGCAATTCAGGACTAGAGCAAAGAAATAAGTTCTTGCACAACCCATCATTTCTTGAAAAAATACTTCCTCACATAAAATGAGGTGCTATATTGTTACATTCGGGAGTAATTTTCATCCAGTAATATTTGGTCTCTCTATATATACAATTACAGTCTCTATACTTATATAGGTTAGATGTCCTGGGTCACCTATTTTTTATATGTGTTCATATTTGGTATATTTCTTTGTGTTTGGTTTTTATTTTCTTGGAGGGGTTACAGGGGAAGAATTGTTTGCCTGCTACTTATTTCCTTTGCATGACATTCCAGTATTTTTCTAGGCTGTAGCTCTTTGATATCACTCTACCTTCTACCACCTTGTGTATTATTTTTGTCCCGGGTTGCGTTGACAACTAGAACATTACATGTGTCTTAGAGACATTCTAAGTAGAAGACTGAATTCAAAGATATATTTTTGTCAACTCAGCTTCAGTGTATAGTTTGATTCCCAAGTGTCTTAGTTTTGAAAGACAGTTGTCTGCTAGGGAAAGCTAGAGCTTCCTTTGGAATGGAGAATGTAAATCCTTTTCCTTCCAAATTATTATAATTTTGCAATTAGGGGCTTTCAGGCAAAGATATGGGAATAGGAGTAACAGTTCTTTACTAGGAATATTAAAAAAAGAATACAAATGTAGTAGTACAAAAAAAAAAGAACCCGGCAAGCAAGCAAACAAAAGTCCTGGTAAAACCCTGACAGGGTCAAGGATATGACCTGACACCCTGTTGCTCAGGGTGTTGGAAGCAATCTAAATAAATCCTCTTGGAGTAACAGATGTGGTTCTGTGGAGTAGAATTGATCCTGTAGAAAAGATCCAGCTGTGGTGAGATGGGTCTGGTGGTCTGGTCTTCCTCTGGGCTCCAGAGTGGAAAGGCCAGGTGCCTGCTGTTCCTGAAGTCTCAGTTTTTATCTAGGTAGGAATGGTTGGCTCCCCTCCACTGGGTGGATCATCTCACAATGGGATGATGTAATGTATCATGTCATTGGTGAGCCTTAATGGCCCATTATCAGAAGATACACCCCCCCAACCCCCGGAGGATAGATGGTGGTGAAAGAGATAAGAAACACTGCCACACCTGGTTTTAACAGCTGGCCCATTATCAGAAGGCATCCGCCCCCCTCCTCCCTGGAGTTACAAGAGATAAAGAAAAAGAAACATCTCAACTGCTTTCAACAGATGAAATAGAATACACATTTTTTTTGATTACATAATCCAAGACACCCAGATAATTTCACTTACTTTACATCAGTAACCTAAGATATGTTGTGGTGTGTTTTTACTTATGTTGACTAATTTTGTAATATGCTTTGTGATCCCTAATGGTTTTTCCTGATTCCCCTGCAGTTAGATGTTGGTTTGACCCTCGTTCTGTCCTCCTGCACCCTTTATGTCAGTCTTTCCTAGGCTCTGCCCCTGAGCCTAGAAAGTTTTATGTTACTCGATACTTTATTGGTTATGTAGTATTTGTCTCCACCCTTTGTAATCCCTAGTTGGCTTGTGTTGTGTCACCCCACTCTGGACTCCTCCCAAGCAAGGCTGTCCTTGCATCCTAACCCTTGACTCCTCCCCAGTCTCCCTCCCTTAAAACCTCCAGCACAAGCCAGGCCAGTGGTCACTCACCTCTGCCTATAGTCTGAGTAAGATCTTGTTTTAAGTTTCCACAATAAAGTCGAATTCTCAGACTGGCAAGCAAGCCCCTCTCTGCTCCTTTATGTGTCAACCATTCCGTGATTGGCTTGGGTAATCTGGGGGCTCTGGGGGTAGTGTTGTACCCGCAGGGGGCTCTTGTCATCAGAGCCCCCCCCAACACGCTGTAGACCACCGAGGAGGTGTGCAGGTGCGAAGCTACAAAGATAGTAGCTTAGATATCAAGAAATTAAGAGCACCAAGCAACTTTCCTATAAACATTGAATTTATATTTTTTTCTAATAATCTGAAATTAGAAGGTTTATGATAAGCTTGTCTTCCCTGTTATCAACTGTGTTCATTCTGAGACAATATACAGATTTTATGTAAAATGGAAAGTTAAAGATTAGTGTGCACTTATCTGAATATGTATATGCACAAAAATGTGTGTACACAAATACACATATAAACTACAACCAGACACTCTATCATATAAATCACAGTAACTCAGGTCTTTGAAATAATCTATTCAATAATTTTAATTTTACACGTACATAGTTCTAGCTCAAATTGTTTATGCATGTTTTTCATGACCAGCATCTTCAGTGAATAGCGTTCAAAGTTAACATAATTTGCTATTACCTTCTGACTATAATAACTTTTTTTCTGGTATTTTACTTAAAAGCTAGCCTTTGTTGTAGAGGATTTATTAGTACTATTTTATTCATTGAAGTTTCTTATTTCTTCTCTTTTTCAGAAATTTATTTTAGTATATAGTCACAGATCACTCATCCATTCAGTATTTTCTAATAATTCTCTATAAAAAAGAAGTTCTACATATATCAGACGGTCATGACTGTAGTTGTATAAACTGAATAGTTCTATAATTAGTTGATTCCTCTAACACAAAAACCATAGAAAGCTCAGCTTAATGCAGACTGACATTTTTAAGTTAACCAGCTAAATTTAGTCTGGAGTACTATTGGACCACAGCCACTTAGCTAAAAGAAGAAGTTTACCACTGTTCCATGTGGTATATAAAACATAAATCATCAACATTTGACTTTGTGGCAGACTTTGACATACATTTTTAAAATGGTGCCACTTAAGGCAAAAGGTAATAGCTGAGTCAACAGTAGATGAGAATTTGAGACACAACACGTATCATTACCTTTTTCAAAGCATATTTCATTGAGGCGTGTTCCCTGAACTGCTGGGGCACAGCTTCCCAGCTGACCCGGCAGCCCTGGCAGGGAACCGTCCCAGCCTCGGTTAGGAAGCCGCAGGCGGACCGGCAGCTTCCCCCCGGTGGGTAAGGCCGCCCGGCGACAGAGCGCTGGTGAGCAAAGCGATGGCGAGAGAGCGAGAGGGAGGCTTCAGTGAGGGTGCAACAGAGAGCAGTTTATTGTCACTCTGCAGCAGCCCAGACCAAAAGCCCACTGACAGAGCTATGCAAGGGGTTAAAAGGGAAGGGGAAAGGGAGTGGCTTCAGGTCAGGGAACCAATTAGGGTAAAGGGGAAGGCATACAGAAAGCAAATCAAATTTAAGGGGTGGGGGATTTCCCAGGCCTGCTCCAATCTAGGGCCGAGTCTCTCCGAACTCTCTGGAAAGAGGGGAGAGGCCTCCTGAGACTGGCAGGCTCTGGGAGGGGAGCAACTGATGATTGACACAAAACAGTATCTGGGGAGAACAAAGGTAGGGGATCTCCAGGGCGGGAGATGTACCAACTGGGGAAGAACATAGGGGGAACTTGGAAGAAACCATTACAGAATAAAACAGCAAATCCATGAACATTAATAGTAAAACATAAAATATAAAACACACTGCAACATTTCATTACAAAAATTAATATTCACAACATTTGGGATCACCTAAGGGACCAACATAATCATCTTGAATTGGCCACCAGGTCATTATCATTACGGAAACATACAAGCTAGTATATGCGTTATCTACTATCTAAAAACAGTTGCTGTAGTGAAATCTAAATATTAATCTGCATAATATATATTTTTATTTAATAGAACAAACCCTGTAGAAACATATTTTCAACTCTGAAATATATGCATCTTGCTCCATTAAAAGAACAGCTTGATTGCACCTTTGGTTTATGGGTCCAGAATATTTTCATTCTCTTCTGTACCAGATGCTGCTTCATAAAGTCTGGATAGCTACTGCCCTGGCACAAATATTACTGCTGAACTCCTTTTCTCTCTCTTGTAACTGAGCAGGGGTTCTGCTGGTTTCTTTCTCCTTCAACAAACTTTACCATATATGTAAAAAAGTACATGAAAGTAAGACAGTTCTGTGAGATTTTTCCTTGTGTTAGTATGATTAAGAAGACCACATAAAACATTGTCTGAAGAATAGTAGCTAACTAACTCCTTTAAAAATTATTTTTAATGTATCCTTCCTGCTCTTAACTAAATTCAAGCTGCCTATTTTACCTTTTCTGACAGTATTTGGTAGTTCAGAAGATATTCAGCTTGCCACAGTGAGGCTAAAGGCCAGGTAATAATATCTTAGCACTGAGAGGGGAACACTTAACCCTGGTACTGGTGCCATTTCTACCAGAACTTGTACTTTAATTTCACCACCACATTTCAAGTCCAGATTGAAGACTCCTACCTGAAATTAGTTTACCAGTAATGATTTCAGGCACCCAAAAAGAGTAGAACACTATTCCTCCTACAGTTTCAATAATGGTAGGTGTTAATGGGTAACCCAAATAAATTAGTGGGATCCTAGAGCAATGTGAAGAATACCTCCGTATCAATGTGGATAATTCTTAAGTCTGTGTTACTATGTTCTTAAGTTTATCTTAGGTATGGATCAAATGTTTTAAGACACAAACAAAACTCTTTATTAAATTCTTGATCTCAACAGAGGTTGAACTCTGAATTATTTGGAAATATATTGTTTTCTCCACTCCAAAATCGAGAAAGGAAAGTCATTTCCTGTGAGCAACCACATATTGGTTTCTTGTGATAACTCTTGAAGAAGGTAAAAAAATGTATTTGTCTCCAAAGTCAACTAGAAAATTATATAAAACATAGTTTTAAACATAATGGGTAGTTGATTTTGAACCTAGACACCTAACATACCTTACAAAGTCCACGTGCTTTTTCAGAAAGAAAAGATCAGATGAGCACTTTTCCATATTCCCATGGTTTTTATTAAATAAAAATCCTTTCCATGGAATGGGGGTGGAGGCTGTGGGGGGTAGGTATATGTGTGCAGGTGTCTGTACATACAACAGTTCTTTAATGGTTGAAGTATATACAATGATTGTACCTGGACTATAAGAAGAGCATGTAACATATTCAAGAGACGTAGAAAAACTACATGTTTATTTTGACTCCCCGAAGAAACCTGTGTCATTTTATTCAAGGAAATGTAGGATGACACATTTATCTAAGTGTTTCTATGGCTTTATGCACATGACTGCAGAAGCTGAACCAATTTCATATTGGCTTTAGCTTATCTTCTGTTTACTAGCAGAATGGATTTGATACTTACATATTCTTCTAAAATATAATAAAACCTGAATGTTTTTTGTACATATATCACTGGATTTCCATTTGCAATGGCATTACTGATTGTGAATAATTCTTACTTTGAAGCAAAAAGAACTACCAGGAAGAAAACACAGGAGTGATGAAATGATGTAAACAATTATTTTATGTTATCAATTTTTGCAGCAAATAATGCTGCACTACATAACCTGTTCTGGATCATGCTGGTGGAGACTAGCTTAACTGTATGTGTGAATATATTTACTGTAATTTTAAACTCTTCCTTTAGAATAGTTTCTTAGGATTATCCCCAATTTTTCTCTGCAATGTTTTCAGTCCCTACTAATTGTAGCAGAAAAAAAAAATAAAGGCACAAAATCCCCTTGTTTTCTAAGTCCAACATATTGAAAATAACAACTTATGTTTTCAGATTGGATTTGTCCTAGGTTAATATACTAATTATAACACATTAACACATGCATACATAACATACAAAAAATATGTAAAAACATGAATCATAAATGCCCTGTATATAGATGTCTCAGACCACTAGGAAATATCAGAAAAGGAAAAAAAGCAACAATTTTCATTCTTATTAATAGTTACTTGTTCTGTTTTAATATCACAATTAGGGGCTCCCAAGACTCAAAAAGCAGGATACAAGATAATAGTATGACTCTGATCACTTTTCTTACAACATAATTGCAGCTAGGGACTAGTGTTGTGATTGGGGTTTTGCTTTGGTTTTTTTTCTTACCTGAAGGAAGAAAACATGTGCATGTGGAGTTTCTGCTACACAAAGGACAGTTTAAGAAAAATATATGCTTTGAAAATCAGAACTCAGCACTTTATTTTTTTATTTTCTTTTATAACTACTATTATCCAAACCACATTTTTAACACCAATATTAAAGCACATAACCATATATATGATATGTTATCTTAAAATGTTAATGAATATGTATTTGTCTATATGTTCTATTATTGGGTTGCTAAGAGCTCCCATAGCTCAGTAAAGAATTATGAAATGAATGTTCGTTCTCACATAAGGATGTCAAATGTCAGATTCAGGGTGTCTTACTGAAGTAAGTAAACCATCTGGGCTTCCCATTTCATGGGGAGAAATCTAAACAAATCAACAGAATTTTAACTTTTTGATACATTTCACAAAATTAAGTAAGAGGGGAATGGAAGAGATCTTGAGAAATTTTCATGTACATTTAATGTTATTTTCCACTTAAACAAAACTACTGGACACATTTTAAATTAAAGACTTCAATGTTTGAAAATAAAACTTGAGTTATGGAAAAAATTCTATTTTCTGACAGTTTTATTAAACATGTTTGTCTGTACCAACACAACCTATGTTTACATTGCAATTTTGGTTGGGACTGTAGGACATGTTCACAATGCTAGTACAGACAATGATATTCCTAACTACAGATTTGCTTAGATGGATATTCAAATCTTGTTTACAATTAGGATATATGTCTTAGAGTAATATCATATTTCAGCCTAGATGAGCTTCTATCTGGAAATATGTGTGCGGTTTTCTATATAGAAACTCTGTAGTTATATATTTCTGAAGAATCTGTTAATTTTTAAAATTTGCAATAAACTATATTTATTGTATTGGAATAAAAAAAATTATAAGTAGTCATTAAGTTTCTGCATGCACTTAAAAGAATAGCTACACGTTCTCAAGGTAAGTATCTATCACATTATAGAACCATTCACCATCTATCACATTTTATTGCCACCACACTAATTATATCACACTAGAATTGGCTCCCTTCACTAATGGAAGAATTTTTTATCATTATTTGTGCTTATTAATTCTCCACACACTAGACTTTCTGAGCTTTCTGCATAAAGAAATATGTTTATGCTAGCCTGATGATTTTAAGTTATATTTGATGTATGCAACTTGACTAGTTGAAGCCAAGTATAATAGCAATTGATTTTGGCATAGTTTAGATTGCAGGAACTAGTTAACGAATGCAATAGTGGTGCACAGGACACCTTTCCCTCTATCTGCACCTATGCCATTCCTGTATGATTAGTGTTGTCATTCTTTACTCAAAAAAAAACCAACTCACACAACTCACATAAGTGAATCATAGAAAAAGAATTAATATGGTACTTACATCTTCTAGTTAACCAGGAAAACCATCAGCTTTGAAAGAGAAATGCAAGAAAACAGTTGAAATTGCCAATAGTACACGAGATGGATAAGAAATTAATTTATGTCCAGAGCACCAGCTGACTTTCTGACAAAGGCATAACAAGTCAAACTAATTTTAGAAGCACAAACTGTCAAAGCACCTGCAGTATGTAACAGTTGACTATAGAGAAAAATAACTGATATTCTTAAGTGATTATTTCTCTGATCAGTACTTCCCAGGCAGTCAGTCTAAAGAGATTTACTTAGAGCCACAGTGAGCTCAATTGCACAGGTATTCTGGTTAGCATTCACTGCTAAATTAGCTACCAAATAAAGGATAGTCTTATTAGCACACTCCTTTATCTCATGGCAATGCTTCACAGCAGAATAAATTAATTCCTCAGGGGCACATGTCTAACACACCTTTACTGGTGTAATAATTGAAATAGCTCATTTGGGGTCAGTTAACTCTGCAACTGTTCATTGTACTGCATTAGAATATACTGTGACTGATGGAGCAATAAGTGAAAAACTGCCAAGATTAGACATTGTAGAGAAAAGAGTAACAAAATTTTCTGTCCATAGTGAGGGTGTGTTTAAGCTGGATGGTACTTCAGGATTTCAGATTGTCAGAAGTAGATGGAAAAATGTATAGAAATTATGCCATAATTCTGTGCTGCTTCTGGGTGAAACCAGGTTTTTTTCAATGTTGTATTCTACCCTAGCTATGACTCTAATACTTTAAGGTACCACAATGCAAGTGAGCCATAGTAAAAAATCTAATGAAAAAGACCACCAATTAAAAAAAAAAAAGTCTATAAGGAGTTCTGTCAGCCAGCTTCTAAGGCCCTGCTCTTTGTAACTCTTCTGCTGAGTTGACTATCTTAGGAATTTCATGGTCAATTACAGAAGCTCACCAGTGGTGGAACACTTTTGACTGCAGAAAGAATATAAATGTTTGAAGAAATCAAGTTCTGTACAAACTGTGCAATCAAACAGTGATTCATGCTTTCTGACCCAAATAAGCCCTTACTTTTTGCAGATTTAATTTTGTCTTAGCTTGAAAACTAATTTGTGTCGCTTGCCTTAATTCCTTGCTGTGAGGAAGGGCAGGAGAGTTGGAACACTTTTCCTTGGTTCTATTATTAAGCAGTAGGCTGAGGGAATAAGCATGTGTAGCAAGTCATTCCACAAGCTCCATAATATGGGTGTATTTTATAATGACAGATGAGATTCACAAGAGCTAATATTCTTTATGTAAATAGATCTGGGATGAGTTATGTAACAAATTCTCACTAGTTGGAATTTTACAGCAATGTAGTCTTCAAATTTCTGTTGTTTTATTTTTTTATAATGATGAGCAATTTGTGGTGGAAACAAACACAAAGAATATATGTGGGTTGAATATTTAATCATTGTTTTTATAGAAAGAAGTAAAAAGATCATGATTTATAACATCGTCCAAAATTGTGTCAAAATGTAGAGCAGACAAATAGTATGAAAATATCTAAATGTCAAAATAAATTTAAAAAAAATCCAAACTCTCAAACACTCCCCTTCTGATTGATCTATGTTACAGATTCTTTTAAACTAATTTTATGAATCTAGACAAACTGATTTCGTGAAGTAACTAATAGTATTTAGTTAGCAGTTTTCAATCATGTTTTGTAAGTGATTGTAAACCATACAAAATGAAATGTCTGATCTTCCACTCTTTATTTGACTGACCTATTTAGGCATTTTTAATCTATGTTTAGAAAACACAGTGAAAGGAAATTGTTCTTTTATGTTCTTCTAAGGAGCTTGCCAGTGGCCAAAGGTCAAAGGCCAAGGGCAATTTATGAGAACAAGAATTAAGAATTATGTCATAGTACAAAGTCTTTAAAGCAGACAATTTTTTTCTAACTGACAGGATGGGGTCCAATGACCGTGTTCTACATATCATTTCTACCCTAGTTACGTATCTCCTGTTTGACCTCAATTCACCCAAAAAGATAAGATGCACTTCACCAATTTTTTTACCATCTTCAAATACTTGGTAGTATTTGAAGATGGTAAAAAAGTCATTCCAAAGGCATTTCAGATGGAAAGTATTTAGTCTGAATTCATTAAATGGGCTGTCTCTGTGGCCCATACAGGTAGGCACTTCCAGAGGGCAATTCCTGACATCCTAAAATACATTAGGATGTGTTAAATTAGCTGAGATTAAACATATTTTGGAACATCTTATTTCCTCCCCCTGGCTTAAGAAATTCTCATACGACTAGCTTAGAATGCATGTCTAATTTATGAAATGGCTATAGATAAATGGGATAAATCATATTTTCAATCAATTTTTTTTCTATAAATTTTGAGAAATCTGTTGAAAACAGATATGAACTTTAGAGATGTAAAAGAGCTTGGAAATTACTGTCCAAGTAAGTACTACTGCCAAAAGCAGTTAAAATTTCACTATAACATTTAATATATACTGTCCTGAGACTATTCAGGACCGGTAAAAAGCACTGTAATACAAATAACAGTTTTATCTATTAGTCCTTAAAAAGAAAAGAAATCACAACTATGTAAATCTATCTCTACAGGTCTAAATGACAATATTTACATGATATTTCTTTGGAAAACATTTAGATACTAGACACTGCTTGGGGATACAGGGAGTTTAAAACCTACATCATTTAGGAACACCAATTTTCCAAGAATACAGCCAAAGATTTGTTGAGAAAAGTACACAGGCAACTTAAATGAGAATTTCAAGACATGAGAGATGGTTAGAGCTCTAATTAAAGGGATAGCCAAGTTCTAGAGCTTGAACTAAAGCAGCAGAACATTAGTTCATGTAGTTATACATGACAATAACATGAAAAGCTGACAACTCAAACAGCTGTCCAAATTACTGTACATATGTGCTACTCTGATTTTACAAAATCACACACGTACATTCAGATTATGAGTCTGCAGAGGATTCTTTGAGCATGAGAAAATATCCTGGCAAAGAGAAAAATTTCAGGATAGGGAAAAATTAGCATCATACCCCTGGGGAAAAATACACATACTGAATACCAGAGCAGAAGCAGAGATTTGATGACTGAATATAAGCTATAAAATCTGTGAAGAGATCAGGACAACTGCAGAAAGTCCCTGGAGCTAGCAGGAACCACTAGCATTAGAAAAAAAAGCTTGATTTTTTTTCTTCTTTCCTTCCTCTTTGTAAAACCTCTTACAGTGCACTATGTAGTCCTTTCAGAGTCTCTCTGAATCTAACACTAGATTCCGTGCCAAACCAAGAAAGGAGCTTTCATCAAGGTCTGTTTTGATTTCTGTATATTATTTCTAAATATGGGGGCAAAAGATATAAACAACAGATTATGCATTTGGTAGCCATGCATTTGTAACCCATTATCTTTTAATCTAAAAATCCATTAGCTAATATCCAGTGTTTGTGCAAACTTTTGTAACATTGCCGCAGCCAAACGCTTACAAGGAGATTGGCTAAGCAAAAAACAAGGATAATAAAAACCAAAAGGTTTTCTAAATTACTGTTGTTTGTGTCATTAAATTTCATATTGTGCATGGAATCTAAATACATCACTTTGTTCTGCATGACAAGCAAAAGTGAGCATTCATACATTACTCAGCCACTTAATTAAGAGACTGGGATATTTGCAGTTAGCAGAAACTAATAAGGGAATCACATTTAAATTCAAATCACTCCTCAGGGTAGCTGTCTGCAACATAAGCAAGGCTTACTGGGTAGATGTTCACTAAATGCTAAGCTAAAAGCTTAGTTTTACTCTATGTTTGAGGAAAAAAGAATTCTTTTTTTTTATTATGAGGTGAGAGTAAAACAAAGAAATCTGGTTTTAATTTTCAAGTTATGTTTTGTTTCAGCTATTTTTAAATTCCAATATGTCTATTACTTTGTATAATACAACAAGAATGTGAATATGGCTTTACTCACACAAAACAAAATAGGTTCTACAAAGTAGTCAGCTGGGATTATCCTTCAGACGATATTTCAAGATATTTTGAAGGAATAAGATCTATTCCAGACAACAAGCAATGATCTTAGCAGCCTTGAGGAAATGTCCAAAAATCAATACACTGGTACATTGTGAGCCATATCACATTAGATAAATAGAATTTACCTTACTATCAGTACTCTTTCTTACTCACTACTGAGCTGCTCATTTTCTATTTTATTTGGGAACTCCGCCACTTAAGGAATTTCAGATTTTTTCTCTAATAGGCCAAAAGTAAAGTAACAAAGATAGTGCTAGTAAGTATAATTAAAGTGCAATTAACTAATAATATTGTCATTGATGATTTGCAGGTGACCCTGATACCATCTTCATACCATTGCTAAGGTCCTTACACCAGTTCTAATTACCATTTTTTCACTTTTCTCTTAAGACATCTGTTCAAATGATCAATGGATCTGAAATTTTAAAAAACCCACCATATTTTCTGAAATTTGAATGGAAAATATGTCCCTAAAAAAGTGCCAAAAGATCCTTTTAAAATACATTTTGCTTATGGCTTATCACATATATCTATATAATGAGCCTTATATTAACCATTATCATGTTATTTAAAAATATTAAGGTAATGACTATTTCATTAAAAAACAGTCTGAATTTTAAAATTTCAGGAGAGGAATATCAAACATTCATGTCTGAAAACTCACAGGACAAATTTGTAATTAGTTAATTTTCTGCTTTAAAAGTTGAAAACAAGGCAAAAAGAAGTCAATAAATTTTTCATTAAAATAAAGTATTTTAGAGTAAAGAAATAAATTACATGAATTTAGAAACATAGAACAAAAGCCAGCAATAAAAAAAAAATACAAAAAAACAGGAAAACAAACTAAACCTCAAAAACTTTGATGCAAATATGCAGCATGAGAAAAGTTATTAATTAATAAATGTAAGCAACAATGAATATTTAATGTTTCCCACAATGTTTGTAGGTATCTGTACCACAACGGATACATTCTTGCACAGCATACAAGAATGTTTAATGTATTTCTGCATGAATTCAGTAAGATACTTGTACATTTCAGTGATAGAAAATTATTGCTTCTAGCCTAGAACTGAATCACTGCTGCAAACCATTACTGTTTCACTCCTTGCCACACGTCCATAATGTACATGTCCCCTGTTGGCCACCTCATCTATTCTTCAAGTAAGTATAACTGAAAACATAAAATACCCTTTCTTCTGTGACCTTTCTACTCTTCCACTAAGTATAAGGTTGGGGTTTTTTCTTTTCCTCTGAAGTTATTTTCCTAAGGCTCTTCCTGTTGGTCTGGGATTTCAGCAATTGAGACTCTTGACTTCTACTTTGAAGTATCACATTTAAAGTGCTCAAATTTGGGTGATTTTTCAAATGTTATGAAACTTCAACACCGGTCATTTACAATTCTTAATACATTTATGAGGTAATTTACAAAATATTGTTATTTTGACACTTTTGTTTTACTATATCATCTTCAAAATTATATTATTAGTCTTTATTTTTATGTGGCTTTCTTAGATTTATTTTTCAACATTTGGTTTTCTGTAACCTAACGTAAGACATATCATAATACATCTTGAAAAGTCTTGAAGCCTTGTCTTGAAGAACATTTTCACATATAATGCCAAATACAACCCAAACCACAAAAGATCCCTACTGCGTGAACTTCACTTTTTTCCTTAGGTATCTTTCTACTTGAAAAGGTGAGAAAGTACATCACCTTGTAGCCCAATAAAACAAATAACCTGTGAGTTATGAATAGACATTGGCCTGATGTTTCTCTTTCTTAGTGTTAAGTATTTTCAACTCCTTCTGACTCTTGTCTTTTCTTCTCTCCAGTGTAATATAAGAAGAGATAAGAACAAGAAGTGCACTTGAGCTATCTGAGAAAGGAATGTTATCATTTGGCAAAGGAAAGAAATGTAAGAAAAGAAGCAGAAAGAATCTGCCTTCTCATTTTCAGGATTAAAGTAATGGTATCAAGACCAGTACAGAAGGTACAACTAAGAGGAGAAAAAGTGCTTTTCTCTTTTTAAATTGATTGATTTTATTTGAGAGATCATAAAAACATTTGATGTGGGAGAAGTGTGAAGATTTCAGAAGTATTCGAGAGAAAGTAGATTATGTTTGTCGCTGGCTGTAAGATTCAGTCTTGCCCTTGAGCCTTTCACAGGTAAACTCGTATGCACATGGATATTGTACTTTCACTGGTGCATAAAAATAATATGTCATTATATGAAGACACTTGGTTTCTTCCATAGCACAGTATTGCTACAGAAAGAAGAGTACTACTCACGAAGCAACGGAAAGTAGTCACAGAACACAAAAAGGGGTATGCTACCTGAGCAGCTAGTAATGAGTTGTGTATCTACCCCTACCCAGAGAACATTTAATCAGACCTCCAATCTTACAAAAGATCTTTCTTTTGTAAGCAAATCTGACTTTCAGTTTGCTCCCAAATGCTTCCTTTGGAACTGAAGGGATAGAGAGGGATAATCTCCACAGTTCTTCCCCAGTATATTGTTTACTGTAATACAACTTATTTTCAGGACAGGAATATATTATTAGCTGCCATCTTCCCCAAGGAGCAGAAATTAGCACAGATAAAAAACAATTAACGTAACATGAAATAACTTAGTTCATCTGCATCCAGATTTGGTTCTATACATGAAATTACCTCACACAGAAAAAAAAAAATAAAAATGTCCACTAGTTCTGAGTCTGGTATTTCTTTTTGTGAGCTTTTATGTCTTTTTGCAATTTGTTCTTTGTACTCTTCCATTAACTTCCAAGTTAATGGAAACGCATTTCTCCAAAAATGCACTTCGCCTGCACATGGGTTGGGGCAATGCCCAAACATAAATACAGGCTGAGTAGAGAGAACCCCTGAAAAAAGGGCCTTGGTGAAGTATTGGTTGATGAGAAACTCAAAATGAGCTGGCAATGTGCACTTGCAGCCCAAAAAGCCAAAAGTGTCCAGGGTTGCTTTAAAATGAACCATGGCCAGCAGGTCACATGAAGTTCAAGTTGGCCAAAGTCAAACTAGAACTTAAACTGGCTACTGTCATAAAAGGTAACAAAACCCTTGTTCACAAATACAGAAGTGACAAAAGAAGGGCTAAGGAAAATCCCCATCCTTCACTGAATACAGGAAAAACATAGTGATAAAGGAAAAGACTGATGTGTTCTTTCACTCAGTCTCCAACATCAGTTGTCCTTAGGGTACCCAGCCCTCTGAGCTGGAAGACAGGGACGGGGAGCAGAATGAAGCCTCCATAATACAGAAGGCAATACTAAGTGACCTGCTCTGCCACTTTGACACCCACAATTTTAAGGGGGTAGATAGGATCTACTCAAGGGTCCTCAAGGAGCTGGCAGAAGAGCTCACCAAGCCACTTTCAATCATTTACCAGCAGCCCTGGCCAACCAGGGACATCCAAGTTGACTGGAGATTAGCTAATATGATGAACATGATGGTGCTAAGTTTACAGTTGGACTTAATGACTTTAAATGTGTCCTCCAACATATATTATTACCTGATTAGATCCATCTTAGAGCCTTGAATACTTCAGGGCTGACAAAAAATTAAATTGTGTTATTGAAGTGGTTGTACAAATATCTCTTAAACACTGAGAAAAATCCCTGTCTGTGACTAGATGATCTTTAAAGATCCTTTCCAAATTGGACCACTCTATGAATTTATGATTCTATTACTTCATCAATTTATAAGTTAACAGAGTTAAAGAAATTAGCAAAACCTCCACAATAGTGAGTTGTTCTGGGGTTTTGTTCAAAATAATCTCTTGTAAGACAACCTGTCTTTCCCAACTGGCAGTTGATTACAGTTTTAGTTCAGGCAAATAAATAAGAATTTTTCAAATAAAATTATCAAATAGAATACTGCTTGTTGAAAGTAAGAGAAAGTCCACTGCCACCTAAATGAATTCTGTGTTGTAAAGATAGGTCCATATAGTGAATGCCATATATTGTTTTTCATCCAATGCCTTTCTAAATACTTTTACAGACTCTGTGAATATAGTACATAATGTTGTTTCTTTTTTTAATAGAGGATATTTATTGCATTAGAGTGCTTCTGAGAACATTTCTGGAGTGTGTTCATGACTGCAGGCTATGTCTTCTGTTACATCTTTAAATGAAAGTGATACATCAATTTGCAGGTGATTCAGAACTCTGCAGTAGAAGGGTGCAGTGCTGTGTACAGACATTCTTGGTTAATGTTAAGTCTGTGTCATCACAATCATTTGATGTACTGCAAAGAAAAACACATCTGTACTGAACTCTACAGCTCCTGTGTCACAGGCACTTTTTCTGCTTCGGATGGTTGATAGACTCTTCACTGTTGCATCAGCTGAAACAAGTCTTTCAACATAACCTTCTATTTCATTCTCCATATAGTAAATACATGCAAGCATTTTATAATAAAGTTTCTTTTAGTTTTAATATAACTACACTTTAATTAGCTTTCTTGCACAAAAAGCAGCACACTGTTAATCCCACCAGCTAGTTAAGGCAAACAACCGTGTTAGGTTTACATCCACTTGCTTGATAGACTTCTTCCATCTAGCAAACCTGAATTCAGCCTCTATATTTGATATTAAGAGTAAGACCTCAGAAAAGACAATTGAAAGAGACCAGATCCATGTCTATAAATATATGGAGGAAAGATGTCAAGGGGATGGAGCCAGGCTCTTCTCAGTGGTGTCAAGCAATGGGGCAAGTGGAAACAGGCAGAAACTGATAACCTGTGTTCATTTTGAATAAGAACATGGGCTGCACTTCCCCTGTCCTACACTTGTCTCATGTTCAGAGACAAAAGCCAGCCAGCAAAGCTGCTGCCTCAAGCATAGTCCCTTGAGATGCTGCATTAGCACTATATGTCCTGTACTCCAGAACATCTAGGAATACAGACCTTTTTTTCCAATATCATTTTGGGGTACAAACTTATCCACTTTGCTCTGTTAAGTGGTTTCTTAGAAAGGACTCAGCGCTGTGCTACATGATCTGTCTTCAGTGGAGTCCAGCTTTTCCATAATGGTGAAAAGAACTGTATGTATATTTGTGTTCCAGCTTTGCTTGTAATGTAAGCTGTAAATTATTTACATTACAGGAAACAAAATTAGAAAAATGCCACTGCCAGCTGAAGTATAAAACTCAGAAAATTTGCCATGAGTTTTAATCCCTGTGAGGAGCTGGACCAAGCAGAAAAACATGGTATTTTCTAAACAAGCATGTCTTACTCTTCTGAAACAGCATCAAATAACTATAGATTATCTTTTAAAAAATCAGCTTTGTCTTGTGCCCTTGAAACTAAATTTGCCTTGATGTATATGAAGCTGAAGAAAATGTACACTTTGATCATTGACAATGGATTTTGCAGCTAGACAGGTCCCCAGCAACAATATTCCTAGGTAAAGCTACTTAAAATTTGATTTAAAAGAAAAATAAAATCTAACATGAAATACTAAAGGTCCTTGCCTTACAGGAAAACAAATGAAAAATCATTACTCTGGTTTTACTCATCAATGCACTGCTATGGAATAGTTAATACAATGTGCATTCTCTTGCTAAAACCAAAATTCTTAACTAAGGATCTGAATGAGATTTGTGGAGATTGATTTATGATGCTGTTTCCCACCTGAGCTCAAGTTTCCCAAGTTCACTACAAGACAATCACACAACGTGGAATAATAAACCCTTCTGAACTCACACTTGTGCTGTGTGTGGTGGTGAACAAGCAGCAGGAGCAGTCCCCAAGAAAGAGTGTGAAAGCTAAACAACAGCATATCCAGAACTGACAGTTTTCTTATTGAGACTTTTCCATGAAAAACCGGAATCACTGGCTATGATTCACAGCTTCACTGTAAGTCTTTTTGGAAGTCTGCAAAGAGCTGAAAATGGGATCTTCTGCATTTTAATGGTCAGGAACAGCTTTAATAAAATATTATTTAGACTTTCAAAAAAGTCTAGGACTTTGCAAGAGTAAATTTACTTTACAAAGCTGTACTTTCTGGGCTGTGTCCAGGGGCATCACCATCCAGAACCAGAATTTGAATCATGACCTTAACCAGTAATTAATGTAGATGTGTCTGGTTAGTATTTGGGCATCAGCCAGCGTTGTTCATTTGATACAAAAGCCTTGTTAAGTAAAAAGGAAGGATTTTGGCACTCTAAAATAAGGAATTGACTTTTCCACAGGTAGCATATATTATTTCTTCAGAGCTACAATTACTTATGACATTTTCACAAACAGGAAAAATAGCTCCTTATTCTAAATTAGGAAAAAACCCAAACTGAACAACAACAAAATGAATAGATTATCGTTGAGACTTAAGAGTAAGGAGAAAACATGGAATCAGCTACTGTGTAATCAGAATTTGTCAATACCATATTCTCAGCATTGTAGAGTGATTTTTATTTTTGTCATTAGGCTCTAAATTAATATGTTATATTAATTTCTCAATAAAGTAAAAGGGTGGAAAAAAAACAGTGGGAAAAATAGGAATTAACTGGAAGTGAGTTTTGGAAAAGGATTTTAAAAAGCAAATAACTGAATCACACAATCGTTTATGGCAGAAGAGACTTCTTGAGGCCATCTAATCCAAAGGCCCTGCTGAAGCAGGGTAATCTAGAGCAGGCTTCACAGTGTATTTTAAGTGCTCTAGTAAGAAATACATGGACATCCTGGGGTAGTTTTTGCTCCATCTCATGCTGCTGTAAATTAGGATAGATGATTCCTGCCTTTTCTGCTGTCACACATAGAGTAAAATCCACCTTTTTTCTCCCCTTTTTTTTCTTTCTTATTTTTTTTTTTTCCTGAGAAAGCACAAAGTTCCTTCTCATTTTCACACACTTGCAACACAGAGAAAGGCAAAAAGTTGGATGAGCACCTGCACACCTTACACACTGGGCCTTGGGACACTCAGATATCTGCGTCTCTGTACTTCACAACACCCAAGATGCACAGCCAGTGCTCAAGCTGCAGAACATAAGAGCAATAGCAGGGAAAAAGTCAGGTTACTAAAAGGATAGAAATGGTTCATGCTATGATGACAGAAGACATAAAAAACCCATGAAAACTGCAACTAGAATATAGGTAAGTCCCTAATTTTGAAAATTAAACAGAGTAAAAGTTAATAAAAAAAGAAAGTTCAGTGTAACACAAGGATAAAAATTTTTTGTCTTCCCTCAAACTTGATCTTATGACTGTCATATCCTTTCCATCAAGAGGTACAATTAGTGTCAGTTAGCTCTATAAGTCCTTGATACCAAAACAGAGTTTAGGACTATTCAAGAGGTGTATTTATTTTAGCAGATTTTTCCCATATATTTTCTTGCAGAAGGTTCAAAGAGTGACAGTGTAATTCTAGGAGACTTTTAAAACATGGATTTGTGCTTCTGGTTGCAAAGTAATGAGACAGATCATGGTAACCAAGAAATAGATCAATTTGTTGTTGCTAAAGAGAAGCAATAATATAAACAAATGGACTTCAGCAATGACTGAGATATGAATGGACTTCTGAAAGTAGAACTTCTTTCAATGAAAACAGTAAATACTGGGAATGTCATAAAGGTTGAGGTAGGCAACTTTAATGAATTAATATTACCTTTGAAACAGAGAGGTGACGCAAAAGTGAAGTTGAAAGAATGCCAACCTTTAGTGAAAATGGAGATATTGGTAGGGGAAATGAAAGGTGAAGAAAACCAGAAAAGTTTGTGTTGGAAAAGACCATAAAGATCATCTAGGTCCCACATGTCTGCCATGGACAGGAATGCCACCTATTGGATCATAAAATCATAGAATGGCTTGTGTTTGAAGGGACCTTAAAGATTATCTAGTTCAGTTTGAAGCTATTTCCCCTGTCTTGTTACTACATGTCCTTGTAAAAAGTCCCTCTCCACCTTTGCCTTCAGCTATTGGAAGGCTGCAATTAGGTAACCCCAAATCCTTCTCTTCTCCAGGCTGAACAATCCCAATTCTCTCAACCTTTCCTTGTTGGAGTCACTCCAGCAGGTCCATGTCCTTCCTGTGTTGGCACCCAGAGCTGGGTGCAGCCCTGCAGGTGGGGTCTCAGCAGAGCAGAGCTGAGCAGAGGGCCAGAAAGTCTGCAGATTATTCAACTTAATTTTCTGCTTGTGTCAATATGACTGTGATGATTTCAAGTAAACCTAGTTGACTAAAAGAGGAGTTTACTAAACTGCCAAATCCAATTTAACTGTAGGACTCAGGGGAGGAAAACACGAAAAAAGAAAACCGCATGACACCAGAGATGAACCAAGAATAAAATTATTCACATGTATCTAAAAGCTTTAGTTCAAAATAATACTAGAGATGTCACAGAGATATTATGTAAGCCAACAGTACAGCTTCACTTTGAAAGCCAGTGATTTCTGGTCACCATGCCCATAAATTATATAAAAACTGAAATTTTCAGAGAAAAGTGACAAAAAGGATAAGCACATAGAGGGTCCATAGAAAGTGCATTGAACATATGAGTAGAACGCACTGTGACAAAGGCACAGAAAACCATGCTTCTATTCATGTGCTCTCAAAGAATATCAACATTTCTGCGAAAATGAAATGGGTTTTGTTGCTAAAGTTTCTGTAAGATGAGATATACTTCTTAAACAAACGGGTTAGAAAGGCTACTCATTATGCAGGTTATGACATTATTTTCTGGCAAAGGTTTTTTACAGTTTTTTGGGAGCAGCTTACACAGGCCACCATCACAGATGAGTCCCAGAGCACTGGAAAGAAGAAAGACAGCACAGGGAAAAAAAATGATCTTAATTCTGGTTTTTTCTTTTGCTGAGATTTATTAAAGTATAATTTAATAAGTCTACTTGATGTGTTTTTCCTAACACATTAAGGTTTCATAGATTTCTAGATCATGTTACTTTGATAAACTTCCTTCAAATTACTCTTTATTGTCAGATTGTCTTTAATATTTTCTCCCTTTTGATATTTGTATATCCTTGGATCCTTCTGTGAATTCTTTTCAGAATAATCAAAATTTCCAATACAGCTTAATAAATGGAGTAACTTTCTAATCAAATCACTGTATAATCATATTTCTTTCTGTATTCTAAGCTGTGCATAGTGACCACTCATGAATTAAAATATTATTTCAATAAGAGATGGCCAGAGATAGAGGGAGAATAGGATAAAAAGAGAAAGACAGAAAGGAGGGTTGGGAAGCAAAGGGAAAGAAAGGCAAGGCATGGCAAGACGAAGCAAGAGGGAAGAATTATTCTAGAAGGATTCAAAATTTTTATTGCAATCTGTTAGACTTCTAGAAACCCTTGAATTAGCTTGCCTTCTGTAAGAAATCCTATCAAACTGAAGTTTCAATGATTTTAACACAATAATTAGTTATACTGCTCTATTTTCCCCTTCTAATAGAGCAGCTTATACTGTATTAGAAAATATTCCTAATTTCACTCTTTTCCAGTGTTTCCACACTGAGACACATTTGACAGACCTAATACCTATTTTTATTTCTTTTTTCTTCTATTTAGAGGGTTGATTACAGTTGTCCTCAAATACAAAGAAACATTTCCTTAACAGAACATGCCAAAATAGTCCCTCTAGATGGGAACTTTCAATGCTGTATGTTGCTGTGTTCCCACATGTGCTGGGTTGTGATGGGGTAGACTTAATTTTCCTCACAGCGGCTACTATGGGGCAGTGCTTTGGATTTGTGCTGAAAACAGTGTTGATAATACAAGGATTTTTATATATATATACATATATATATATGGGGGGGGTGTGTTTGGTTAGTTGGTTTTTGTTTGTTTGTTTTTTGGTGGTTTTTTGGTTTTTTTTGGTTTTTTTTTTTTTACTGCTGGGCAGGTCTTGCACAGCATTAAGGCTTTTTCTGCTCTCTGTACCACGCCAGCAGCGCAGAGGCTAGGGGTGCACAAGCAGCTGGACAAGGACACAGCCAGCACAGCTATCCCAAGTAACCACAGGGATAGCCCCAACCACATCTTGTCACACTCAGCATACAAAGCTGGGGGAAGAAGGAGGAAGTGGGGTGGGGACTGAGACAGGGACAGGATGTTTGGAGAGATGGCATTTGTCTTATGCAGTGACCATCATGTGTGCCAGAACCTGGCTTTCCTGGGGATGGCTGAACACCTGCTTGCCCAGAGGCAGTGGTGAATGAATTTCTTTGTTCAGATTGCATATGTGGCTTTTGTTTTACTTATAAAGCTCTCTTCCATCTAAACTCACTTTCTCTCCCTTTTGCTGTTCCAATTCACTCCCCATTCTACTCATGGGAGGGAATGAGTGAGTGGCTGCATGGTTCTTAGTTTTCAGCTGGGCTTAAACCATGACACCACTGTCTTCCATTTCTTTGCACCAAATTTTAGAATGCCAGCTCTCAACAAATAGCAGACTTCTAAATTCTATTTTTTTTTCTAATGTTGTATTCTTTGTATTATTTCACATTGAAAAAGTATTTTTCTTAATTTATAAAGTGTATGACAATCTATTCCTGGTCCCTTCCTAGAAGTTTTATTATTCCAAGTATTGTAAGAGCATTTAAAATATGGTGGCATACCCAGAATTGGAGAATGGAGAGGACACAGTGAAGATAAGCTGAATAACAATAGAGTTCAGTAGCAAGGAGAATTGGCGTATTTCATAGTTCTCATTCATTCTTTTCTGTGCAACTAGAAGAGCCAGCATAGGATTGCAGTGATCAGAACATAGAGAATTATACTCTGAAAGGAACATTACTTGCAATTATTTTTCCAGTTCTTGAAGTCTATCTAAAACAAATATATTACTTCACAGCTGATTAATATACTTGAACAGTATGCTTTATTTTTCAGAAACCAATTTCAGACAAGACATATAGTGTTCGTGTCTCCAATAATGCTTGACATTTAGTACAGACTCCAGTCTAGCATATTGTTTCCACCACTAGCTGGTGGGCATGTTCACCCACAGAATAACTTCAATTGATATAAAAGAATTAGAAATTTCTTTCTGCTGTTAGTCTCTTCATTCAGTATGCCCCTTGCCCAAATCCTTGCAATCCTTGAAAAACTGTTGGTAAATCAGTATTGATCATCACAGCAACCTGTCACTGACTTAGTGGATTTTCCCACTGAATTTGATAAAACTTGCACAAACCTTTAAGAGAGCAAAATTCAAACCAATGTAAAAAAGCTTGATAAGTAGTCATGAAAGCTTCTCCTGAGTTTTCCTTTATTAAAAATAAAATACTTTCCTCTTTTTCAGGGATCAGGAAGATTGTAAACTGTTAGTGTGTTTTATTGAATGAATATCCACAGTAATTAAATACAAATGTAAGAGAAAAAAAAGAAAGCAGAGGGAGAATGTTTGTATGACTAATTCTTTCCTGAAATAGCGTACTTCACACATCATTACAGCTTTCTGTCTTCCACTGAGAAATAAAAGTATCAAATATTTTTAATTCTTCACCTTTCTATTCACCATGAGGGTATAAACATAGCATCATTTATTCTTACAGCAGCTATTTGCAGTGTTTGTCTCTTGCTGCTGCACTCCCTTCTTTCCTTTCTTCTTTCTGTTAGAACTATAATTCCTCCTAATGAAATTGAGAAATACTGTAAGTAATTTCAGGGGGTGATAACTTATAAAAGGATTTTATTGAGCAAGCGAGTGCCAAGAAAGGTAAAGTGTTAATAAAATTTTTGGATTTTCAATATTATGCATCTTATTAACTGTAATAAAGCTACCCATGACACGTAACATTAAGTGTTTGCATATTTCTTCCTGGTGGATTGCTTAGCATACCTTATAACATTTACTAAAGAAAACAGTAATTACATGGTGAAAATACATGACATTGGAATATTTTTATGACTTAATAAATACATAGGTAGAGGCAAAATCCTCTACAATGATGTCAATGCGTTGATTTCTAGAAAGTCTTACAAAAAGAATTTGGTACAAAAATGTCTGAACAATTAATTAGATAGGTGTGTTGGGTTTGTTACTGTTGGAGTTTGGGTGTTGTTTTCTTCTTGTTTTTTTTTTTTTCCAAAATCTGTCAGTGTAAAATTTGAGCTTAGAAAATAATTTATCAACATTTATCAGAATATTTTAAATCTCCCATATAAGAACGACTAATCTCTATTACTTTCCAGCGTTCTCTGTCTTAGAAGATATCTCCTTATTAAGAAAAAATAGAATTTTTTTCAGGTTTTGTGCTGTCAAAGAGATTTTTAAATTCCCTGATTTTATTTTTTTCACAAAAATAATTCTTCAATATGCAGAATATAACTCTTCTTCCTCGTAAATAATTAGTCATCACAGCTGAAACAAATATGTTAAAATTCAGTGGACTTGACTTGCTATATATGAATTCCTATAATAATTTCATTTTCAGATCATATAAATTGATTTTGTTACACAGACTTTCACAATTTACTCCACAGTCTTTTATAATATGGTACTTTTTCTGAAATTGATAAGTTCACTCAGATAGATAGATAGACAGACACCACTTTAACAATGATTAACAGAAACCAGTTCTGTTAATCTCCCTAAATTTAATATTTGAGTGCTAAAAAGGCAAATCACTTTCCTTATTATTTATAATTACTCTAAGAATTAGAAAACCAGGAAAAAAATTAAAACTAATAAAATAAAAAGTATGCAAAATATTATGCATGGCATTATTGGGTTTAACTAAAATATACAGATGTTTTTCTTTGTTTTCATGCAGCACTTTGTATTTTACTGGTTTTATCACCAGAGCACACATCCATTCTGGGCTTACACACGCCTAAAAATAGAGGACAGAGTAAAAAAGATTTAGGATTTTATTTACTTTAGGATTTTATTTACTTAAGGATTTTCTAGCACATAGTCTGGCAAACTCCACTCACCCTCTAAAAGACAAACTGCTTTAACCTTATTTCATGAAATAAAGAAACTGCAATCTCTCCGCTGATATCTGAAGCACAGTAAAAATCGCTTATCTCAGAGGTATAAATTTTTACCTCTAAAGATAAAAACTGAAATATTTCCAGTCATTTATAATGGTTTTCAGACCAATGTCCCTGATTTCATTTTTTTCACCCTTGTATTCTAGAATAACTAAACTCACTTGATAAATACCAGTGATCTTCAAAATGAACTTGCAATGTCCTCATTTAACCTTTGACTTGTTATGTTGACTTATGTCAGATGAGCTGGCCCTTTATAGTTCTTATATTTTGTCTCACCACTGCAGTCAGTAAAGCTTTTATGTAAAAGGACAAAATGCCACTCTTATTTGCTATATATTCTTCTTGCATTTCTCCCTGTCATATTTGTCTTCTTCACTCTCAAAACACATTTTTACTTTTAGCAGTAAAAACTAAGTGGATATTAGTCAGAGTCTATTGCCTCGCATATTAGCAGAAAAATAGTCAGATTTTAGTGACAATGATTGCAGGATTCATTAAAGATTTTGATTTTCAGAAAAGTGTTTGATAAAACAGTGTTTTGATGTGGAGAGCATAATTGTGAGATCCCCTTATACAATTGTACAAACATGGCAAACTTTGTCCAGCTGGCCTGATGCTAAGCCCAATGGAAGCCATTTGAAAAGATTTTCCATTCCTAGTTCTAGAATCAGTACCATGAGCCTGTTAGTAAGAGTGGATGGGTTAACCTTTGTTTCTCACCTTCAGCAGTTAAATCATACTGATAGGGTTGAAGTGCTGAAATTTTACCAATTCCTGATGCAAATCAATCAGCATGTAATGAGAGCACTGTGCTGTTCTCTTGCTGTTTTCACAAATGTATATGAGTATATGCTTAGAGAAACTGTGTAAGTACTCATTTAAACAATTCCTGATGCAAAGCTAGTTTCTTGTACTGAGAATAATGTCTGCTTTTAACCTGAGCTCGGTCACGAATGAATGTATGATAAAAAGACTGTTGTGTTTCTGCATATATCCAGATTGAATTCTTTAGCAATGCAGAAACAATATCATTGAGAATAGAACAATGACATATATATCAAAATTTTCAACCTTTTTGAAACCTAAATAGAGAAGACAGTAGCACGTTGCAGCCTCCTGTTGTGCAAACAAGTCACAGATCCAGAAAGCTGCTCAATTTATCTTCCAAAACCTAAGGTTTTGATTTCTCAGATTACAGTTACAGGGCTCTCTCACATGTTAATATGTGTTTCAACACATCTTTTAAGCAGCCTTAATCACACATTACCTAAAACCTATCTGTGTTATTGGCCAATTTCTAACAATTGAATTAATTTTTGCCTTCCAAATAGTGACTGATTAAATGTCAATAGATTGGAAGCATCTTATCTAGCAAAGTGAATTTTTCAAGGGTCACAGTGTAACAGGCCTGTGAAAATGATTCAGCTTACAATACTTTGCATTATTTTGTTCAGAATGCATTTGAAGAAACATTTAAAAAAGAAGGAATGGGAGAAGCTTTAAAATGTGTGTCTCCATTAATGTCTCAGAATCATATAGGCTCTTTTCACTGAAAGATTTATAACTCAGAAGTGATTTCAAAAGTACAAGATGAGACGATCTCCTTCTAGTCTTTCATATGACCTTCTGAGTTCTGACCTAGGCCATAGGAGTCGGGCCACGAAGACAACTTAGAGCAAGTCTTCAGACCACTTGCCTTGAACTTTTCTAGCCATCTAAGTCAGGTATACTTATCTCTACTAAAATGAGGAGTATATTAGGGGCTTCGTAAGTGCTTCCAGAAGATTCAGAAGCAGCAGTCCAAGTGATAACCTGGGTGGAAATACAACAAAATTAGAAGGGAAAATACTCATTTTAAACTCTACTCTACTCTCAGCATTTTTCTCCATTTTGACATAATTCAGCCTCCCTGCACCACAGAAGATACTGCAGTGTACTCTTGAACACCGTATATCCCTTATTTAGTATAGTAATAATATTTAATGTTCCTTTCTTGCCCAGCTGCCAAAAACAAAGAAAAAAAATGACTTATTCACAGATTTGACTCCTAAAATCTTTCTTGAGTCAGCCAGCATGTAAAAGAAGATTCTGTAGTCTTGTTTGGCCTAAAAGTCCAGAGGAATTTTTAATACCACTGACAAATCACCCAAGTTTCATGATATGTTCAGAATTTAACATTAAAGGTGAGGCAATGTCTATTTCCTATCATTTTTCTGTTCTGCTCAGCACTCCCTGGTTGTGTTCCTATAAATTCTCAAATATACCAACCATTGTGACTTTATCGACTCCAGCAGATTGTCACAGCCCCTTGCTCCTCTGATCCTCTTACTCTGCTCTTTCTTGATACAGTTTTCTTCTTCATTTTCAACTCTCTAACTTTTCAGCAAGATCACTAACTTATGTAACTAACATTATCATATCAATCTACTGAAAACTGAGTACAGCTGATGCCTACCCAACACTGTTCCAAATGGCTTTGATACAACTGCAGTAACACAAATATGTTTGCTTAAATGAGCAGAACAAGTTCATTTTTGCAGAAGGATTTTTGGTTTTTTGTGTCCTGCTTTTTGTAAATAAGTATGAACACAGGGAGTAAAACAGGGCAATTACTACCAGACTGCTGGATGAAATAGGTAGTATATTGACTTTGATCTCATTCATAAGCTTACGTTAATATAACAAAAATAAGAGCCAAGCATAAAATACTGTTGATCTTGAAACAATAATTTCTCTTTTTAAATGATGTGTGTAAAAATGTATGTAGAATACATCTCTGAAAACTGCTAGGTATTATTGTGAGCTTGCAATACTTAACTTTTATTGAACAGAAGGTCTAACCTTTTTCTGAATAAAAGATAGGGTTTCAGTTTTCATGGCAACAACAAGCAACAAGCATTCCCTGTGTGCCAATGTAGAAAAGCAACCACGAAAAAAGCCAGAAGCAGCAACCATTTTCATCATCAGCTTTCAAATTCTTTCAATAAATGTGGGATCTTAAATATCACAGCATCAACATTGAAAGCTCTGCAAAAGATCTACATGGATATATCTAAGCCGAAAGAAATGGTAATGGTCAAAAATATAAAATGTATTCTGAGAATACATTAGTTAATACAAAAATCTATCATCTTGGTATAAATCTGTTTTTAAATGGACACAGATGATATTCCAGCCCAATCTCTAAAAATGTGATTTCAGTCTAATCAGTCAATTGCTATCTTCTTCCCAACTCAGCTTCTGCTTCTGCAATAAATCCCTTGATTTAACATAGAAAATTGCTTCTTATAATCCATTGTTTATTGGCAAGTCATTTGTCAGTCCTTCCATCTTTCTATATAGCTAGGGAAACTTGTACATGTGTTGTTCCAGATATCTTAAGATACTCTGACTATTTAACAAGGGGACAGAATTTCAAATCCTTCATCATGCTCCTGGATTCTCTCATTGTAAGAAAGGTGACATATAGCCATGCATTTCCTAACTGATTATTGGTTTTACTGACCTATGTTAAAATTATGCTGAATATTATGATTAATGTTCATTAACTGAGGTGCACATAGCTAACTTGGGTTTGACATTACTATTTGAAACTTGCAGAAGTTTCCAGTCTGTTAAGACCTCCCCACCAGTGAAAATGGCTTCTAAAATCAGGTTGTGATTACTTACATAGCTCATCTAATGAAAACAATAACTGGAATTTGCAGTCACACAAGTTCAAATTAAAAGTAAAACATGCTGCTGAAAGAATATATTACTGTGTTCTCCATTTGCTGCTGGCTCCTAATCAATCTTCAGTCTCTGAAGAGGTATTTGGCCATAGTCTCTCCACTTACGCATTTTTCAAATTCATCAACCAATCTTACCACACCAGTTCAAGTTTGCTGCTAATTCTGGTGTTAATTTTCATGAGTAACACAGTATCTCATTTGTCAGGAGCTCAGAAAAGAAATAGGTAAAGTAATGACTTATAAATCACCTGAGAAAAGCTTTTGACACATTGTTTGTAGCAATACTTAGTGTTCATTTTTCCTACATATTGTGCTAAGAATTTTACAGTAAGAATACATTTGATCATCACACAGCTGGCTGAGTAGCTGTCATATTAAAAAAGACATTAATTTAAAAAGAGATTTTATGAAAAAAGTCCAAGCTCTTTTGTATTTAGTAGTTAAATAAACTCCTCTATATAAACATATTATACAAAATCCCATTAACTGTTTAAATAAACTAAAAGAGAATAAAAGCTTCTTTAGTACCATTATTGATAAATCAAAAAATCTCCGACACCTATGGAAACCAGCACACACATAAAGACCATAGGGATGAAACCCTCTTTGTTTTGTTTATTCGGTCAGTTTAGGTTACCATCCAGCAGTTGCTTATGTTAAATCAGAGAAACACTTCCTTTAAGTATGCAAAAAGCAGAGAAACAATTGTCAAATAAAAACAAAATTACTGAGATACTTTTGTCTTGTTAACCATAAATACATTCTATCTTTTTCATTTAGTGTTGCTGGTCAAAGAAGTTATTAATTTTTTTTTTTTTATTTAAATACAATTCCCCCACCACTGATTTTACATCAACCCAGAATCCCTATTCTCTCAGGATTGTCTTTAAAATATGTTACACATCTATTTATCTATCTATCTTTCTATCTATCTATCTATCTATCTATCTGTCTGTCTACCCATCTTTGCTTTTGTTATTTGTTTCTTTTTCCAAAGGTATTAAAATATTTCAGGTTTACATCTGGTAAAGTTGATATAAAGACAACTTTGGGGTCCCCCACTCAGGTAGTTGTATTCCTGTAAATTATCATCAGAATCTTAATCCAGAAGATTTCACACAGATCACATAAAACTTTGATTTCTCATATTTGCAACTAGTTGGTTGCCAAATAAGAAAAGGAATTTTAATTTTATTTTAATTAGTTTTTAATCTATTGCAGGTATTTCACTTCAATCGTAGTAGGAGATTTGGGGCTTAAGTTTCCACTCCTAGTGTTCACTTATCTGGGTAATACATGTTTTGGACCTGACTTTCAAATATTTAAGAGTATTAAATATACTACAAGACCAACTAAGAACGTTTTTCCTTTGCACACATAAAACTTTATCCAGCTCATTCATAAATTCATTACTTCCTCTGATACCTTGAGTTCTCTGCCTTTTTATTTTTTCCTTCTGCTCTTATGGATTGTACTGAATTTTATGTCCTTTTCCTTCAAGCTCCTGCCTCTACAACCATGCAATTAGGTAGAAATCTTTCTTCTTTTTATTTTTTTGGTTTTCAATATAATGTAATGTAAATTACTCTATCCATCAAAGTGATATGCAAATTTCTAAGATATGCTTATAATTTCAAGATAAAAAGTATGATCCACAAGAGAAATAAAAGACCCAGGAATATCTATTGTAATCTCAAGCATTTCAAGAAAATAGAATATATTCTGTGAGGCTTCATTATTAATATTTTAACGCCCGGAGTTATTAATGTTGTTTTAACATCTATCCTGAAATTTTTATTGTACAATAAGGATTTTTTTATATCCAAAAAATATGCTTATTTCCCATTTAGGATGGTATCTTCATTTCATGAGTAAATACCACTCATAACGGTTAGCATTCACGTTGAGATGTATGGGATAGTTTAAAATATAGAGACAAGAGAGAGGGAAATACTTTCATGACATTCTCTAGATACTGATCCCTTTTTAACTGTTTTAGAATAGAAATTTAAGGTGTGAAAGGTGACTATGAAATCCTAGGTAGGTGCAACATGCTGACGCAAAGCATGCAGAAGGCGGCTACAATATGGTGTGGAAAGGTCCAAAAGATTTCTTCCATGTCCCAGGAAAGGAGTCATGAGGGAGCTGTTGGTGGAACAAGCTAATGAAAATTGATCCAGTGCTTCTGAGCACTGTTAGTTAACCCCAAAATAAGTGTTGGCTACATACTTGAGATCTGAATCAGGCAAGAAATATGACTTAGATCCCTACGTAGAATAGGCTTCTCCACCTCCCAGCCCACATATAATTCATATCAAGATGGATCATTGCTGTAACTAAAGCAGGGTAAATTAAAATACTGGATTTTACTTATGGCAGATAAAAAAATAATACTCCACCTTTCATACTTTTATATATATTATTTCAAAATTGTATGTATATAACTCCAAAACTTTTCAGTCTTTTATTCTCTTAAAAAAAAAAAAAGGCTAGTCTAAGATTTATGTCAAGTTTTACCATACAAAAACATTTGCAGTGGAGTTGAAAACTGTTAAAGCTGTTGAGATGAGAGTTAAGAAATGTTAACTCAGCTCTAAGTTTAGAGCTGTCCTATTTAATATTAATTTATTAGTGGAGAAAAGAACACATAGAGTGCAAAATTTTTACTTTTTTTAGACTCACTAGGAGACTATTACGCATGCATGTGACAGCTGGTGTATTGATTCCAAAACTGCATGGATTTGTTTTAAATCTATTTCATTAAAAGTTTAGGATCCACATAGAGGCAGCAATCCTATAATCATTGACAGAAGAAAACAGAATAAAAAAATCTTTTTTTCATCAGCAATTCATAGGAGCATTATTTTAAAAGAAAGTCAAGTTATTTGAAATTTTAAGTCCATATTCATCTATGTACAAATATTTTTACCTCATGGGAGCTGCAGTTCCAATGATTCTTGTACACATTCTCTTCTAAGGAATAATTTTCTAACCAGAGCCATATTTTTAATGACTGCTGTAATTTTAGCAGGATTTCTTCTTTAAGAAAGAAAATTATTTTATTCATAAGACACACTACCTTTGAAAGAAGAAGCATAAAATAAATTAATTTTAAAGATAATGTCATTCGTTGTAATTATACTGGGGGAGAATAATATAGTACTTCTATTTTTCTTTCTGTCACTGAGTATTTCTGATTTGAATAAGTATGTATGATTTGTTTCTTTCACAGTAACTAAGCAGCTGATTTCTCTAACTAGTTGTTCAGCTAAAGATTTGTAGTCTGCCAGAAATACTTCCTCACTTAAAGATGATCAAAAAATTGGGAAGCCATTGAACAGTGTAGAAAAAAGCTGATGAGATTTTCCAAGTTTCTGTATTAAAGCATTAATCTAAGAACTGCAGAGATTAGCTTGAGAAATTTTAATCAAATAAATTAGTTACATGATTAGTGATTTAGCGGAGAAAAACAAAAGAAAATTAATTTGCTTTAGAAACACACATTGTACACATGGCAACACTTCGTCTATTGTAAATTTACTAAGGTTGCATAAACATGCATTTTAGTGTTAAAGATTTGTGTATTTAAACTTAGGGCCAACATACAAATTCATACTAATGACTATTGATCCATTGATTTTTGTGGTGTCAACCGTGCAACTGTCGTAATTGTTAGTTCTCTCTATGCTCTCCAAAGAACTTAAAAGTACAGAGGGAAAGCCAATTTAAAGACTCCTACATAAGAGAAAAGAAGGATAACAATCCTTTCTATATTTTCTTTGTACCAAAAATGGATCCAATACAGTAAAAAAAATCTGTAAATTCTGTTTTATGGTGATAGGATGACATGATAGCAAGAAGAACATTTGTATTTGGAGAAAAAAAATCCCAGTTAATTAGTTGCTGCAGCATAATAGCATTATTTGAGAGAAATATAAAATATAGTTTGTTGAAGCTGTTCCCAGTTTCTTCAAGCAATGTATTTCTGGACAGCTTGAAATGCAGCTTATTGATTGTACTTTAGAATTCTTGCTTGAAGAAAAGGGTAACAGAAACATAATAGATATTCTGTGCCAAAAGCCCATCTTTTAGTAGATGACCTGAAGTTGGCTAACTTCAGAAAATCAGTCAGCATAGAACATAGCTCAGATAACTTCTGAGTGCAGATTGGTTTCAGATTACCTTAAAGTAGGAATGATTCATGAAAGTATTCATCTATTCGTCCATTGTGGGTTTATATGCAGAGGCCTGGGATTTTTCTGTTGAAATGTATGAGACATTAACTTTATCTGTACTATGCTGACTTGTTTCTTCTCAGACTACTAATATGCAGGCACACTGAAGGCTCCTAGCTCAGCTGTGAAAAACAAAATTTAACAGAAATCTTAGTTTCTCCTTAGTTGAAATTGTAAAGGGAAATTTCCAGCAACTGATAATAATTTTATTTATACACCACAATAAGGCCAACATGGTGCTTTGACTCTGGAAGGAAAGCACATGATATTATAGTAATTTATATTCTAGGAATTCTGCCACCAAATGTTTTACTGTGCTGTGATTTTCAAATTACAGGTACATTTTTAATAAATTTTCTAAAGATTCACTGGCAGAATAAAACTGTGGTGCCTAAGGCTGAAATTTTATGTTAAGCCTCTAAAATATGTTGACTGAAGTAAAAAAATAGATGACTGAAACCTGTGTAGAAATGCCTGAGCTGGCTTTTAACTATCAGAATGAAGATAATAACAGTAAACGTGTAAGAGACTGAAGCTCAGCATGAGCTATAAAATAGACTTGGGGAAAAACATCACTACATAGGAAATAACTCTGCCATAAAATTGGAGGTATTAAAGCTACCTTTTGGCTTAGAACTGATTTTGCATATTTTTGGGTAAAGTATGAACCAGGCACATCCTGTTTTTTTCTTGCCAGTTTGCACTATGTTCTTACTACCAGTCCTTGGCTGGTTCCACAGCTCTCCAGAAGTTGGTGTTTGAGACACAGGTATTAGCTTTATCTTCTGGGCTCCTACAGCCAGTGATGCCCAAAACTGGCAGCTGCAAACAGTGGCAGAGCAGGCAGAAGCACAGATTTCTGCCTGACCTCCAAAGGCAGCCTTTGAACAAACTCCTGGTACTCGTACTCTCTAGGTACTGCTGGATGCCAGATTAATTTGTGTAGAGACATGTACAGCCTGCTGCACTTTAATTATGCCACGGGGTGGAATGCCTCAGTGTAGCTGCCATAGACAATCTCTCTGACTTGCAATCATATTGAAGATTTTGCCTTTCCCATGAAAGCAGTCAAACTTGTCTCTTTTTACCTGATAGTATATTATGGCATATACTTTATCCCATCTGAGTCTGCAGTATAAGGGTAAATGCAAAAGGCAGATAACTCACTATCAAATCCACAGCAGAACATTTTCTCTACATATCCTTGATAAAATTTGAATTCAGTTAATTTACTTTTGCGTAAGCTTTGCCCTTCATTTCATATTCTTTGTGGTATGAGTTATTACTGGCATTTAAGAACCCCATTTTGTAGCTGTATTCAAAATGGAATGCAGGTAAATAAAAGATGACATTATACATAACACAATATAAAAGGTTATAAAAAATGCAAATTTTAGTAGCTTATCCATGCTTATATTTAGGGTTATTGGAAACATTAGAACATCCCATGAAACAAGAACAAATGCCTTCTTGCTTGTGGTAAAACAAGTAGGAAAGTAGGAAAGAGAAAATAAGTAGGCAAAAAAATCTTTGGTGTTATGCTGAATAGTGGTCTTTGACTGTGAGCATGGTACCCAGCCTTAAGTCAGTACTAAACTATGTATTAATATATTAATTAATAGAAAATTTCTGGAAAAGAAGACCATCAAATGAATACTTACAACAAGAAGGAATTTACAGTGTGAAGTAAGAAGTAAGCAAGCTTACACTTTAAATACTGTATCAACCCATACCTTTATAAAATGTAAGAGAACTTGTAATTTTGATGAGTTTTCTTGGTCATCCATTTCCAAACATAGCACAGGACAAAATCTTAGAGGTTTAGTTTCGACACTTCATGCCAAGCCTAATATTGTGTTGAAATCTAGTAAGAGTCTAACTGGAGATTATTTTGATTTAGAACTGAATGTGGATTTTAGAATTGCTTTGAATAATGATGCTTTAATATTTTATTCCAGATTTAACTCTTAGTTCTGATGCCTTTTGAGTTTGGGTTTGAGTTCTTTTTTTTGTTTAGGAAGAAGGGACATTTTTGGGTTTCTTCTTCCCAATCATTATCTATGTTTTTATATTTGTGGGTTAAGAAACAATTACTTGGTCTTTTTATCACATTTCATACGTTGATATCTTTTCCATTTCAAAAGTATCAAAATAGATGAAAAAGTATGGAGTTGAAAATATCAAAATCCCCAATTATCTGCTAGGTGAAGAGGAATGAAAATTTAGCAACAACCCTTGAATATGTATTTTTTGGAATATACATGAAGAACAACTAGGAACTCGATTACTTCCAAAGCCTAAATCAAAGGAAAATGAATTTATTCCTGTGAGAGATTTTCACCATATAAATTTCATTTGTACAGTATTAATTGCATTCAAACACCTAATATAATGAATTCTTTTTAATGACACTTTAAATGTCAAATTTTCCGATAGAAGTTTCCTGCAAAATTTGACTAATTTTTCCTTCAGGGTGCCAAAGCCTTGAATGACTTCTATTTCTTTCCTCTTTCTCTTTCTCTGTGTCTTGTTTCTCTTTCCCTCTTTTACACCACATATATTCGTGTGTATTTCATACCAAAAATCATGACTTACTTCCTCAAAGCACTCCTGTTTTATCTTGCTGTTCACATATCCTTAAAAACTTATTTTAATAAATATTTACCTTATATGATATCTTTGTACACATTTGTGTATATGCATTTGTCATGATATTTGATCTTCTTGTAAATCCAAGATTTTATCCACATTGGTTATGCAAACATCTTTTAATAAAATACTACTTGGTCTGAACTCTTCTAATGATTCTTTTACTGCAAAGGACTCCCTACTGATCTTCAAATGAAAGACATGTCTGGGCATAAAATCCATGGTGAAATTTGAACAAGGATGATTGTTTTGTTTTTTTTTTTTTTCCTGTGTGGATTATTTGGATTATTGGAATATTCAAAACCAGAAACTTCAAAAAAGTCACTATGCATAAATTTGCATTTGTACATAGATAGATAGGTGGATAGGTAATTAGAAAAGAACAAAAATACAAGCTTAAAGAAATAGACTGGATGTTTGTCAAAAGTTGCAATCAGAAGGGTCATCCTTCCTGGCTTTTTATGTTGCTGTCCTGCCCTGTTGCTGGAAGTGACTACATGAGGCAGAAGGTCATCAGAAGAATAAAAGTGTGATCCACAGGCATCCTGAGTTTCACATGCTGGCGTGAGGGTAAACTGAGATTTCCAAATGAAATGTGTTATCATCCTTTACGTTTTGCCAGCCTCAGCAGAGGGGCTTGAACGGGAGTGAGAATTTTTGTATATCTGCTCAGAAACAGCTCTGTTGCCTCTAAAAGAAGACTTCACGGCTTTTCCTAACCAAAGCTCTGCACAAATTTTTCCTGAGCAAGTTGCTGACCAGGTTGCCAAGGGAGATTGCAAAATAGCCATTATTAGGTGTTTTTAAAAGCCTCTTAGAAAAACACATATTCCTCATCATGGAAATGCAGCTGAGGCTACCTTCAAGATTAAATGATTAGTTAAGATTTCTTTCTACTTTGACTCCTACTTTCTGGGATTTCATGTGCACTTTCATGTGATTTCACGTTAATTCTCTTGAGCCCTAGTGAGAAAGGGAGAAAATATTTGCCTACATGGAAAACAAGCACATACAACAATTAAGAGATTTGAAGGATGAGCTGCTAATGAATCCAAGATGGAACTCAAGGACACTAGTTTCTGCCCAGCCTATTAGACAGTGGTCCACTTCAGAAGTTCCAAATAAACAAGGCAACTCATTTTGATGTCATTTTTCTTCAGTCACTGCAGAATTGTAGAGATAGAATGCATCACTTTGATGAAGTTTAGGCATATCCCACTGGGAATCCATTTGACCTCCAGCCTTTTCTCCATTTTTTCACATATATTTATTGATTCCATTGATCAAGGCATCTGTTTTATGTGAAGCCTTCATTTGTTTTTGTAGAACACCCTTTAGCAGCTGTTGTAGTTCAGACAAAGAGTGGTATGATAAGACTTAAACTAATACAGAGTAATATTTTCACACTGATAACAGCACTATCAATAAATCTCACTTTAAAAAAAAATTCTGAACTATTTTTTAGTATTTTGACTATGATGGCCAAGTGGTTTTTTCTGCATTCTGCATAAGAAAAAAAAAGTTTGAAGCAGGAAAACGTTTTCTTCATAGATAATGTTTTTAAAAAGATATTTTCTTCCATCTTTTACCTTTTCAATTAAAAATTTATTTCTTATCCAAGTTATGGATTAGTTTTCTAGATAAATTATGTCAGACCATTGAAAATCAACACATTTTTTTCATTGTAATATTAATGTGTCTAAGAAATTTTGAGGGTTTTTACATGTTAGTTTAAATTCCCTTTCATGAATAAAGGCAGGATACAAATTTTCATTGTGATGACAAAAATTCCAGGTAATTTAGAGAACTACTGATAAATACCTGCTAAAATTAAAAAGTGTTAGGTCTGTAGTCTAGATCAGATTTTTTGCTTGCACACAAAATGTGTTTGCATCGATATGGTTGAATATACTTAAGAAATTTTATACATAAAAAACCCCTTGTAATTTAAAATACTATGTGAGATAGCAAGTAAAACATCTATTAAAATGTTTTGACTATACTGTGCTGCAGCAACTCAGTGCTCTGCTCAGAAGCTTTTCTGTCAAAGTGCTGGCCAAAAGAACAAGCTTTTACTGTCTGTGATCAATTAGGACAGGTAGAAATTGCTGCTGTGCCAAAGAATTACATTGTTTAAGATGAAATAAAAAATCAAGTGCTGCATACCATTCCGTCCTTTGCAGAGGAAAAAGACTGCAGTAAAATTGCAGTAAAAGTACTGCATCCCCCTTTATGTTACTTCACTAAGGAAATTATAAAGCTTCAGTTTCTTCAATGATTTGTGTAATCTAAACCTCTTTGTTTTCACATTAACAAGAAAGGTAGACAGGGAAATAAAGAAGTTTTGACAATTTCTGCTAGCTCCAAGCTGGTGCAGATTTGCTATACCTGCCAGCTGACCATCATTTTGCATGTCAAACTTTGTATTTAATTCAAGGCAGAAGAATTGCCAGCTATATGAATTTCACTTAGTTTAGCTGCTTCTGGTTATCCTCTTACTTTCCACTTCTTTGTGGTTTTTACTGCTGCTGAGGATGTCAGGATGATGTAGACAAAGAAGAGATGTTTTTTAAATATTAATGATTATTTCAAACAGATGGGGAATTCAGAGGTGGCTGGATGAAAACTGCTCAAAACTCTTTTCCTGTCTAAGGGGTAGGAATGAACTCTTTAGGCAGAATTCGGTATTGCTGGGAAAATTCTTAAAGGACTGGGTTCTACCAGTTTTAGGTTGTGTATAATATTCGCTCCATGTATATGTGCAAGCTTACAACACCAGGAAATAAACAGTATTTTGTGTAAGATAAAAGATACCTCTCAGAGCCACAGAAAGGCACTTCAGTGTGTCACACGTTATCTTTGGGTCTTCTTGCTTTCTGCAAGAGCTGTCCCTCATAGCTGTGATATGGTAGGGAGACAAAGATTTGCAGCCTCCATTTAGTTTTGAGCTCTGCAGTAATTACAAAGTAGAAGTCACTGTCTGTCATACATTTGCTGCCACTCAGCACTGTGTACCATGTCCCCATCCTGCTTCTCCCATTATGGTCTTTGTTACCATCCTGCTAGTTCTTTCACAACCTTCAAGTCTAAAGCAAATAATGTGTCTATTGAATCTCAAACCTCTGCAATTATATTCTCCAGAAAACTCAGTAAATGCCAGATAGCCTGAGATGAATACAGAAATTAATACATTTGCAAGGTTTTAGGCCTCAGATAAATATATCTGCTTTGTTTCCACTATCAAGTTATCAAATCTTCATGAAAACAACAGATTCTATGTTATTTTCAAAGACAAAAATACCAATTCCAGCTCAGAAGCACTCAAGGCCACAGACTCCTGTAGCCTGAGAGGCAGTACTAAGGGAACATCATAGTATTCTGGGCAGAGACAGTCTCATCCAGCTAAGCACTACTGATGATCAGAAATCGAATACTGGGGCAGAAGGTGAGCGGGGTCTTCTTATTAACAAACAGTGATTTGGGAAAACACACATTGGTTCAAATTTGAAATTAAAAATATTTGTAATTAGTATTCTAGATATCTTCAGACATCCAAAAGAAGAGCTAAAACACACAGTAGTTTTACAAATTTATAGCAGGTCAGGCATAATATTAGGTATTGAGAATGGTGTAATACATTCCCCTCATAGCTACATGCAGAGAGCCTGTGCTTGATCTGCATGAGTGATGCAAAGATTTTTCTTATTCTGTTAATATTTCTTGCCTTCTGCTACCTTGGAGACCTTAGAAGGGCAGTAAGCACTAATTTAAAAAAGTATATTTTAGACTTAGATTGAAAAAGAGGAAGGTGGAGAAAAAAATGTTATCCCAGCTGACACCCCAAGAAAGGTAATTATGCACTTACAAGGTCTTTTGGACAGAGAAGGAAAATAATGGCTTTTCCTTCCTTTTGAGGTTGTCAGTCAAAGAGATACTTTGCTTATGTGGGTACAGATTAGAGTTCAGTCTTCACCTCCTTTTGAACACCCCTTGATTTCCAAATCACCTTGATCCTTTATTTGGTGATTGGACATTTACAAGTTGTTTGCTGACTGATAAAAAGCAATGTCTCAGAAACAGTCTGTGGATATTCCCCCATGACAACAGCTTATGATGGAAACATGAAAATGTCTATTTTAATAAGGTTCTTGCTTCTACAATACACTGTACTGTTCTACAGTGGACTGATCAGTATCCAACTGTTGTTAACATTAGATGTAAAAAAAGCTTTTTAAGGAAAAAGGAAAGATGGGATGTCTTTTCACTTCTAAATTCTGATCATATGGAAACTTCTTAGACAAAAATAGAGTGTGATTTGGAAATGAACCTAAATTTTAGCTGCTACTCATTACCAAGCCCACTTACCTTGGAAGGAAAAGATACGGGAAGAAACAGACCTAAAATATTTCTTTTATTTGAAGCCTATCTTCTGTATATTGTACTTTGTTCTGTAATGTACAGTGCATTGTTATGTAGCACCAAGAAAGCAGAAGTACTGGAAAATCTGAAAAAGAATAATAATCCTTTATGACTATTTCCTTTTGTATTCTTTGTGCTGTATGAGATTAAATGTTTTTAGCAACTGTCAGCACTGTGTAAACAAAACAGTCACCAATTGAGAAGGTTTTAAGTGAAGGAAAAGCACATGAAAACAAATATGATGATAAAGAAGAAACCTGCTTTTCTTCTTTGTCAATTTTTCCTTCACAAATAAGAGCAGGAGTTAACAGGAAGAGAGAGTAGGAATGTCACAGACATGTCTATAAAATTTTTTTTTGTCTTTTATTGGAAAATGGAATACCAGCCTCTCTCCTCCTTTCTTGGCTGCTCACCTACATTTTATCAATGCAGCCACTTAAGAGAGACCAGCTGAAAACACAACAGACATGGTTATTTATGCTCGGGTGTTGAAAGCGTTGGTGAGCACTGGTCACTGTGTTGAACTTTGTCACTTGTGTCCTTGGAACAGCTTCTGCCAAAAAAATTTTTAAGTACTTTATTTTTCTTTCAGTCAGTCTGGGTCCCTTGTTATATTTAGCAGACTGTAGTGCTTCTTTAGCACTAATATCAATAATAAAAATATTACATACCTCTGAGGAATTATTTTGTTTTGGATTTTTTTTTTTTCTGAATTTAACTTCCTGAATCTGTTCTTAATCCCTTACTAAATGTTGTTGGCAAGTATTAGCGAGCAAGATTAACTGTAATGTGTAAGCTTTTTTTAGTATCTGCAAAGAGCTGTGAGTAATCCCCATTTAGGCATGGATCTAATTCACATGTGCTTTTAGAATTGAAGAATGACATTAGAATGACAATGAGAATATTTCAGAATTTATTTAAACAAAAGTAATTGAAAATTAATATAATTATGTAACCTTATTTTTATGCATATTTTAAATTTTCATTAGAAGAAATGCAGTCTATAATAGTTCACAGAAGAAACTCAGCTGAAGCAGTCAGAAAATATACCAGTACTATGCATTTAAGTTTGCATCATTTCTATATTTATATTGTTCACCTGTGGAAGGAAGATATTATTTTTTTAGTTCAAGTAATAACTGTAGACAAAATTTTAGTTTCAGCAATAAAAAAGTACAACTTTTCAAATTACGTCAGTGGTATCGGCAGTAACTATTAGCGTGTTTTCATTTTCTGCTAGCTGAAATAAAATAAGAATGTTTAAAGATAAAGCAATAATAACGACACACAATAAAACAAGTAACTAAGTACATCAATGGTTACAATTTATACTTAAATCTTCATATTTCTTCTTTAGAAGTTTGATAATCTGGACTCATATCACTGCAATTCTATTACTTCTTCATACAACATTAATTACTGATAGCCTGTGGATCTGAAACCTACTGGGTTCATAAAAAAATTAAATTCCCAAATTATCTATTAACCATTTATTTTTCCAGTATGTTAGTTCATGGCCCAAGGGATGCCATTTTGAATATTTTCATTATTTGGGTTCTAAATTTTTCAAGAATAAATTAGAAGCCTTCTAAGTACCTGGACTAATGATCTCTACTTTTGCTCCAAAATTAAATGGGACTGATATCTGATCAAGATTCAAAATCTTGTTTCTTTCTGTTACAGAAAGAATTTGTAATGACATGGTTGTTCAATTTCTTTTCCCAAGGATGTCAGTTAAGCACCTTTTACCAGACTCAGAACTCATGTAATACTATATGGGAATTTGAGACTGTGAAATGAATGCCAGACAGCAGAGCAGCGTGACTGAGGTGGGATCCTTGCTGACTTTCACTTCGTATCATCATTTATTATTGTGCAAAGTGGATACAGATTGCTCACAAACAAGATTTTTCCACCTATGTTTCTGTGAACTGTGTACACAAGGCAAAAATGATCCTATCAGGGAATGCTGTTAATTGACAGAGCTAGAACATTTGCTTAAGCACTGAGCAAAGACATGGATGTCAAACTGGATGCAGTTATGTTGTTCAGGCTTCACTGTCCACAGTTTGCTGCTTTACTTCCATAGGGAAGGATTGAAGCCAAACCTTCGAATTTCTCAGAGACCTATTGATCTGCAAGATTCAGCCCATTAGTCAAAGCAAATCTGTCTTTGACTTAATGACTTAATTAGAAGTAAAAATTTTAAAAAAGGATCACTTGCAAGCGGGTTTATGCTGTACAAGCTAGACTGTGTGCATCTATACTTTGAAATTACTCTGTTCTAGTTAATTGAATTATAAGGTATGCTAGAACAGATTAGGAAATATGTTTTTTATCTAGTATTTAACATTTTGAGACAGTGACATATTTAGTAAGCAAGTAATAAAAATGGTTCTTCCACTCCATTTTTTTTCTAGGTTGAGACCAGTCTTAAGCATTTAGGCACAAAATGAGGAATGGAAAATGTTCTATCAGCTTCACATTCTAAAATGGCTAACCCTAATACAAGAATCAAATCCACTGGATGATTTTGAAAATTCAATATTCTTCTTTCATATAAATCTGAACTATGAAAATGAGACTGAGTTTGTAGATATTTATTTGTCTTAAAATATGCGATCAAACATCTAAATAACTGCAGTGTGGGAGAAAACCAGCAAGCTCTCTGAAAGACTTTTCACAATATTTGTGGATCCAGTTGTAGATTTATATCACATCTTTGTGAAGTGCAGTATCTGAAACAATTTCCAAAGCATTAATGGAAGTCCGGACCAAGATTTTCTGAAAAATTTGATGGCATTTCTTTTTCCCCCTGTTTGCACTGACCACGGCTGTGTCTAGTTATGTTTACATCCAATGCCATGTTCTTTTTCACTTGTTAAGGTGGGATGAAACTTGATGCCACCAACACTCCATAAAAAGGAAAAGACCTAAAAAGAGATATAATTTAGGAAATTTGAGGAATGATAAGTGAATGCATTAGAGTGTATATGTTCAGCTATGAAATAAAAAACCTTCATAAACCATATCTGTATATGCTCCTATCTATCCACACAAATATTGAGCATTCTGGGATGATTTAAAAATCACAGCCAATTATATTAACTAAATTTTATAATGGGAGACTGAAAAATGTGGGAAAGTATCTTAAAAAGATCCTATAATGCTCTTTTCATTTTCTCTTTTCACTGAGAAATATACATATATTTTGTCATATCCTGCCCTTACTCACATTGAGAAGCTCCTTACTCCACAGGCATTGCTGAAATCAATATTTCTGAATATTTGGTAGGTTAAAATATTTATATTAAAAATATTTAATAGAATAAAGAAGGACAAATATGCTGGAGAGACAGAGGAGTGAGGGGGAAAAAATTGTTAGAAACTAGTACAAACAGCCAGGTTAGAGGAAAATGGGTATGAGGTAGTAATCAAGGCACCCAGAGCAGAGATTCCCTCTGCAGCCCATGGAGAGGACCACTCTGGAGCAGATATAAACAGCGCAGACCATGGTGAACTCTCTGTTGGAGGAATTTGATCTCATGGGGAACCCACGCTGGAACAGAGTTTTTCCTGGGGGACAGTGAAGAGAACCCAGCAAGGAGCAGGGGGAAAATGTGAGGGCGAACAAGCAGCAGAGAGGAACTGCAATGTACTAACCATAACCCATGCCCCCGCAAGCTCTCTGCACTGCTCAGAGGTTGCTGGGTAGAAGAATTGGGAATGAAGGATTAGAGTGGGGACTGGAAAAAAAGGAGATGGTGAGGGTAAAAGTTCCTTTGTAAATTCTGGTTTTGTTTCTCACCATCCAAATCTATTTAGGTTGGAAATCAAATAATATTCTCCAAATCAAGACTGTTTTTCCTGTGATGGCAGGAGGTAAGTAACCTCCCTGCCTTCATTTCATCACCAAGTGTTTCCTCTTATTTTTCCCCCTCTGCCTGTTTGGGAGAGTTGGTAAATGTGTTTAATCCAGAAGATTACCATTTGATTGACACAACCTAAAACCATCATTTGAATGCATCAACCGGTTCATCCTACATTTAAGATCTTCTAAAAATGCCAAAACAACTTGAAGCATATAAATATTTAATTTAAAGCATACAGTAACATTTAGAAACTGTAAATCATGAGTGTTTACAGCACTTTTTCTTCAAACTAGGCCTTAACCAAACAATCAGATAACTGTCAAAAAGTCAAAAAACCCATTGAAGTCACATTTTTATTTTCAGCTTCAGTCTGCTCAGAAAAAGACTCTAAAGAATAAAAAGAATCAAAAAAAATCCGACCTTATTTTAAGACAGTTGAAAATTTAGTATACATTCAGAAACACAGCCTATGCAGAGGACTGCAACTGTCACTTTTAAGACTGAATACTGTCCGAAAGAAAGAAAGCTCCTATAGAAATACTGCAGAAGAATACCTATATCTTCATGTGTTTGATATAATAGATATTTAAACACTTAGATGTTTTCCTTCTCATATTCAAATGTATGTTTTAATTTCATGTTTCTAAGATGCATGCTTATATAAAATGAACTCTACACAGCAATGTAGTATGCATCACTAACAAGATCAAAGAGCATAAAAGAAGAAATATAAGGAAATGATTTAATGTGCATCAGATTTGAGGTAGAGTAGCCTTCCTTAGATAAAAAGTCTGTATAGTCACCAATGTTCCAAAGATTGACAGTCCTATTTCAGTAAACTTTATTGTCCATACTAGACCATTACAAAATCTAGTAAGAGATAGAGCAAATTTTATTTTGATGTTGACTTTTTGTGCTTACAGCATGTGATGAGGGACAATGCTATGACAGCTCAGGCTTTCTCAGGCTTAATGACTGATCTAAATTGGAGCTTGGAGATAAGAGAAATTCTTTAGTGATGCCTCAGTTGTCAATGATGGCTATGAGCAATTTTAAAGCTATTCAGGATGAGAATTGCCAGCTTGGGTCTGAAGAAGGGGAAAGTGGTACATATGACTGGAAGTTGGAACAAATGCTATTGAATAAAAAAAAAGAAAGAAAATAAAACTTCAAAGGTTTATATTACTTGTTTATATAGGTGATAATCACAACGATATATAGTATTATAGATCATTGGGGAAAGACATAGTGGATCTACAGTGTACAATGTAAGCAGTAGCTGTGACAAGGCAAAAATTAAAGTCTAGCTACATTATAGATCAGCAGCAGCAGGATGACTGAAAACAAAATGTTCTAGGCTGAAGACAATAAAGAAGTCAAGTGTAGAGAAGAAGTTCCTCTTCTGACTGTTGATCTCAGAAAATATTTCTGTTTGACAAATTTATCCTGCTTCTTGCACACAGCATAGCTTATTTTTCATCTAAATTATAATTATTAGAACAGCAAGTATTCAAGACAACAAATGTGTCCAATCATAATAAGGACAGAGGCTTGGGTTCGGGTGAGAAAGGGCTATAACTACTCTCTTCTTTCAGATGTTTTGGGATATCTTCAGTATTCCTGTGTCTTCTGAAAAGCTCACTTAAAATCCAAAAACTGCCTCTTGAGCAGCATATACAGCCATTTGGTATATTGAAGTACATTAGTTTCACATAACAAGGAACGCCCTGCAGCAATATTTGGGTCTCATTGATGCTTACAGCCTTGTTCGGAGGGCAAATTTGGCCATCAGCACATCATCAGAGCAGTCTTCCAAAGACAATTTTATCTTTGTACTGTGTTTGCATGGCCAGGTTTTGGTAGTGGGAAGCTGCAGGAGTGGCTTTTGTGAGAAGCTGCCGGAAGTATCTGTCATGTCCAGCAGAGCCAATGCCAGCCAGCTCCAGGATGGATTGGCTGTTGGTCAAGGCCAAGTCAATCAAGAATGGTGGTAATGACTTTGTGATAACCTATTTAAGAAACAAAAAAAAAAGTTATTGTAGAGATGTAATTGCAGCCAGAGAAGAAAGTGACAATATGTGAGGCACCAAGTTCAGTGGAGAAGGAGAGAGAGGAGGTGCTCCAAGCCCTGGAGCCAAAATTCCCCTGCAGCCCATGAAGGACCATGGGAATGCAGAAATCCACCTGAAACCCATGGAGGAGACCTGCACTGGAGCAGGTAAATGCCTGAGAGGAGGCTGTAAACCCAGGAGAAATCCATGCTGGAGCAGGCCTGTGGAGATAGGAGCCCATGTCGGAGCAGATGTCTTGGTAGGACTTATGATCCTCCAGGGACTCACACTTAAGCAAACTGTGCCTGAAGGACTGCACCCTGTGGAAGAGTGACCCACACTGCAGCAGTCTGTGGAGAACTGTCGCCCATGGCATGGACTGATGTTGGAGAAGCTCCTGGAGGACTGTCACCTATGGGAGGAAGCCCACACTGGAGCAGGGAAAGCCTTTCCCCCTGAGAAGATGAAACAACTTCTGATGAACTGATGAACTGACCATAACTCCCATTCTCCATCTCCCTTAGCTGCTGAAGGAGAAGGAGGTAGAGCTTGGTAAGGAGGAAAGGGTGGGGGAAAGGTGTTTGTAAGATAAATTTTACTTTTTATTATCCTCTTCCGATTTTGTTAGTAATAAGTTGAATTAATATCCCCAAGCCAACCCTGTTTTGCCCATGATAGTAATTCATGAGTGAGTAATTTTTCTCCCAGTCATTATCTCAATTCATGAATCTTTGTTATATTTTCTCTTCCTTGTCCAGCTGAGAAGGGGAGTATTAGAATGGCTTTCATGGTATCTAGCATCCAGACAAGGTGAACATACTACAATTGTCTTCTGTACTACTGTTAAAGGCACTGCCTACCTGTAGTGGCATGATGAAAAACAAATCAGAAAATGGTCTGCTGATTAGGAATCCTGTCTCATAAAAAAAGAAATTACTGGGCAGAACGGGCTTATTTCTGATTTTCTTTTTTAGGTTTGAGGTCAAATGTGGCAAAGTGGCTTTATCAATATTGTCAGGCTCAAAAGTACACATTACAATTTCAAAGAATTTTATTGAGTTTATTTTAATGTTTATATTTATTCTTTTTTTACATTATTTTGATTAACATAAGTGCATCATTCTATATATTAGGTATAATGGTTTTCAACAGAAAATATGTATTTTATATTTGTTAAAAACGGATTGGCATGTTTATATTATTTGAGGATTTTAGTAGGAAGGGGTTTTTTATGATTATTGATCTTTTTCTGAGCAAATATCACAGTTTTCTGTCTCTGTCCTTTCTCTGACTGTAAAGATTTGAGTGCTTGTATTTTATCTTGGAGGTAGATATAATGCCATAGAAATAGTTTCCAAAAGTGTCCCAACAAATATTCTGGTTAAAATATTCAGAACTTACTGAAATTTGCTTAGCTTATTTATTTGGGAAATCCGTGTTGCCAAAAGAAAAAAACTCATAGTTTCTGTATATTAAGCATTTATCCAGAAATGTTAGTGACAGAACTTTAGGATGCTGTATTTTCTTGCTGTGCACAGTTTGACCACTCTCCTGATTACTAAGGTATAGCTGCACTAGAGTGATTTTCCCTGTAATTTATTTGTTTCCAAAAAACAAAAAGGAAAAAAGATAAAAGGTCAATAGTGTTGTTTGGAAAATCCTGTGACTTAACCAATTTCAAAAATAGCAGATCCAAACGAATACTCTGCTGTTTGCAAAGTCCTATGGATTCCTCCTTATCTCTCATTTTGCTCACTTTGTAATTGTGGACAATCCCAGCTTAAAATCTTTGTTTTCCTATTTTTTCTTTTCTATGAGAAATCATATATTTAAGGAGCATGATTTTAAGCATTCTCACAGACAGAGAAGTAGTGATTATCTTAATTCACCATCTTTTCTATAAATTTAGACCATTGACTTGGAAATGATAGGAAAAAAATATGCAGAAAATATTAATAAAGCAGTTCCACAAAAATCTAAATTCCCCAGATGAAAAACTGTTCAAATAATTGAATTATTTTACAAGAGATCCACAGGGGCATAGCATGAGTGTTTAGAATCATTCTTGAAAACAGAGAATGTTTGAAACATTGATTCATTATATATGAACTCTCAGATATTTCTTATTAGAAGAAAATTTACCATTTTGGATGTTATTCAACAGATATATAGGTGTTCAAAGGCATAGAATTTTTGAGATAAAGGAATTCACCTTGTTTTACACTACTTGTGTTTGAAACAATCCAATTGTCTTTTGAGATATCCAGAGAGAAAATAAGAGATTCAGCTTTCTCCTCTATCCCAACTAGGTTCCTGCTGCTTGTAAATGCAGAATCTTTTTCTTCTAATTATAGTTCAATAAATTTTTTAACAATTTTGATAGGTCTAGAGGTATATTCATTCTTTTTATTTATTAATTCAGTTTATTACTATGTTTCTCTCCAGTTTTGCATGAGGGATAGCTCTGCATATTGTGCTTGAGCATGCTTTTTTACTATGGACATGAAACTTTTTAAAATGCTTTCTGGATTAAAGGAAAGCAGTTGGTTTGGGCTTCCAGAATGGCCAAATCCTTTTTACCAAATTCATGCTCCCTTTTGGCACAATAAAGACAACCCTTACCTGGCTGTTTGGATTTTTGTTTGTTTTGGGTTTGGGGTTTTTTTGGTTGGTTTGTGGCTTCTGGTTTTGGGGGGGTTTTTTGATGGTTTTTGGGGGTTGGTTTTGGTTTTGGTTTTGGTTGGGTTTTTTTTAAGAGTAGTGCTCCTAAGAGGCCTCTTTTACTTCTTAGGAGTCATTTGATCTTACTCAGGCTTCTAGCATTGCCTAAGTTTTAGATGGCGCCTCAATTACCTCTTCTGGATTGAATATTTAAATTTTCTACATAGCTAGTGGGGTAAAAAGGATATCTTTATAGCCTCCGTGAAAAGTCTTCCTAGCTTTGTATCTCAGCCTGTGAAAGCATCCACCTCCCAGTGGGCCATCTAGAAATTCTAAAATATTAGAAGGTATTAAAATGTAAGTAACAACTAGTGAGTGCAAATCAACTTGTACAACATATAATATGCAATATATCTGCTAATTCTAAGCATGATTTGCATACTATGTAATTCACACTGCCCTAAAAAGTCAATTTTCAGTCTAAACCAGATATTATTCTGTCACACACATTATCAAGTAACTCTTCTTTTAAACACTGAGGAATTCTTTAACAATATTTTCCCTTCATCCAACTGACTTTTTGCAGATAGATAAGATCAAAGTGCATAATCTTATTGATTCCTTTCTCCTCTGCAACTAATACATTCACTTTTCATAATGCAAATTTCAATAAAGGACTAAAAAGAAGAAAAAAAAATCCTCTTTGTTAATATAGTTAGGAACATACACTTATTAAAAATAAATAAGAAATATTTATTTGCCATGCCATAGATTAAAAATGCACCTACTGAGGTGACCCTAAATTCTATATCTGATGAGTTTTTATCTTTTTAAGCAGGTGCACTTTATTTTTGTGAGTACACTAAGAAAGTTTGATATTCATTTAGTGGGACAAAAAAAAAAAAGTAAGGAAAAAACCCCTACAGCTATGAGAGTAGTTTATAATTATTTTGCAAAAGCATGTCCTACATTTATGAATAAAAATCTGATTTATAATCCAGATAAATTACTTCCATAATAACCAGGGGTTGCTTTTCGTTTTTTAGTCTTAAAATGAACGTAGATCCCAGGTTTCCAGGTTCAGAAGATATATGCATATTATAATTGAGACCAATCAAAGTATGCAAAACCTCTCCAAAGTTATAAATCTTACAGTGCCATGTATGCACTTCACAAAGCACAGTGTAGTAAAATTCAGTTATAGAGACAGCATAATAAAATATGTTTATCTAAATGTTCTCTTTTATCTGGAAAGGATTTAAATAGCAATAAGTTCCTTTCCTAAAATGAAGAGCAAAAATGATGTTCACACAACAGCATAAATCCACCAGAAAAAGTGTTGGAAACAGTAATATATGTTCTTATCATATCATGAAGCTAATATAATTTGTTATGCTAAATTTAACTTGAATGTTTCTCATTTATTTTAATTAAATAACATTTGAGAAAGTGTATGCCAAAGGACAAGTGATTTCTGTAGTTTGAAGGGAAAAAGAAAGATGTTTCCTATATAGTTGCCTAACACTCTCTTCTTAATCTCAACCTTGCTCTCTCTCCCTCTTCCTTTTTTTTTTTTTTTTTAATGTTTAGGCAGAATAAGCTGACGTTTACAGTTGCAGAAAATTTTAATGTCTTAGGACAAATCAAAACTTCAGATTCCTGGGCCTTGTGAGGGCTCTTTAGAAATTTCTCATTAATTTTAGGACTATTTTCCATTTACATATTGTTTCTTACCAGAAAACAGAGGTTTTAAAAAAAAAAAAAAGTAGAGATTTCCGAAGTATTATTGAAGCTGTGTGATTTTCTATGAGATTGTTATTTATCAGACAGTTCAGTGTAGTAGGACTATTCTATCTTATACAGGTGTTTGCATATCAAGGCAATCATTGTGTGCTTCTTTTGGTATGGTAATAAGGAATGGGATATTTGTTTTCTGACTCTCTTGTCTGTTGGAAGAACGCCTTCTTCCTCTTGGGTTTTAGTTTGGGGATTTTGTTTGGTTGGTGGGGTTTTTTGTTTGATTGGTTGGGTTTTTTCATTTTCTTTATATCGGTCATTTAACCTACTTGAAAAATAGTAACAGCAATGCAATTCAGCCTTGCAATTGAACTTGACTCTACGTTGATAGTTCTTAACTCTCTGAGAAAATAGTACCTTAATCCAGATCTGCCCTACAAAGATATGGTTTATCCTTACCAGAGAGTATGTCACAAGGTAACAGCTGTTGGGAACTCCAAGTACCCTTTTTAATACACTGGTCCTTGATTTTGAAATCTGGGTAAAATCAGTGCTAGGAAGGAAGGTGATCTTCACATTCTTGTTCTGGATCACCTGCAGGGAAAACTGGTCCATCTTCCATGAGAATGTGCTGGCTGTGTTCACTTTTGTCACTGTGGTCACACTACTTGGCAGTTGGCTTTGACCTCCCCTGGACCTCATGTAGTACCCTGTGAGCTAAATAATCTTGTGTGGAGAGGAAAGGAGACCCTGTAATCGAAATATATTTTATGTGAAGAAAGAAGGAGACCCAGAAGAAAACTAATACGTGTAGTGGAAATATTACAGGTGTTCAGGCCCTGGAACAAAGCAGGAAATAAAATTGAGGGTATGGAAAATATTATGGGTACTCACTGAAGTTAAAATTTTCCAAACACACTGCATCTCTGCAGGCCCATGAAGAGGTAGTGAACAGATCAATGAAAAAACCCAAATTGCTGACTTTCAGAATGAAGTATAGTGGATGCTACTGTAGAAGACTTCAGCATCTAAAAGGAGGTCCATCTCTGATTCTCCTAAGATACTGATAGTCTCTGGACAATCCCATTTTCATTTACTCTCTATTAGTGGTACCCAGGCCAGGACTGGTTAATTTAAGCAGAGCTGATTATGAAGGCAAAAGTAAAATGGATATGTGGTAGGGCCTAGATAAATATTTAATATTTTTTTCTCTCTGATAGCAAATATAAATAGCCAAATGAGTCTATAAGCTTATTTCAGATCAAAAATGTATATATCTGATATCATTAAAAATCTATAATTTTTAGGAGATTGTAAAATTCTACTTTGAATAGTTCTTCCCCTTCTAAAACAAGGGTTATTTCTGAGCGATGCTATAGTCATGAAATAATGCAGGTTCCTGCAAATTTCAAGCAATGGCTTATAAAAATGTCCAGGACTCCACAGGCTTGGAACAGTTTATGTAAAAGCAAAACAATATTTTTTGCATTTCTAAGTGTTCTAATAGTTGTTAATTTGTTTATAAGATGCAAAATTCTTATAAAGAAAACATAATAATTTTATGACTGGACTTTATTTAAATGCCACTTCACCCTTAATTCCTTGAAGTACACATAGTACTTAGGTACATTTTACAATACTGAAAGTTGAGATATTTTATTAAAATAAAAATCTGCCTACCTTTTCATTTTCTAAAATTATTTAGGATATAATATAATTTAATCTACTACAAGAGATGCATAAACCACTGAACAATCTAAGTATGCAAAAGAGTACTCATTTCCCCACACATTTTCAAAGACATTCAAAAGAAAGTAAAAGAAAATTCAAATGTAGAGAAAATTATTTAATATGTCAACAACAAATCTGGCAAAATTCTAAATCAAATAAAACTGAAAAAGCATTAGTTTTATAATAGTTCTGATTCCATTATCTAGTCTACATTGTACCTATAACCTTGTAGCAGGAGTTTTTATACAGGTTTTAGTAGGAAATGGAAAAGTAGATCTTGCAGAGCTGTCATATTTCCCCTGTACACCTGGTTAAGGAGGTGGAATGGCAACAACTGGACTCTCATCCTTTGGCTGTGCTAGTCTGTGTAACCTTACCAACTCATCAAGAAATACTTGCTGTGCCATGGAAAATGAGGGAGTTTCACACTGCCTTCCTGCTGCAATGAAGAAAGAAAGAGAAATAAACCTCTGAGGGTGAAGTGAGGGACAGGGTTCAGAATAAAACAGTTACTAATTTTTCCCTTTTCCTTATTTTTTCTCCCAAGCTAAGGCTTGTCTCCTTGCTTAGTCAATGGAGGTCCTTCAGAAGGGTGTTTTGAGCATCTAAGTCAGAACTAGAGTATTTCACTAAGCCAGATGAGGTAAACATCCTGCTGAACAACAATCCTCCTGCCAGCACAGTATATTGCTTGCTGATCTTTGCCTAGACTAGATCATGTGCTAGTAAGTAAGGGACCCTGCAGGTATTGTTCCTGTCTTTTTCTTCCTCTGAAGAAAAGTAGCATATGTCATTGCTTAAGCTCAGAAGGTGGAAATGAAGGCATATCTCAAGTACTCATCGACTGATTGGTCCAGTGGCCTTTTCTTATTCTCTCATGTTGTGCATACTTGCTATGCTGTCTCCCATCTCCTAGATATTTTAGATGTCTCATTTCTAGTTAATGTTTCACTCCCCAGACCCTCTATCATTTAGTTATATCAATCATCGAGCACCATTTTGTTTTACAAAAAAGAAGGGGACATAAAGCTTCTAAATTTGATTTCTTTACTTTTTGGTACATTCTGAAAGAGCAATATTAAAAACCCCATATGTCTTTTCGTTTAACTTACTTCGGGCCTTTTTAAGGAACTTATAACAATGCCTGTAACACACCTCTTTTATTTCTGTTTCTGAGTGACAAATACAGGGTCAGTTATTTATTCTTATTGAGAAGAAGGCATTCAGTTAACCTTCGTCTGTATTATAAATAGTGGTGCCTATCAGGGCTTGTCCTGCAATTTTCACAGATCAAAAATTTCCATGCATATTAATGAACATTTTGGATTTGTGAGAAGTGAAGGATTTAGTTTCTCAGGTAAATGGAATAAGCACCACTTTTTCTGCTATTCCATGAGGCTTTTGAGTTAAAAGGAACTCTCCCATTTTAGGCTTTCATTGAGGAAACCAGATGATGATTAATCTGCAGTTTCCAAAACTGAAAGTAAGTATTTTAATATAGTACCATTCTTTAAAGTACTAGATTAGACTGAATGCTATTCTTAAATCTGTTCCTAACTTAACAGACAGTTTCTAAGGAAGGGTCTACAGGAAGAAAAAGATCAGTTAATAACTGAAAAACAGAACACAAAGAAAAAGGAACTGAATAAGCACCTGAGGACATGGACTTGTGATCATGTTGTATGTGGACTTTCTTATTTCTAGTGATTTAAAGCCATAAAGATTATTCTCTTTTAGGAGTAGCTAAAAATAAGAAGACTAAAATTTACATAAGTGGTAATAGAAACAAAAGCATCTGCAAAAGCAACCCAGCCCTGGATAAGCTAGTCATGAATCAATATATTAACATATTAAGATATTAACATAAGAAATTCAAAGACTATTAGTTCAACATGATAAAATACACAGGGTGAAAAAAAATTATAAGCTTCACAACAAATGCTGGTTTAGAAGAAAAAATGATCATATAATGCAAATTATCAGAAAAAGAAGGATTCAGTTAAGTAGATTAGCAGGCATTATGAGGGAAACTGGTAGTCCTAAAACTTTCATTCTTCTTATGCATATCTTACTGTAAACATCTGCAATTTGGGGATAAAAGTCCAGAATATAATGTCAAACCAAATAGAATTAAATTACTTTAATGAATTCTGAAAAATTAAGTTGGTGGTAGAAATAGAAACTGCTGCACTGAGTAAGGTACAAATGCTATATAGATGCTCAGAAACTTTCTCTTTTCATAGAGAAAAGTGGTATATAGAAAGCATTTACAACAATAAAAATGAATCTCTATGCAATAAATTTCAAGCTAGCTTGACCTTTATTTAGTCCCATACTTCATCCCTGCTCCAGTGAAGTCAACTGGAGCTTTGCCCTTGAATTTGACAACAGCAAGCTAAGACTTTAGGATTAAAAGTTTATACTGTAGACAGCATTATAGCTTGTTTACTCACTGTCTACCAGCAAAATCAACACTGATTCCAGTAAGCATTCTTAAATTAAATAATTGCTTTCTGGGGCAGGGGGAATATATGTTGTTTTCTTAAATCTGAAGGCACTTGGATATTTTGCCACTTTGTCTTTATTTATACATTCCTAAGATGTCCTGAATAAAACTGAACAGCTTTGCAAACTGCAGTAGCTCAGAATTTCCATTTTATTTTGTTTACCTCTCAAAAATGTCTACCAACACACTTTACAGGGAATTTAATATAAAACCCTTGCTGAAATTTCATTGGATATTTTCGACACTAAATGCAAAAATTAATGTTTATACAGCAACATATTTCTGTTTATGCACGTGTGTTGTGTGTGTGCATCTCTAAAAATATACATGCTTGCAAATATGTAAATATTTTTTCTGTACGAAATGGAGAAGTTTTAAAACACTTATAAAATGTGTAGCATAGTAGTGTTGCAGTGGTGTTTCCCCACCTTTTTCAATCATTCCTTGCTGTCACTAGTTTCTGCTCCAGCCGCAGGGTTCATTACTGACTCCTTATTTTCTCTCTTGATTTCTTTGCCTCACATTGTTGTCAGCAGCTCCAGTAATGTTGGCCAAATGCCCAAACCAATAATCTAAGTTGAACTCTGCTGTCGCAGTCTAAAGTTATAGGGACATCTCAGCACCATTTTTTTTAGGGTTTTTGGCTCCCAGTAAACATAGTCCAGAGTCAAGTTGGTCAATCACGGAACCAGAAATGACTGAGAAGAGATTATTTGTGCTCTAAACCATGCTGTGTCTTCTTTGGAACATAATTACACTTCAGTACTGACAGATATCACGCTGTTTGAAGGCTTCTTAAAAAGATGTAGTAAAAAATCCAAAAGTTTTGTTTTCTTGTATTTTTAACTCAGCCACAATAATGTTACCATAAATATTAACTGCATGCCAAGAGGCTGGAAACATCCTACTTTGTATATTAAATATAACATGTAAAAAAGTAAACTGTATACTCATTTTGGTATCAGACTTTTTCATAATTTCCATAGTATTCTTATGTACTGAAAATCTTAAAGAACAAAAGAACAAAACACATTTAAAGAATATAAATGTGATGTTCAGTGCAATGTCATTTGGATTAATAGATCCAGATGTACTACTATTGGAATAAACGCATCTAACATCTTAAATCTGAATTTGTTTCTGTCTCAGTAAGCATGAATCATTATTTTTGTTTAGATTTTGTTATATTCCTCATTATTACTAAAACTTAATACCTACCCCAAAAACACTATATGTACTGCTTTACTTCATTTCCAAGAACTTCTTTAATAAATCCTCTAAGCACTGTCCCAGTACTCCAAGGGAAAACACTCGAAAAGATATAGAATACAAAACATGAGCAGCATCTCAAACAATGCGTATTGTGTCATGGCCTTGCACTCTGAAATTTTGTATTGTAACTATGAAACTCATCTCATCTGTTAATTCAAAGAAAGTACTGCAGAACTATGCAGTAAGACAGACACTGATAAACACATTTTAGTCTATTCTTTTTTTTTAACAAATCAAAACTTTCTATACCTGAAAGTTATTAAAAATTCTTAAAATTACTAAAATTTTGTTCTAACTTTCAAATCATGCAAGATCAAAATAAATCATGAAGATTCTTAGATTGATTCTTTTTTTTTTTTATTTACAATAAAGAGGAGGGAGGAAGATAAAGTGCAATTGAAGAACTGGAGCAGAAAAGAGCTTTATACAGTTGCACTAATATTTTACTGAGGACAAAAAAATTTGAATTTCCCCTTTGTGAAGGTAAGTTGGGCTAATAAAGGTTTGCAATTTGACTCTCTTTACTAACTGGCCAAAAGGCATGGATAATGTTTGCAGGGCTGACATTCCTCCTTCTGAGGAATCAGGCTTCATTGTGTTTTGGATCACCTGGTGATGGTTGCAGTGCTGAGAAAATATATTTCCACATGGATTGAAAGATGAAGGGAGCCTTAACTCGTCCAGTCCATACAACCACCAACCAGTGTTTGGTTGGCTCCCAGAATAATGACCAATGAAAAAACCTCGCTCTTCCTGAAGTCAGATATAGTTCCAAATTTTTGTTTATGTACATATAATCCAAAAATTTTCATTTGTTCATTCAAAGGACTCACCTTCCATTAGGACAGAAAACTCACAGCAGGACAGAAACTCAGCTGCAGAACAGCTACACCCAAGGCCCACTTGTCGCAAGGAATGGTGACAAGGCTAATGACTGAGTGAATCATTGTGCAATAGCAGAGAAAAAGCACATTAAGAGTAATGGGGGGCATAAAAGGAGATGAGCCTGAAGGGGAGATCCATCATCAAACACAAGGGTTGAGTAGTCTGAAGCACTGCCTTCTGAGTGTGAGCATGTTTGTGTGTGGCCGTGTCACATCACTACGGGCGGATCATACGGAGTTGAGGGAGATTAGAATGCATCTAATACATTTTCCCTTAGTAAATAAGGGGATAGTATCTTAGAATGTTACCCAAAATTCAAAATTATAACTGTAAATTGCTTGAGCAGCAAATTATTTTCAACAATTACTATAGGGTAAAGTAATTTTAATTAGGGGACAGGATACTTAATATTGTTCCATAAATACACAGAACATGAAACATTCATTTTAATGCATTCTCTGCTGTTATGATGCTCCTGATCCACTTTCAGTTACTGTGTATTAGTATAGGTCCACTGATATCTAAGGAGGCACACAGAAGCATTCCAGACTAAGATCTTTCCCTATAGTTTTAACACTTAAAGGCAGTTTTGTTCTGTCAAATGTAACTTTTTAGATGCCAGGAAGAAATTTAACATGGTTCAAATAATAAATGAATATTTTGACATGTAATTTCATATAAACTTTATGATACTTCCCTATAAAGAATTTTAGAAACAGCTTGAACTAATGATGTTTTGATAACTTGACTGCAGAAATGAGTGTGTGGAACAGCTCAGCTGACAGACATGGGAAGGCACTTTCTCTCAAAAGAGAGATGCTGACTAATGCAAGTGAGAAAGAAACTGCTGGAGTAAATATAGATTAAAAAGACGTATGTGTATGTCATCATACTGGTACATAGTATGGGTTTAGGCTAATTGAAACCCAGCTAAGATGATTTAAACTAACCTGTCTGGCTTCATCCTAAAATGGATTAAGAGTGTTTCCACAACCTACTAATGACATCAACTATTAATCCACTTGAGCTGACAGGTTACTATCAACCAATTTTATACCACACAGTATTAATGGAGAACTCCAAATCCTCGTGATTATTGACTTAATTGGATAAAAACAGTATATCAAATGTTCTGGGAACAATTTTTTAGACCTCAATGAATCACAAGGCATGGATAGTATGGGTAAATGCAGCTACCAAATTGAAGAACTGCATGTACCTATTAAAAATAATTTGTTTATTTAATCTGCACAGACAAATACTATTACACAAAGTTGTTTCTTTTTTGGTCTGATACTTGAAACATAGGTTATATTTTTACTTTTTAGTAATCAGTCCTAATGATTATTGCAAGGGATTCCTTTAGTAAATAATTAAGGATAAAGAAGCATCTAAGTAACAAATCTTTTGACTAATAAATCAACTGAAAGAGAAAAACTCATGTGAATAGCTCTATCTGTATAAGGACTACATGATATTTGTGCCATGTCTACAGATCAAAAAATGGTAACAGTGTTTTATCTTGTCATTTGTAACAGGAAATTCATGAAGCCATTAATTCCAAACTACTAATGAGCACATACAAAAAAATTCAACAATATGTAACTTTTATTTTAAAGGATCCTAAAAGAATTGTGGAAGTGATATGATATTTTTTAAGTACAAGTCCATAACAGCAACAATGAATATGTGCATTAACTCATAGAGAGTATGTAAACTTTCCTATTCATCTGAAATATCATGGACAGGCTTAGATAAGAATTTCAACTAACACCACTTATGCAATTACTGTGGATGACATTTCACCTGACATGCGAGCAAAACCAGAAAGACCATAGCACTCCAACCTGAATGCTCTGACAGCACACAGTCCTTGCCTTTCCCTGAGCATCCCCCAGGCCCATGGGGAGTCCCAAGCTGGGACTCCCCTGATCTGCCCACAGCCCAGCCCTCAGGGCTGTCCCCCCTGCCCAGAGGAGAGCAGCAGGGGCTAGAACAGGTAGTGAGTGTCAGACATCTGTGGAAAGCCCCAAATGTTACAACTACCCAGGGAGCAGCCAGGCTGCATGGCACCTTCAGACACCTTTGCAAAAATATCTTTACTAATATATTGCTATCAATTATAATACATCTTCTAGGAAAAGAAGAATTTTTAGTTGTAATCAGTAGTTTACTTAAATGTTGGGAAAAAATATGTATTAATTGGTAATACAATAATTATGATCCACATATGAGTTTGTTTGCTATTAATTTACATCTATATATATTCATAGAAGATACTTACCGAGCAACAAGGGCAAGAAACAGAGATCATAAGACATTGCAAGGTTTTAAAGCATAATCTAAGCAGGCTTTAGGTTCCTACATCCAGTACCAGGATAATGGGCACATGGAATGATTTGTATGTACTGCTGAACAGAAATGCACTAAAAAGGAAGAGCAGATGCCTCTTCTAGCACTTTCCAATCACAATGTGGGTTTTATGAACATTTTCAGCCTGTTCAACTCTAAACTAATACAGTTACAAACCTATTAGAATTTTCTGACAGAGTTACTTTTTTAAAAAAATATTTTTCTTAGTTGACAAAACTGACTTCCAGATTACAAAACTAATACTGTATCCTATCGATAAAGAAATTTGAAAAATAATTAAAAAGCCAGATAACTTTAATGGCTTAGGTAGTAAACCAAAAACTTGAGAGACAAAAACTATAAAAATGTGTTGAGTTTGACAAAGACACAAATAAGTAACTTTAACTTGAACAAGCAGTATTTCTATTATATATTTGTAGGCTAGGAAATTGTGTACACTGCTGGAAGAGTAGAACACTGGCAGCACTCTACTTTCCATGAAACATAAAAGAGGGAAAAAACCAGCAAGAAAAACTGGGTAGAAAATTAAATTATTGTTTATTAGCTGAAACCTCTGTTGCAGGTAAAATATGTTACCAAAAAGCAGCTTCAATCAAAAATAGTTCCTACAGTTGCTTTGTAGCTCTTCACACTTAAGGATTTCTAAAAAATGATGCAGACTGTCAAAAAAAGATTAAATATTGCAGTGCTCCACTGGCATGGATTAAGACATAAATGCAAGCAGTGAGTTTGTTGGTGAGATTTACACTTGATTTAGTTCCTTAAACTAACTGAAAGGAAATCAGGTTTTTCATCATTTAAAAAGCTTTCTTATGTAAAAAAGAAAAAAAAGTCAAAAAATGAAACAGCTTTGTTGTTCAACTGTAATATTATTAAGGAAAGACAATAAATGCAATTTTAATATGCTCAAAGTAATTATTTTTTTAAAAAATAAATCTTACGGGAGTTTTAGAGTTCTGCTCTGATGAGCTTTTTTAATTCACGTGCCTCTGCTACCTTTTTGTTTGGTTTATAACCAGATAGCTCTGCCACCCACTCATTTTCAAAGCTCTCAAAGCTTAAATATGCTAGGAGGAGAATATTTTGAAGAGAGATTCTTTAAAGGTTTCTCCATGGTACAGAAAATTCAGGCCCTTATGCTAAACATCAAGTGTCTAAAAAAGGAAACAGTAATTTCTGTCTCTGATTTGGAGGCACAACAGACCATGAATACAGACAGAGCAAAAAAATTTTGCAAAACATTATAAAAATTCAACAAACTGTTCCACAGGTAGACAAAAATTTATCAAACTACTCTCTTTAAGATGCTCATCTTACACAATCCTTCATCTTCCATCTGTAACTTTAAGATACAAAAATTGTATTTCCAAGAAGACGCAAATGTTTCCAGTACCTGAGCTCTCTCTTTGAGTCATGGAGAAGACTGCTCTCCAGTATGGTTTACAGAGACTATCAAAGCTATCTGACATGGCAGCAAATTATTTGTGTTTCATTTTTTTGTTCATCTCTTCATCTCCTAGGATCATAGCTATATCCCAGTGGGAGAGTTTCATTATTATTAAAGGGGACTGTAGAGGGCCACCCTTTAAAATGGCTTTTTGGAAAGCAAACACAACTCATCTAAAAGTATTAGGGTGTCCTTGTGAAAATGCAAATTTCCATTAAAAGTTATCTAAATAAATTAACATATGCACTTCTCTAGAGAAAAATCTTAAGTAAAAAGTTAGATAACGGGAGATTAAAAATAGAGAAATCAAAATTACATTTTCATCCAAAAGATAATGAAGTTCTTAAGTACAAAAAGTCAGTAAATGGAACACTTTTGAAAAAGCACAGTGTAACTCAAGCCAATAAAAATAAAGTTGTTGAATATGAACAGTTACTAATTAGATACTGTTAAAGGCAACACTAACATTTTAGTTTTATTTATGTGTTGAGTTTGACAAAGACACAAATAAGTAACTTTAAGAATCTAAGCAAAACAAAGGGAACACTTTTGTCTGATAAAATCAGAGATAAGGTTACATTATTATAACAATATTGCATGATATTTCCCAACCAACAGTCCAGAAGTAATACAGAAGTGAATCATGCATGAACATCCATATTAAAAAGGAATTTAGAATCCATATGGCGTAAATGTGATTTTATGCATTTGGGAGGTAACAGGCTTGCAGGTAACAACCCCAGTATCCTGGAACATGTGTAATATATTCTGAACTTGACACACGCATGGGCAGCCACTTCTCCAGCAGTTCCTCTTCCTGTGGTTCAAGAGCTGTAGTTTGGTCACTGCCAGATGAATGTCATTAGTTGTAGAAGCATAGTTTGAGTCCACAAACTCTTATTCACATTAGTAAAATCCTTAATGTCAGTGAAGGTATTTGTCTGACGGAGCAATGGAATGACAGACATCCTTGGTCACTTTCAGCAGCTATTATTAAATATCTAGAATAACAGGATGGAAAGTGATAACAGATGCCTTCCTGTTATTTTTTCATGACTCAGAAATTCTCATTTAGTTGTTAGCAGCATCTTTACCATACAAATTACAAATAACAGCATTTAAATGCTAGAGCAGATGATAATAAAATTCCTTTCCATTACCAAGCAGTGTAAGTGCTCTCAATGCTATATACAAATTGTCTTTACTCCAAGGGGTTTGCACTCCTCATCACAAATGACAGATAATAATTTGGAAGACATTCTGATGGACCCACTGACACTGATGGGGAGAATGCCATTTGAAACCTGTGAGATTAATTTTCCAGCCCAGATGTTTTCTCAAATAATTTGTTTCTTCTTTCGTTCCCCCCTCCCCCGCAATTTAGTAATGTATCAAAAAGTCTTTGCAGAAAAATTCCATGTCATAGGAAGGATGTGAACAAAAACTGACATATTTTTTTAATAGTTTTCATTCTCTTGCAGTTTACTGTTGGGTATGGTTCACTCACACAGCTGGGACATATTCAAATAACATACTTATTATAAGATATGCATACCAAAGGGAAAGAATATTTATTTTAAAAACACCAAAAAATTAATGAAAGCACTTTCAATTCAGAAAATCCATGTTAAAAAATCTAAGGAAAAATATTAGCAGAAACATAGAATGAAAAATTAGGAACAGGACTAGACAACAGAAAATAAGAATGGTGACAAACTTTGGAAGCTTGCAGGTCATGGAAGGCACAAAGGCAACATACTCACTTGTTATACTCCAGTGAAAGTGTAGCCTTCAGCACTGATGGGTAGCAGAACAACTATTAAGCAGATAAAAAACTGCCAAAGAAACTTCCCAAAAGAAAAACAATTATCATTAGGAATTTTATTGTTATTCTGAAGCATCTGACTGCTGGAAAATGTAGCCATAAAAAATAAAACATACCTTCAATCTCTCATTTGCCTAAGCTTGTATGAAATGAGAAACTTCAACTCTCACAGCAGTTACACATGTCAAGTCCTTTTATTTGATGCAAGCCAAAACTGATCTGGTCTTCTTAATGCCAGAATTTTTATGTACCTAAGATGCATGCTGTAATGTGAAAGAGCTTGTGTCTCCTGCCCATGCAGGATGAAAGCTGCAGAGTCATGCTATGCTGCTCTGGGAATTTCATGCAGCAGTCACGCTGTGAATAATGTAGGTGAAAGATCTGGTTCATATAGAGGGCATATGTGAGCTCACTCTCAGAGCCTGGCACTCTCGGGGAATCCTCCTGAGAGCTCTGAGGTGGTGTTTTGGGGGCCCCATGAGTGGCCCTCTATGCTCTGTATAGTCTGACTGGTCGGGAGATGTTGTCCTAAGAGAATTTGTGAGAATGTTGTAGTGGGGCACAGTAGAGGCAGTCATTAGATCTCTCCACAATAACCAGTGACTGTACGTCATGCTGACTTGCTATTCAAAGCTTGATGAAAAGGCCTAGTGACAGACGAGAAGACAAGCCTGTGACCACCTTCCTTCATGTTGTTTTATATGCCAGCTTGCTATTTTGGTCTGCTGTTGTAACCAGACAGCACTCATCACTTCATTCTTTTACATGCTTTCTGACCATGAAATAAAAAAAAACATGATGTACCTAAAAAAAAATAAATCTTGCAGAAAATATAAAATACTTTTCTCTTCCAGGTAAGGTGGCCTCCATTGATATTTTCAACTACTTCATTTTCCTTGTCTAACAATAACAGTCACTTCTTACCGTGAATTTGTACACAAGACCGTGTGTAACAATGTGGGTTTTATGTCCATATATAGACTAGTGAAGAAAACTCTAACTGACATTAATAATTTCTATTTGTCTAGAAAAGCTTATTTTAAATCCCTTTTGGATGGCTGTCTATAAGCTACTGCATTACGGAAAACTTCAGTTCTTCCACTTTATTCTGCCTGTTTCTTTGGTGCTATTCAAAGCCTCAATGAAAAGCCCCTCTTGCAGTTCTGCAGTTAAAACAACAAAGCACTGCCTATGTTTCTTCTTTAACACAGCTCTAAGGATTTATTCTTTGCTCCTTTATTCTTCCTTTTTCTGAAGTTTTCTTGTCCTTTTCCCCTTTAAAATCTCTTTATCTAAAGCTGAATTAGTTTTCGCAGCTGGTTGGCAAACTGCCATAGTTTTCTGCTCTGACACTTATTTGTCAATTTCCAGCTGCCTTCAAACTTTTTACTTTTCTTAGATTCTATTTCTTTTTCCTCCTTCAGACATTCACTGGTTCAAGTTGTAGTCATTTTAATAGAGAAGCAGAGGAAAAATTCCTCCCAGGAGGGAGAAAAGGAGCCATTCTCTACATTGACAAAGGGAAAATAAAAATACTATGAGATTTACCCATTGAAGATTTCCAAATAGCAAACTTTGTGCTTTTTATAAATACTTATAATTTGATCTTACTTTCAGGAAAGGAGTAGGCAAATCTGCTACTGTATTTATGCTCTGATCTAAGAGACAAGAAATTTGTAGATCTTTTTCAGAGGTTACTATTTTGCTTTATTCCATCTTAGTTCATTGTAGTTTTAAAACAGTAGAGATTAAAGATTTTTTTTTTTAATATTCTGCAGACTAATTTCTTAGGGTATATATAAGGGTATACATAAAATTGCTAAACCATATCTTGGGCCTCTAGTAACAAACTTCTTAAAACAATATGCCAACCTTTAAATAAGATACACTATAGATTAATACATTTTAATGAAAAATAATAAGAAAATTTTGATTTGCATTATTCTTTGGAACTTAACAGAATTTCTTCTCTTATTCATTGTTTACTATGGATGGTATGTTTCAAGTATCTCATAGGCTGTTGTACCAGCAGAGAGAGAGAAATAAAAAGAGAGACTACGAAAAAACTTGGAACATCAGTATAGGGATTTATGTAGGCACTGTGCAGCCATTAATCTGCCCACTCAAATAATAAGAATAGAATATTTAGCAAAACTGTCAAGGATTAACGCCTTTATTTTCTGTTCTTTAGTGTTCAGTTTTTAATTTCTTCAGCATAAGGAAAAGGCAGCAAAATTCTTCATCACCAGACTGAGCCCTTTCTTTCTGATGCGGCTACTATAGAAGTATTATTACAATTACTGTTAATAATAATTACTGTGTTAATTACAATTTACAATTATATGGACACTGCACCTTCACTTTCTTTGGAAGTGGAATAGAGTATTTCCCATGCTTCCAGAATGCAAATGGTAGGTAATTTTACCATCCCTATAGCCACAGCTTACTGGAGTGGGCTAGAGTGCTGCACACATTGTCACAACTTGGCAGATTGAATAGAGTTAAAGCAGATGAAAAGAAAGGCCATATCTAAAGAAGAGAAAACAGGGTTACAGCTTTCACAGCTTTCTTATATGTGAGGTCCTAGAAATTGGCTCAACTAACTGTGAAGTGGTGAATACTGGCAGCAGCTGTCCAGTAAGTGGAAGCTTAAGTAATGATTACCCTTGTGGTCTGAGTTCCTGCAGGACAAGTCCCAGCTGACTTCAATTGTTAAAAGTTACAGCCTAATTAAATCTTACTGTTTGCATCAAGTAGTTCTTCCTATGTATCTGGGCCAATGTCTTGTGTGTCTATCATTATTTGTTCACTGCTTTTCTACTTCTACACCTACAGTATCATGCCTTTTCCCTTTAAATTTCTCCTAGTGCTGTGCTTTTTTTAAAATTAGAATAACTTAAAATTGGCCATTTTGGAAAAGAACTGAGTCATAAAAATGAACATTAAGCTTGCACTTAGTGCATCCTAAGTATTATTAGCCATTCAAAATACTAACTTCAGAGCAATGATGCATTATTCCATTTCAGTGTAGAGAGGGGAAGGCATTGTTTCAACAAGTTCGTTTTTTTAAGAACCATATTAAGATGTTTGGAACAAACTTTGACTGGTGTCAATATTTCTTTAAGTTTTGTCATAATATAGTCAATTAAATGAACCTAATGCATCAGCAAAAATCACAGTATGAAATTAGGATAAAGAGATTTAAAACACTCAGATACTTTGAAATAACTTTAAATGGTCCTACATAAAATGAGTGTATTCAGAGTAGAAAGTATTGCACCTTAATAAGAAGTCTGAAAAAAAATAGTAGAAATCATTCTCATTTGGATTTTTCAAACGTCTAAGTCTAAATTACAGTTTTCTGATATATTAATTTTACTTTATTTCAGCTTAGTATTTAATTTAGGTCTAAATAATTAGGAAAACACATGAAAGTTTGAGACTGTTGAAGCCCTAAGTATATTAGTACATATTTTATGGTTTGGTAGACCTGAAGATATTTGATGATCTGTTGGTTTATGTACTGTAAGGTTTAATTTCATCCATATATGCAATACCTTGATCATCTGGCTGAGTAGTTTTCTGTGGAAAGAGCAGAAGAGCATGATCTAATCAAAGCTGGTGTCACAGTATTTTGGTTTAGGGGAGTGGGGAATGTAAATTCTCTATGTTTAATAGTGAACAGCTGTAATATAGATAAAATCTGAGTGCTCTATCTTGCTGTCTTAATCTCACAGAACCATAGAATCATAGGACCTTAAGGGTTGAAAGGGACCTTAAAGATCACCTAGTCCCACCCCCCATCATGGGTTGGAAACCTGTCACTACATCAGGTTGTTCAAGGTCTTATCTAACCCATCCTTTCAATGTATTATTTTTAAAGTAATTTTGTATCTGTTTTCCTTAACATGAAACTGCAGAAGTGGAGACACAAAGAGAAACAAGTGTTTTGAGTTTAAGCAAAAGTACCAATAAGTATTAGGTTGATAATATCTGTGTTTATTTAATTTTTCCATCCAAACTCAGTTTCTTTTGTCCTTGCTCTGATCTTCATACTCCTATCTCTTTAATTGTTTCTTTAGCAAGCCTTCCAAAGTTTCCTCATCCCAGTTTGTCTTACAATGCCACCTTTTTCTCTGCATAATCTGTCCTGAATCTTCTCTTTGTCCAGTTTATTCTGTTTGTTCTGATTTCAGAATTTTATAGGTCAGCTGACAACAATCATTTTGCTAAACCATTCCATCTCTCCTCTCCCACTTTCCAATCTCACAGCATTCTTACTGCATTACTCTGTCTCCAGTCTCATATTTTTTACCTCAGATTATCAGATTTCTCCTCTTCCCAGATTTAGTCACCAGATTTCCTAGCTTTTATTTGCAAACTCCAGTATAATTAGTTAATTCCTGAAGGACCATTGATTGTAATCAGAGAAGGCACTATGAAACTGGGAACTTTTTAGAAAAATCACTTAATTTGTCTCCCCAAACTTGGTGTGATGTTTTGGTATCTATTTTAGTGGGAGGAAAAAAATAAGGGGAAAAAAAAAAAGAGTAGCCTTAAGGCATTCCTATTGTTATTCTGTTGATAGCAAAAATAATTCTGGAATTTACAGATGCCAACAAAAACATCCAAACACATATAAAAGTATCAACAAAACACTCTGAGCACAGGGAGTCTCTAAAATATGTAATATCATCAAGGAATGTTTTCCAGATTTTGAAATATCACATACTAAAAGTGTCTTTCTGCCAAAGTACTGCTCTAAAATATTAATATTACTTCCAGTTTTTTACTCCCTAGACAACATTTCCAATGAAGAAAGAAGCTTCTCTGACTCCCTTTTTTCTGCCACTCATTCTGAAGTAGCCCAACTCGAACATATTCACAAAGTCTTTTGTTTTGTCTGATCAAGTCACAGCTTATAAGTAGCCACCAGCATGGCAGAGAACCATTGAGAATATAGACTTTTCAGTACATATTTCTGCATTATCTGGGACAAAACTAGATAAAAACAAAATAAGATTAGCTTTTCTTTTAGAAGTGGGACTCTGACCTCTTGTCAAGCTCCAGTGGCAAGGAAAGTCCTGTAGAAGACAGAGCGGAGAAAGAGAGAGGCACTCCTAGAGAAAGCTGCATTTGAGAAGTATGCAACTTACTGAATGTTTTTACTTCATCTGAGCTCTAAGACTGCAGAATTATCTACTACGAAAAAGGAGGGTTGAACACTGTGTCGTATCTTTCTCAGAAAGGTTATAAGTTCATTTAGAGTAAGAGAAGCTGAGATAATGGCTGGTTTAGGGCCAGACCATTCGAATGTTGGTGGAAACACAACAATTTCTATCCGAAATAAAGCACTGATAAGAAAACATCTACTCCCATGTGAGAATGTTTTAAATGAACTAGCTTAGTAATTTACGCTCAGAAGTCTCAAAGGAATCTTTGCCAATTTTTAACTTATCCTGAAAAACTGGGAAAGAGTGAAATTTGCAAAAAATGTCCTATTATCCAGAAAAGGATATAACCAAGAACAAGAAATTAACTATTCTACCCATCATTTCAGGTATATAACGGACTTATTAAATCATAAATTTTCTGGTAATGAACTAGACATTATAAATATAATCAGTGCTAGTCAGATTTTCCTTTTTATTTACCTTTTTTGTTTTGTGACTTATCTTTCTGTTTGGTTTTGGTTTTGACTAGGGTATGGGATGGTAAACAAAGCATGTATGTACACCTAGATTTAATTTATTTACTAAATGAAGTAAAAGTTTTTTGAGTCAAATACTTGCACGTTATGAAATTGATAGGTGTGATGTAGTAGGATTAGAAACTGTTTTGAGATTGATATCCAGGATCTTTGGAATATCTTTCTTTGTTCCAGTTCTACCCTCTCTCTACCCATGCTTTATATCCCTGGTTTCTAGATCCATGAAGGGCATGATCAAAGAAAAAATTTTCATAAATTGTATGCAAAAGCAACTAAAAAAAAAAAAAAAAAAAAAAAAAAAAAAAGCTTGGATTCGTCACTTGATAATTCTTATTTCCACAAGGAAATACGGAACTCAGGGGTGAATATTATGAAAGTTGCTGAAAAGAAGCTAGTTTTATCAGTGTATACTGTATATAATTTGAAAATTATTACTTATATAATAATTTAATTACTAAATTATTAGATTGGCAGGCTAATAAAATGCAATGTATGGTTACAATTATGGTAATCCAAATCAAGTGATTTAAATTGTTAAAAAATTGATTTAATATGTCCAATGGAAGAGGAATACGTTGTGAATTCATGAAAGCAGTTTGTATCTACAGAATATCAATGCTGTCTTAAAATAGCAATGGCTAGAACTAGATTTTAATTATTACCATAGATCACATCATCAGTCTGAGCTTTCTGTGCTCCTGTGAAAAAAGATCTAACAAAATCTTTGAATGGATAATAAAGGGGAATGAAGATGAGAAATGCTGGGGAATATATGAAAAAAAAAAACCCAAGCCCCCAAGAACCCCCAACCTCCCTTTCCTCCCATCCCCCAAAAACCAAATAACCTCCCAAAAAAACCCAGCAAACCAAACCAAAACCCAGCAGCCCCAAAACCAAGATTACAGAGCTGTGAATCTTGCATTGCAGTGTGAGGTGTAAGTAATTTGTAAGTAATTAAATTTATCTGGTGTATTGAAAGGAAATTTAGGAGATGGGTTGAAAAATAAGTATTTAAATGTGGGACTTATATCTGACAGAACTGAACTTTTTGAGCATGAAGTCAGAAACAGAGCACAAAGTAATTACTGGGAATTGGAATTAGGATAATTCTTCTAGAAATAATTCATGGAATTATAGGAATGTTTGGAATGGTTATGGTTTCCTTAAAGCAGAATTAGATGCAATTTCCTACTTGTGGAAGACATTCTACTAGAGGAGAATATAGAGGGCTACACTGAATAATTATGATGTCTTTTCTGGTCTTGGAGGATAAGACTCAGTTCCCATTATCCTTTTGGGCTTATAAGGAAAAGTAGACAATTTTAAAGTTGTAGCAGAATTTATTCCTCTCCACAATCTCATCTGTGCATCTCAGAGCAGGACACTTATGTATAATAATATCTCCTAATTTAGGCTGTAAAGTCAAAAGGTTTTGTTTCACTTAATGTATATTGCATTAATGTGTTGTGGTTAAAGATTTATGATTTTTTCTCTCCTCTGGCGGATAGAATTGGTGACGTTTAGAGAAAGGACCACAGTTACGATAGTGTGAAAAAAGAACTGAAATCCATTGTTTTCTTCATCTCACTTTGCAAAAACTTCTGCCCAGCTTGCTTTGCAGACCACTGTGGAGTTTTACTTTCCTTTTTAATCATGGAGGTCGTTCACTAGTCATATCAAGTCTAATTGATTATCTTGTCTTCAGGAAGCTCAGTGCTTTCTAATTTTTTTACTCAGGATATATCTATAAGGGTTTTTATCTTACCTTGACAAAATATAGTGCAAAATATGATGAGCTGTGATGTCAGGCACATTATTTTTTGTCAAGTATAAAGTATATGAAAATATGTAAATCAAATGGGTAATCAATAAGCATCATTAGGAGCATACATGTACATATGGACATATGCAATAAGAAGGTAAACAGATATATTCTAAGATGATAATTATAAGATTATTCACGTATAAGGAAAGGCTGAGAGAATTGGGTTTGTTCAGCCAGGAAAAGAGAAGGCTTTGGGGTGGCCTAATCGTGGCCTTCCAGTACCTGAATGGAGAAGGATCTTTTACAAGAGCATGACAGGACAAAGAGGAATGGTTTAAACTGAGCGTAGGTTGAGATTAGATATTAAGAAAAAGAAAAAAATATTTGCTGTGAGGGTGGTGAGGCACTGGAAAAGGCTGCCCAGAGAAGCTGTAGATGCCCCACCCCCTGTGTAAGACCATGTTGGATGGGGCTTTGAACAACTCGATCTAGTGGAAGATGTCCCTGTCCACAGCAAGGGATTAGAACCAGATGATCTTTAAGGTGTCTTGCAACACAGGCCATTCTATGGTTCTATAATTATTTCACACAAGATATTGTTCACTGGTTTTTAATTATAAGGCTTTTTATAGTATCTTTTTATAAGTATTATAAAAGTATCTTTTTATAAGATTTTCCTTGTTGTGATATAACTACTTCTGCACATTTATTAGTAAACTAAAAAAATGTTTCTTAAAAAAATGTTTGGGAACTCTACAGAAGTTCTCAAATATCAAAGAAAGAGACGTATAGATGTGACAGAGGAATTCAGTGGCAATGCAGAAACACCTTTTGTTTGGGAACCTCTTCTTTTTTCTTTTTGAAATGTAGATAGTCTCTCTTGGCCCTCAGTGACATGCAGAAATTGAAAGAGTAGAAGAGAATAGCAGTCCACCAAAAACTATTATTCAGCTGCTAATAATGAAGAACCAGTTCCTTCAGGAAGGCACAGCTAGTGTATCATATGGTGATATCCACAGAGGGATTCTCTTAGAATCTTAAACGGCAATTGTTTTGGAGCATGAAGTGAGATGTTTCATATTATTTATGATTCTGCACACTACCATATAAATTCTTATAATAGAAAAGCATATCAGTAATCTCTTTGAAATGCATTCAGTTCAAGTTCTTCAGATCAAGTCTTGACCTCATTTAATATTAGAGGCTGTAGAGACTCTATGAAACTTATGTTTTACACCATAAAATCCTGTTACTGCTGTTTCCTTGCTAGCCTTACTTACAGTAGACATGACATTGAACAGCAGAGGCAATCTATTGCTCAGTTTCCTATTCTGGCCTCTCTATTTGTTTCCAAACAATGGGAGAACAAGGGGGATATTTTTCAAGATCTACTCTAGCACCTAAGTCATAAAGTCACAGGAAGTCCAACAGACTGCCTTTATCTACCCTTAATAATCAGCCTTGTGTGGCAAGAATCATACACTCACAGAATATTCTGTCTTGGAAGGGATCTGCAAGGACCAACAAGTTTAAGTTCTAAGTAAATGGCCCATATAGCAATTGAACCCACACTTTAGCTGTTGCCATAAATTTGTCTTTTAAACATGACTGAAACTTTAGGATGTAGTACGTATCAGAAGGTGGAAACTGACTTTTGCTGTCTTTGTTTTTTTTCTTTCTCTAGTGTACAGTTTATATTCTCAAGCATTTTCATTTGGTGGCCATTTTTAAGCAGTTCTTTATTTAAGGTTTTAAAATTATTTTATCTTTGTGTAGCACATGAAGTGTGATTTTCCACATAGGGATATTGTTGTTCATATCAGTGAATAGTATCTTAGTCTACAGTAGATCTAATTAAATTCTTTAAGACAAAGGAAGGATAAAAGTGATGTCAGCTGCAAAAGATCAGGAAGTACAACTTGGTTTGATGACTTTGTACCAGCAGTCTTTATATTTAATTTCCTCTTTCATTGGGCTTCCATCAAGAATGCCCAATTTCTTAAGAACCCACTAAAACCTCTTTATCATTATATTTTAATCATGCCAAAGCAATTGCTACATCTTCTTGGAGAAAATTAAGATTATTTTGTCTACTAACACTTTTATCCAGTCATCATATACCATTGTTACAAGATTTCATAACTAAGTAATAACATCAAATTTTGTGAAGTATGATTTTAGGATTATTTATCCCAAGCATAGCACTGATAAATTGTATTATTTTCCTGACTCTTTAATTTCTACTAGAAAATGGATTTTTAAACAAGAAAAGTGCAATAGTTTAGCTTATAATTTATTTTTCTCTTAGCATTTCAAGTCCCATAATACTGTTTAGTATTATTATCAAAAGGCTCTTCTCAGTGCTGCCAAAGAATTGGAGAAGAGGCAATGGGCAGAAATGGATGCACAGGAAGTTCCACCTCAATGTGAGGAAGAACTTCTTTACTGTGCAAGTGACTGAGCACCGGAACGGGTTATCCAGAGAGGTTGTGGAGTCTCCCTCACTGGAGGTATTAAAAAACTGTCTGGATCAATCTTGTACCATGTGCTCTAGGATGACCCTATTGAGCAGGGAGGTTGGACCAGATGACCCACTGTGGTCCCATCCAACCTGACCCATTGTGCAGTTCTGTAATTTTTTCACCTTTTGAAGTCATCGGTGTTATTCTTCTGTGAGGCATAATGCTACTCCAGTCTTTGTGATAATCATACCCTTGCATGCTGGAACTGTATTCCAACTTTACCTCACAGTACCTGCCTTGAAGTGGACTGTTATCACACACAAAAATTATATTTCATCTTGCATGTTTTGCCTTGATAATCTTGAAAAAAAAAATCACCTTGCAAATTTTGCATGCACCCAATGAAAATATTACCTTTTAGGAGTTCATTTCTGTATCATACATTATAGAATTTTGATAGATGTCAAAAATAACCAAACAAGCAACTGAATAACAATATATTTGAATTGCTTTAGTATATTGAAAACAAAAATTGTTGCTTTATTTTTTAAAATGAGAATTAATTGCTCATGACTTATGTAATTTTCCTGTCCTAAGCTCTTGTCACATAGTGAATTACAATCATAAAATAATATACTACTTTTGAAATTAAATAATTCCAGAAACACAGACATTCATCTCTGAATTGTGTTGAATATGAATATATATATGAATAAAAACCTAAATTACACTTTCATTCTTCTTGAGAGTCAACAAGTTTTCTTGATTATGGGACTGTGGACAGAGGGAAAGAATACTATAGTTAAGGTCTTCCTGGTAAGATTTTCCTAGGAAAAGAGCTTAGAAATCTTACCACATTGAATAGTTGTGCTCCCTTGTTCTTGCAGAAATTTCCTGAAGGTCAGCTGCAGATTCATAAGGTCTCAGGTATGATGGTCATCCAGAACAAATGTTCAAACTGAGTCCAAGCGGAAAATTATAGCAATTTTTTTTCTCTAGAACCCATCAGATCTATCCTGCACCAGAAAAAAAGCACTTCTGAATGTTATTCTGGAGTTTCCTCAAAGTGGTAGTAATCTTGCAGAATGATTTTGCCATGTAGTAGATAACGCTATTTATTTATTAATATACATATTAATTATTATTTTATTACATCTTATAGTCTGATATGCATTACATGTTATAAGTTTTGCTATAAACAATAGTATTTATTATTGTGTTATTTATCTTGTTCAAATCTAGGTTTTTTATATAATTTTTTTCACCCTTATAAAAAAGAAAACATAGATTCTAAATTTTTTATCGAGGTCTTGAAAAATGGAGAGAATCGTTGTGTCCATAAATATTTTGTCCATCTTACAGCTCTCTCCTAGGCACCTTTACAAGACAACTCATTCTCAAACAACCTATTTGCCTCCAGTGACAGCAAGGTTAGTACAAACCACCAGATTAGCCTAGAAACCCAGCTTTTAGATGGCTGAAGTTTTGTGTCCAGAAAATTTTCCCAATTGGAAACACAGATTTTTTTCTCCCTTCCCTGTAGTAACTACATGTGTAACTACATAATGCAAGGCTAAGAATGAGGATGCTGTGTTTGAGAACATTTCCCTTTTGTTAGGCAGTATTTGTGTCAGGAGATTGCGGGGTTTTTTTAGTTTGGTTTGGTTTGGTTTTTTTAACAAGTATCACAAATCATCATTAATGTGTCAAAAGAATACAGATTCTTTTTTTTTAAACAGATAAAAGGTAGAAAAGTTACCATGCTGGAAACAATAACTTGATTTGCAGATCTATGTTGCTATTAACATTTGTATGTACAGACCCATGCCAACTACAGAGAGATATCCTGAACTTATATGAAGACATAATCATACTGTAGAGTGTAGACCCTTGCTTGCTAGAGTGGATATACTTAGGCTGAGATTAGTGGTTTCTTAACGGAGAGGTTTCTTACCACTAGAGGGCTCAAAATTGCTGTGTAATTTTATGTCTGAAAACACACATAAACATATATATGCTTATATACACAAGGCTTGTACATCATTCATATGCATGTGTTTTATTTGTGTGTACACAGGTATAAGCACACATATATGCACATACTTTCATTTTAATAGATGATCTAGTTTTCTTTTATTTTAAAGATTTTGCTCATTTAAATATAATCCAGATCCTAGAGATTTTTAATAAAACTGAAATTCACCAAATACAAGTGATATGCTATTTATTTTCATAAAGTAATTACAATTTTTAACTTCATTCTCAGGCGGCTGGATTTATCCAGAATGTTCATTTCATCAAACTGAATATTGAAAACAATCAAAATAAAATAATGTTCAAACTTCATGACCAATGCCTGCTGTCATCATATATTTTATTAAGGTATGTAGACAACACTGAAAAACATGGACACAGTTAGTTCTTTCGTAAATGACTTTCCAGAAAAAGGAACGCAGTGTTGCAGAATTAATCACACCAAGCATTTTTGCTTGATTATATGACTTATTCTCCTGGGAAATCTTAGACACTCTAAAGAAATAAAATGTTCATAGAATGCTGACTGTTTTCTTTCACTAATGTGACAATTGCAACGATGAGAGAAATGGCTTTCAACCATTTTTATGTAATCTATTTTGATGTAATGCATAATATTTGGAGGTAGTGCAATCCAGTTCCCCCACATTATGACAATGTAATAATGAATAATTTACCCCAAAACTCCAAAAGATAATTAACAACAGTCAGACTTGACAAATATAAAAGTTTTCTATAAATTTGCAAAGTAATATTTATCTAAGAAATTTGATCAACAAAGCAGTATTTCAAGAACAATGAAGCTACAGATTATAATGATTAAAAATAATGTATGGTATTGTAGAAATAGGAACACAAAATGTTTTACAGGTATGTATTGCTGTACATAATAAAGAATTTAAATAATTTCTTCAGAATATTTGCCAGTATAGAAAATTGTGCAAAAACATGAGAAAAGAGAAGAAACTCTTTTGGAACACTTCAGTGTTTTGATTATTCATAAAAAATTGTGTTGAAAATGATCACATATATGAATAAAGACTGCTCAAGTGAATGGACATTTGCGTAACTGAACAAAATCTTTAAGGGTTTAATACAGAATAATATCTTTGAATTTGGCAGAACTACATGTGGCTACTGCCTAAATTGTGACTAGTACAGTTAGACACTAAAAACTGGAAAAAAAAAAAACCCTTAACATGGTAATTTCCTAGAATCATCATCTATTATTGTTTTCTTAAATTGTGAAAAGTTGTACCAAATGTTTCATCTTTATAAAATGTTAAATTCATAAAAGAGCACAATGAGTTAATTTGGGGGGTGGGCAGGGAGAGTTTACATTAAATAGTAAAGCATGCTGGAATGACTATACTATTGCTATCTAAACTTAGCTAAAGCTTTAAAATTACAGTTTGTTATAGTCCCATTTCTGTTAACACATTTAATTTAAAATTAAAAATACGTGCAACTAAGCAAAGATATTTTTGCTCTAAGAATTTTAACTCTTGCCTGTTTTGCTTTAAAATATTAGATTTACTGATTGTATCTGATGTTAGATTAGAATCATAATGTTTTAATGAAATAAATATCATCTTTTGTGTACTCTTTCTGTGTCTAATGCATTCTTAGCTTATCAGTTTGTTACTTGAACTTGGGAAATAACCTGACACACTGGATGACAGATATTAAAAGTGGGGGTTTTACTGACTGAGTTGGCTGACGTATTCATCACATCACCTTTAGTTTCAAAAGCAATCTTGAAACAAATAAAGCAGACTGGAATATGCTGAAACTACTTTTACTGGACAAAATTTAAAAGTTTTATAAATTTAAAACACAGTTTCTAAGTGGAAGATCCATTTCCCTAATGACAACCTACTGACGTCAATGACTTTATGCCAGGAATAAGGGTCTATCCAGGTGGAGTTACCTGTTCCAATAGGTCCTTAAGAAAAAAGCATCCTTATCCTATCACACCACTGTACAAATTGCTCTAGTGATTTCACATGTATGTTATTGTCCTCGACATAAAGACAGCATATAATTATTAGAGAGCATTCAGAAAAGGACCAAGATGGTGAAAGGCAGGGAGAAGCAGCCAGGGTCACTTGGTTTATTGAAGCTTGGAGAAGAAAAGATTGAGGAAAGACCTCATCTCAGTCTTCAACTCCCTCAAGAAGAGCAGTAGAGGGGAAGGTGCTGATCTCCTCTCTCTGGTGACCAGTGATAGGACATGAGGAAATGGAATGAAGCTTCATCAGGGGAAGTTCCTACCAGAACCAGATCAGGAAAAGGTACTTCACCTAGAGGGTGGTCAGTCACTAGAACAGGTTCCCAGAGAAACGGTCATGAAACTAAGTTCCAAGGAGCAGCTAAATGATGCAAATATTTATTAATAACAATCATAATATGTTAATAACAGTAATTTTCACAAAGATCCCACATGACGCTGGAATAGTAGTGGGTACAAGGAACTGCAAATATGAATTTTCTTGCAGGAGTGAGGACTGGAACTCAACTATACTGATGACATTTTTTACCACTTTCAAAGGAAACACTATTTTTCATCTGTTGTCAACAATACATTTTCAAGTGGAATGGGGTATGATAATTTTAATGAACATTTTCTAAATCAGATAATATTTAGGTTTTAATCTCCACATAACATCTACATGACAACATAATCTCATAAGTGAATGGCAATCATATATAATTTCTATATCTGTAACATGAGTCTTCTAAAATATGAAATTTTATTCTTACAAGTGCAGTACAAATAAGAAAGTTGGCAACACTTTCCATTATTAAAATGTAATTTTTAGACCAGTATTCTTCTCATCATCTTTGAATATATTCCGTAATGTTATTGCCATGACACACTATTGAGTTAAGAAATGCCAAATATTAACCAAGCTTAAGTGGACAAACCAACAAATAGAAGCAGAAATTCTGAACACAGCATTCTATAAATTTTATTTTTAAAAAATCCAAACAACAAAACAAAACCATGGTAAATATGGTGTTTAGGAGATTAAACCCCTTTTCTATTAACATATACAAAGATTAGAGTTCATTTCCATTTTAAATACGTATTGACATGCATACCAAGTGGGGTAAACATGTAGGACAAGATCCCGGGGCTCAGGATTACAGGGATCTAACAGCAGTCAATCCAAAGCAATGACAGCATGCAACAGAGGCAGGAGGTCCACTTATAAATACCTTTGTTGTGAGCCATGATGAATCTGCAAGCATTGTTGTTAATGCACTATGATCGTGTTTCTGGGGTTTTTTTGTAATTTGTACTTATTTGTTTTTCATCTCACTTGCAATGACTCACTTCTGCAGCAATTTTATTTTTACTGTTTCAATATATGATTTTTTTTCTGTTCTAGACGAAACAATCTGAACCTTTGAATGGAAATAAGAATGAAAAGAAAAATGCAAATATTTAGAAATTTTGAAACAGGAGTCCTCCTACTTGGCAGAAATATTACAACAAAAATATTCTAATAAATTTCAGAGTAAAAATAATCAGACTTTTTTATAAATATAATGTGTAACTTTCTATAATACCTTATTTTGATCTGTTTATTATCAACACAATATATGGCTATGTAAAGATTTTCACCTTAACTTGTGATTGTAATTATTGGAAACTGCGTCCTTAGTCTTCATTTTTGCAAATGCCAAATTTTAAATAATTTACCAGCTGTTATCTTGTTTATATGTAATTAATTAGAAATGAAAAAATATGTGTTCCAAACACTTTTTATATGTTCTTGTTACATATCCATAAATATTTCTATGTAAAATTAATTCAAATTGACCATCACTGGAATATAACAAGACTATCTCTTATTGCAAGAATGCATTGCAGTCTATGTTAATATCTTTTATATAGTTTCTTTACTCTCTTCACTATTTTTTCCCTGAAGTATTTTGCATTGAATGACTAAACCCCCTTGAAAACAGTTTCCATCCAGTAGATCCATGGACTTCTATTTTCTAGAGCATATGAGTTGTTCCATTCACTTTGGTCATGCACCCACTTACAAACATAAATAGCAACCTCATAAGCCTAAGTGAAATATAAATCAAAATCAGTTATATTTTTCAACTAGCATTGAAATAAAGTGATTCTATATCTTGTAAGTGATTAAAGTAAAACCGATCTCAAATTTTGGCACCTTTTCATGTTTCCAGTACTGCTTTCACTGAAACAAAATAAAGAGATGAATAGACCCCAAAAGTCATTCATAATCTGCCACCATTTCCTTCTGGCTCAAAATGGTAACTAAATAATTCAGATAGACTTGTAGTACTGATGAGCTGTCTGTTTTAACCTCACCGCACTAAGGAACACCCTTTGTCTCAAATAGGCAGCATTATGCCTAATCCCTGTGCTTTTTCTGGGGCCACATAGCCTTTGTGTGCAGCTGACACACAGATACATGTTTTCATGGCGAACTCAGGATATGTGCCAAATCATTCTGGCCAATTTATCCTGGCAGTCAGTGTTAGCTGTTTACCCTCCCCCACCAGAAGACTTACCAGTTCAGGGGTATTTTGTAGGAATCAATTTCAAGTGGGTAGAAAAAACATGGAATCACTAAATTTTGTTGGTGAAGTGAAATAATTCCTTGAAGAAGAAATTCTAAGGTATTTGCTGAACTTCAGGGAGGAATCTCTTAAAGTTCCCAGTGTATTCTTAATGGCAATAACTGTTTCCTAAAATCTTGCTGTGCCGAACATTTAATTTGTAATATACTGGCGAATTAATTTTTTTATAGTAAGCATTTAAAAAGTGTTTTTAAAGACACCTAGTTCTCCGTTTCACTCATGTTAGAAACACTAGTTTTCTTTGCCTTTCCATTGGCAAAATTTCTACCATTATAATAATAGTATACTTGTAAAACTAATTTCTCCTGGAATAGCTTATTATTTGGAAAATTAATAATAAATTATACAGGACAAAATGGAGTTTCTTGGTGGTTAACAGTAGGAGAGTTTACAAATACAATTTTACTAGGATATAGTTGTCTTTAATAATCTCAAGTAGTATACATTTTATTAGTAGCAAAATGATCACAGCAACTCAAATTTTGCTACATAATGTAATATAAATTTTGTTTACAAGAGAAAGAAATCAGTGCCTTTGTCATTATTGTCTCCTTATTTTTCCTTTGTCTACTGTGCAACATGTTTACTTTTCCCCTTTCCATTCCTTTTCCAGGAAGACTTCGGATCTTCTCCACTAACATAACTTTTGTATATGAGTTGAACTATAGCGAAATTCTAAACCAATCCTGATAAAGGTTCTATATTGTAAGGCTACATTATTCCAGAAAGGGGACCAAGCTTGACAACAGAATCAAAGAAGCTAATTTTGCTGTTAATGTATCTTTTCCCTTACTTTACTTATTGTAAAGTGCCAAAATTTCAAACAAATAAGACAGTTGGTGGTGGGTGGACAAAATGACACATAAAATAGTAATACAGTTAGAACAATTATAATAACAGATTGAAAATAGGTATGCTGATTTCTTGAAAAATACACTGTTCACCATAGGAATGCATAGTGAAGCATCTGCAGTGATAGCTGGCTGAATTCGGTTTGTAGAGGAGAGGCTTCACCAGTGTGCTTTTCTAAGATAGTAACAAAAGGTACACAATCAGTAACACTGTAAACTGACAAAGCTACACAAGGAGATGTTGCTGTTTCTCACACACGATAGTACATTGTTTCATTACAATGGAATTACTCATAGTTTATATCAGATTTAATCCCTGAATATCTATTTTTCTATTAAAATCAAAATAACACACACAAAAAAACCCTAAAAAACCAGAAGATACTACTAGTTTTGGAAGGCATTTGAAATCTAGTCTTTATTTTTTGTTCATTCTGAGAAATTAAAGGTCTTTGAATTACTGTACATAAAGATCACCAGGGGGATGGCTTTTTGGGTTAAGTGTTCAGCCACTGGAGTTTCAGATATCTGGATCCACAATGTCAATTCCTTGGGAGAGATGAAAAATTACCTCTTCCTGGGTCTATCTTGTTTTCTACACTGAGATCTGGGTAAATGCCCAGGTAACCCCCTATAAATCTGACCTACAGATTCAGCAATGAAGTACTCACATCAATTCAATTCCTCAATCCCGAAGAAAAGTAAAAAAAAAAAAAAAAAGAAAAAAAAGAAAAAAGAAAAAAGAAAAAAAGAATCTGTGAATTTTGAGGAACTGTTTCAGAATATGAGACAGGTGACCTCTCTGCTGAAAGAGAAGAAATGGACATTGATTTCCTACAAACACTTCCTCCTTCCGCCACCAGAAAAAGAATTTTAGCGAACATATTCATGTTATGACAAATAGTATGGTGACATTTTTACTGATTTAAAGTTATCAGCCTCAGTTTCCCAGAAAAAGAAAGCTACTACACAGCAATGATCTACAATACGAAAAGGTTTAGCAGTTGTCCATGCTTTTTTCAGTGAAGAGTATGATTATTAACATTTGGCTTTTAGGTCGGCAATGCATATAATATAATGCAGATAATAAAAGTAATGTAAATGTGGAAAAACAGATAATGTGTTTCTTGTCTGTATCATTCATATCCTACCATATAATGTATTCTGTAACTTCACTAAGAGTTTGTTCAGAGATGACATGGAGTACAATTTCCATTATGAATTTCCATTTCCATATTATGTCTAATATGTGTTCAACTTTTTTCCCAAATGCTGGGTTTGATTTTTTTCAGGTTAATATTGCTGGAATCTTGGAGAAGCTCCACTGAAATTAAAAAATATTTACTGATGAACAAATTCTGCAGTATTTAAACAAGCAGCAGTTAGATAACTTGTTCAGCAATAATAATAGTTAACTGGTAGATTATTGGGGGAAAAAGGTTTCATAAACAGAAGATGGATGGTAAAGACTTGAAAGAATCCTCTGAGTTCATCACTAACTGTAATTTTAGTGAAGCCAAAGTTTACAGGAGTCACAGCAACCATCCAGTAATGAAAAGCTGGCAGTCCTTTTGGACAAAGACAGAATCTGTTTTCTTTTACCTAGCCAGGATGTTTAAGAGGTATCATTTTTCATCTAATGATTATTGGACTCTGTCATATTTCCCATAAGGGGAGAAATGAACTCTTCATTCTGTTAGTCAGATGAGAACTATCCATCACCTCTAAAAGAAACAGGAGATTGAGTCTTGTTCCACAAAGTAGACCTTATCAGATTAAGTGATGTTTACTAAAACTTCTCCTGAGCTATTATGCAGATTTCTCTTTGTTAATATATATGCTTAATTTCTCCCAGTTCCTAATCCCTTTCAATTCTAAGCATAGGTTGCTTGTCTGTGGGAGAGATTAATTTGAATGCTACCAACCATATCTTCACCAGCTGAGAATGATTTTAGAAATAAAGCTGGCAAATGGAAATTGTACTCCATGTCATCTCTGAACAAACTCTTAGTGAAGTTACAGAATACATTATATGGTAGGATATGAATGATACAGACAAGAAAGAAATCAAGATCCCACAACTGCTTGAAAAATCTCTGGTTTGGTATGCCAGTCTGGAGCTGGCTGAAAACAGACAAGATGAACAACAGATTACAGATTTGGGAAAAGAGGGAAACTCTACTGATAAATAGTCCTTTATATTTTCCATCAGTACTTTCTGCACAGATATTACAACAGAGTGGGAGCAAGGTGGTATTACAGGCAGCCACAACTATTTTCACTCATGCTTCAGACCATGAACAATGGAGGGCAGTTGTCTGCATTTAGCTAAAAGCTGTTCCTTTCACTGCCCCCACCCATGACAAAGACCCAGCTTGCTTTAAACTCCAAGTGACCTCTGCCACTAGAGGGCTGCACTTCATGTGATATTCCCTCTTAGACCTTCATTATCACTGCTCTAAGCAATTAAATATAGAGGGGAAAAAAAAGCCCATATTCTGAAGCATAGCTGTAATAATTAAACTTTCCTTATACTAAATAGGTATTTGTTGAAATGTTGATTATGTGCAGCTATCTGCTTTGTTAAGTAGAACTGTTACTAAGAAACTAGCTGAGATACTACTTACGTAGTTAAAGCTAACTTCTTCAAAAATCAGCCTGTCTTGAAACTATAAACAACGCTTCCAAAACTACTAGAAAAGTTGAAAGAGCTTGTCTAAGTGGGATGGGAGATAATGTAGAGGGAAATCATTAAACAAAAGGCATTCTGTAGAGACGAGGGGAGGCACTTGTGAAACAGCTGTCAGTAAAGAAACAGGCTAACACAGGACAGACATCTGCTGAGTCTGAGGAAATTAGGTTTCAGGATTACCACTTTTTCCTCTAAGCTTATGGAAGCTAGATGCACAAACAACATAGACGCTTATCACGTTAAAACCTTTTTTATTCTACACTTTAATATTTCTGTTGTTAGGATGAAACAATACTTTTGTTTCAAGAATGCAATCAAGTAAATGTTTTATAAGCTAATGGGAGATCCCAAAGGGAGGATTGCAGGTGCCGAATCCAATCAGATCTGTCACATAATTAAAATTGGTGCAGGGGGCACAGTAAAACAGATGTGGTCTAAAAACCAGAGAATTGTTTGTTTCAATGTTGCTACAGATGAATGGGACATAGTCAGTGAGATAAAGAGAGCAGTGTTATAATTTATCCAGTTCCACTGCGGAAATTGACTCAAGATGGCTTAATTTGAACATCGTGGATTTTATTTTTGTCTTCAAAAGTTTCTGTAAGACATTTGCTTTCTTTACAAATAAAAAAAGGCCTCTTAGGACTGATGACCCTACAAACTGGATCTGAGATTTACAAGTCATGCTGTGCTCTTTCTGGCTCAAATACTTATAAAATTCTTCCACTGTAACTTAGTAAAGAAAATGGAAGAGCTAGAACCAGTCCCCAGTTTGCTGTACCATAATTGTGTCAGCAACTGCCAAGGTAACAGAAGCCTAGAATTTTATTTCAGTCAGTAAACTAAGCAATTATGAGTCAGAGTATCTTAGATACAAGGGCTATACGATGAGTAAGAAAGTTCCATTTTTATTCAATCATTTTTCTGACCATATATGCAATCAAATTGTTACTGAATCTGCTGCATCTACTTCATCTGCTGGCAAGAAGGATAGATATCACATTCCTGGAAAACAATTCCCAAAGAAGTTATTGAAAGTTTCCTATGTACAGTGCTGGATTGAGTTCTTAATTTGTGAATGCATTTGGGCAGGAGCCTGTTTAAATGTTAGCGTGTGCACAGTTAAATATCCTATAATGCATTACCTATCTGACTTGTAATTTATAAGCAGAGGTGATGTGCTATATATTATACATGATATGTGTATTTTAAGTATTAAAAATTGTTTGGGGCAGTATTAATGGTAAGTGATTACTAAAACTAAGGCTGTCTCCCAGGGAGCTTAGAATGGAAATTGGATTTCATCCACAAACAGCCAGGTTTTAAGCTCGTGTATTAGGAGGAATCGAGTCAGCAGCCATGCCGCGCACACACACACACACACACACATCAATACGAATTTAGCACAGAGCGTGGTGTAACGCAATAAACACACGTTCCTAGATTTTGTACGGAATTGATGCTCCGGTACTGACCACTACTGCCACAGCCACAGCGGTTTGAGACTTTTCTCCAAAGGAAACGAGATAATAAATAGCAAAGAGTCAAATAGTAAAAATGCTTTCCTGATTCACAGACAATTCCCCGAGCCCTGCTTCCCCATCCCCCCGCATCTTACAACGTTTTAATCTTCCACCTGAATAATTTGAGATTTGCAGGCAGAAATAACCTTCGCCGCAGTGAAATATCTTTAAGCTCCCTACGAAAAACTAAGGTAAGCAACGCTGCTTTGTGTCGCACAGCTCCGGCTAGACCGGCTGTCACAGCGTTACAATAATATCTTTATTAATTTCTTTACAAGCCTGCGCGAAGCAGCCCGGCGCGTCCACGGCCCCAGCGCGGAGCGGCAGCGCTGCCCCCCGCCCGCCCCCCGCGGTGGCGGCAGGGACCGAGCGGGGCCGGAGGGAGGGCCGCGGCCGCGCCGCGCGAGTGCTGCAGCCAGCCTGGACGAGGACGTGTCCCCGCTATCCCACCGCCTCCTCGGGCGATCTCAGCCGTCCTCCCACGCAGCTGCGGGCCTGTGAGGCGCAGCGCGTAACCCAGGTGACGCCGCATCACGGCGGGGACCCTCCCGAGGCGGCAGCCGGCCACCGCGCACACCCGCCCCGCCGCCGCCCCCGCCGCAGAGGTTAATCCGCCCCCGCCGCCCCTCAACGGCTCTGCCAGCGGCGGCCCGGCATTGGCGACACGCTTCAATCCCAGCCTCTCTCTCTTTTGTTCCGATTGGCCGCATCTCCCGCCAGTCTCCGATGGAAACCCCGCCCTTCTGTTTTATCACCCCCCCCAATCACACCCACACCTCCCCCCCCCCGCCTGCCCTCGTACACCCCCGTCCTTGTGCCCCCCTCCCGTGGTTCTAACCTCTCCTGCCTCTGGGGTTTCTGCGGTGCAGCTGAGGGTGGCGGCCCTAGCCCCCAGCCAGCCGCCCGCGGTGCTGGGGCTGGAGCGGAGCCGCACCACCCCGGCAGCGATCCCCCTCTCCACCCCCGTGCACACGAGCCCGACAGCGAGGGAGGGCACGGGCGCCCGGGAGCGGCGGGCAGCTGAGCCGCAGCGTCAGGCGCGGCACTAGGGCGGGCAGGGGCGGAAGGGGGCTCAGAAACAGCGTGAATCATCTCCCACTCTCTCCCTCGCCCACCATTTACACCGCTCGCTCCCTCCTTCTCCCCCTCCCTTCTTCCCTCCCTCCCTTCCCACCGATTCTGTCTCACTCGTTCTCTCTCCCCTCCTCTCCTACTCACTCTCTCCCCTCCTCTCCTCTCCCACTCACTCTGTCCTCTCCTCCTCCTGTCTCACTCTTTTCATTCTTTCCCCTCCTCTCCTCTCCCCCTTTCTTTTCCCTCTCTCGCCCCCCTCGTTCCCCTGTCTCCCTTCTCCTCATCTCCTCCTGACACTGCACTGCAGCTGCTCCTCCAGTCCAGTCCTGCCCGCTTCCCTCCCTCCTTTCCCTTCCCTCCCCCCGGGTGCCAGATAAACAAGGCGCGCAGCATCCTCGACAATCCCGATCTTAGCTCTACATTTTCGAAAAGGACAAGAGAACGGGACGAGCCCCCTCCCCTCCTCCTCCTCCTCCTCCTCCACCCCCTTCCTTCTCCTCCTCCTCCTCCTCCTCCTCCCCCCTTCCCTCCCTGCCCCCCCACCAGAGAAGGGAAGAGACAATTCTCCTCCGAGCAGCAGCAAACATGATGGCGGCAGCTCCCATCCAGCAGAACGGGACCCACACCGGGGTTCCCATAGACCTGGACCCGCCGGACTCCCGGAAAAGACCGCTTGAAGCCCCCCCTGAAGCCGGCAGCACCAAGAGGACCAACACGGGCGGTGGGTATATCCTCTGTCACCTCCCTCCCACCCCCACCCCCCCCGCCCAACCCACCCACCTCTCCGCTTCCCTACCTGCCTGCCTGCCTCTTCCAACCCCCCACCCCCCCCCGCCCAAAGATTCCCATTTCTCTAATGTTATCATTCATCAAAATGGCGTCGGTTTTCAGCATCTACCAGTCTTTTTATTTAATATCCACGCTGGGGCTGCACAGCCGTGACCCTACGGAGGCGAGGAGGGAGCACAAGGGGCTCCCGCAGCCCAGCTATCTCCCTCGCCCGCTTAAGGATGGGCGACAATAAATGGCAGCTGGAAGGAGACGGCAAACGCTCTTCCCTCCTTCCACATCCTCGGGGTCGCAAGTTGAATTTCAGCCTTGCCGTGCGTTTTCCTCCTCCTTGGCCTCACTTCCATTGTCAGCGCGTACACGGCGTGTGTTTGCCGTGCCGAGCCGGGGGCGAGGGCTGGCTGGTGGCGGGGGGAGTCGCCCCTCGGCTGCGGGGACTCGCTAGTTAACATCCTGCTGTTCCTGGAGGAGATGAGTTATAACGGGACCAGCATCTCCTTTATCCGTTTGCACTGGAGTCGTCATAACAATGCACCGAGGCAGAGGTGAATTTATTTGCCCAATGTTGAGAGCAGCGGTCTGGCTATACATAGTGCATGGTTCTCCAGCTATGGCAATACGGGTGGGCACCACTGTCACAGACAGGCACTTACTGAGACGCTTTATAGTCTCAGGGAGGAGAAGTAATGTGAACTCAGATAATTTCTTCTGCTTAGGGGTAAAAAAAACCCCAAAAACCCAAAGAACCAACTTTATGAAACAGGTTTCATGATATTTTGATATCTGTGCCAATGGGACATTGCCATCATTGCTAGGGAGAGCACAAGCCTGGGGAACCAGCGTATCCCTATTGCCTTACACTTCTTCAGAGACAGTTATGGAAAGGTCCTCAGACTTCAGTGTAGCTGGATTTAGCAGTGGCATGAGGGTACTGAAAATTCTGCAGTTTCCAAATCAGACTGGAATCCTTTTCTTCTTTCTCCCCTCCATTCATTCTATATGTTTTTTCCCCATTTTGATAGTATGCTTCAGTGCTAGTGATGGGTAGAGGACTGGCATTGTCTATCTCATCACCTTTTAAGTGTATTTAAAATAAGTGACTTAGGCTTTTGATCAATTGGGAAAAATTCTTCTTAGTGTCCTTTAATTAATGAGCTTAAAAGAGATCATTGTCGCTTAAGAAGTGCTAAAGGAATACATGAGGATTACTTAGGCAAGTGATTCCATCCTCACCATGTTGAGTTGTTCTCTTGGCAGGGTCTGAAGTGCTTGGAATAAAACCCCACATTTTGGGTGGGTTATTTGGTAGCAGAGTAGTCGTTTTGCTCACTTAAGAAGAATGCAAGCAATAGCTAATTGCTGTTCTCATGTGTTTGCTAATGACAAACAAATAGCCCATTAGAATTTACAATTCGTTCTTTCCTGGTTTTGTCATTTCTTTTGCAGTATTTCCAAGCAAGGTTGTAGTTGTCACTAACCACGTTTTCATGCAGGGCTTTAGTTTTCTTTTAAACGGTCTGATCATTTCTGCGTGCTGTGGTTCCCATTGCAAAAAAAAAAAAAAAAAAAAAGAAAATCTACCTTTGGAATATAATTGCAATATTGTTCTCAAATTTTTACTGAATTAAGGGATCTATATGAGTTCTTTGCTTAGAGTAAATGTAGATATTTTAAATTGTCAAAGGCACATTCTAAACATGTCTTGTATAATGACGCAACTGGTTAGATGTAAATGCATGAATTAGTGAAGGAGTTTAAAGATGTAAGCTTTTGTTTATTTATGGGTCTGGGGAGGAAAAACGACAACTTATAAGCCATATTAACCATGTATATCTCAATTTTTCAGAGGATGGCCAGTATTTTCTAAAGGTCCTCATACCTAGTTATGCTGCTGGATCTATAATTGGGAAGGGAGGACAGACAATTGTTCAGTTGCAGAAAGAGACTGGGGCCACCATCAAGCTGTCTAAATCCAAAGATTTTTATCCAGGTAGGTGCAAAAATTAGCCAGTTGTTTATTTTTAAATTCCCAGGCATGTATATACATGTCAGTGTGTTTCATATATTGATGGTTAAGCTTCCAGTGCAGCATTATGTCTCAGAAAAGTATGTTTCAAAGTGCAATAATGAATATAAATATTCTGTCTGTTTTGGCATATGAAATGAAATGAACTGGACATTAACTGCTTGAAATAAGTTTAAAGTAATTTACAGTATTTCTACAAAAGATTATTTTCAGTAACATTGCTTTATTTTTTATTTTTTAAAAAATCTAGCTTTAAGGAACCAATGTGACAGGTGGTGTAAAGATAATTATTCGTTTGAAGTTTCCAGACAGTGTAATGACAATTAAGCTAGAATGAGTAAAAATGAGAGACTGCCTCATAAAGAATGGGCCATTTACTTTAAATCCATTATGTACCTTCTTTCTGCTTCACTGCTTTGTTCATTGGCTCTGGAGTGAAGTAAAGAGGACAAGTGCTGCTCTTTAGATATTCTTTATATTATGTTTATCATGAGGGTGGAAGAAAACTCTATTATAAAACTGAAATACTTGGGATGAATAAAACCCGTAGCATTTTGTATTAGCTGTATTAATGCACATGAAAAGTTTTTTATATTTGAGTATAACAGTAATAAATGTCTGAATTAGCACTCCTCCTTTATAAGACTTCTGAGAGGGAGTCTTATATAATTATAGGCAAGATTTTAGCTTCTGCAGTTGAATAATGGGGTTTTTTTTCCTAAAGATGAACAAATTAGCATTCTGTAATTGAACTTTGCTCTAGAGGACTTTCTAAAAACTGATGCAAAATAACATAGCTGATACTTTTGTGTTTTGATTTTGTTATTTTGAAGAATAACTGGTGATTTGGAATTGAGTTGACTAGCTGTTACTGACTTTTTTCTTTTGTAAATAAGAGCTGCTTTGCATTTGTTCTATTTTAACAAGACTGACTTCTACAAAATAGCAAAGGCAGTTGGTATGGATGTAAACAGAACACTAACATTGGAGCATTTAGCTTTCCTGTCCTCTGACTTAACTGCCAGGCAGAAGTGGATAACTTTTTATTAACAGAGATATTTTGGTCTATTTACAAATATGATTGTTGATGTGGAAATTCTAATGCACCTGTTGTATGTCTCCACAAATGTAGTTTATAATACTTAAAAGTCAGAGTTTGAAGTTTTGCATGTAGATTTTTTTTTCCTGTTGAAAATCATAGCTTATGAACTGGTGCTTGTTGCTTTTGAAGCTTTTTTTCTTTTTTACTTTTTTTTTACAAAGCTAGGAAAAACATGATCCTTTATTTTGAAAGGTATGTTAGAATAAAAAAAATCAATGTAGAATTGTGAGAACTCTTGGAGGAAATAAAAGCATTCTAAAGAGCCTGATTGCAGAATTAATAGCATAATCTGGGTAAAGAGCTGCAATACTAAATTAAATTCACTGTCAATAGATGAGAATGAAATAGATTTTCTGCATTATACATGAGGGGTTATCAGATATGCAAGGATGTTGCAGAAAATTGGTGTTTATGAAGAATATTCCAAATACCAAATTACGAGCCTTTTCATTTTACTACAGTTTATTTACACTCACTTGGAAGGGACCCTCCAAAGATTAGATTGTTTGTTCAGTGCTCCAGTATAGTTCCTCTGTTTTCTGATTAAATCACAATTTCTTTTTTTTTGTGTAGGAAATGGTAAAGATGCAGCAGTAGTAGCAGAAGAACCTTTGAAAAATAAAATCTCGAGCTAGAGAGTGACATGAGATAAACGTTTGCGACATAAACATATTCTCCCTTAAAATCGACAGCAATAATATAAATAACCAGGGCAGAGACGCTCAAGCATTTTCCCAGTAACAGGTGCAAATGAAGTTCCAGTTCGACTTTATACAGTCTGCCTTGAATTTGCAGCCACGTTGTGTCATATGGAAAGTGAGTGTTTTAAGGAAGTTGGTGACTGATACCTGCTAAAGCATGAAACAGGGATGGGAAATGGATTCCAGTGTGGCTAGCTCTTGTTAGTATTTCTGTTTGCGTTTGTCCACCAGCCCATTGAATTTTCAGAGGTCCTGTCATTCCTTGAGCTGATGGCTTTTGGGTTTCTTCCAGACTCTCTTGCTGATATAACATTAGGGAATACAAACCTTGTGAAAGAGCTAAGATAAAGTTATGGTTTATTTTTCTTACGAAGTTTTTTAAAAAATTACTGTTTTCCTAATAGGTGTTTCTTAGTCCTTACCTCTAAAACTTGTGACTACAAATATGTTTAATGTATGTTTCGCTGTGGAATGTTCTGTTGTTTAAGCTTCTATGAAAGTTTTCTGTATTTCCTAAAAGTTTTAGAAAAGTGAGTAAGTTCCTGTTTGGAAAGGAGGAAGGTGCTTGTAATACAGAAGTTACGAGTAGTTCCTATGATCTAATAGTGTTTTTTTCTTTTCCCTCTGTGATATAGGACTTCAGTATGCAGACTGATTTCTGTTGGAATTATTTTTGTGCGTCAAAAGGTGACATAATTACTGAAGAATTATATGGCAGCTCTAATTACAAGAAATTGAAGGAAAAAAACAGCTTTGCCTTGAGTATTTTAGTTTACAAGATAGGAAGCAGTATACAAATACATTACTGTCCACTACAGTTTAATTTTTGAGTACGCAATTTATTGTTCTCTTTTCAGGTTACCCGCTGACTTTCTCTTGTTGTCTGGGCTCCTGCAATTTGACTTTGGATATTCTGATTCTTTTCTGTTCAGGCATGTCCCCCAAGATTAGCAGAAATAAAATTAAAATGGCAAAATATGCCCTACTTTTAAACTAAATGGTGGTGATCTTTCTGCATAGAAAGTACAGTGTGTATTGACTACTAGGTTTTGGTTCAAAAAATAAATACAGACTTAGCCAGCTTGATAAAGAAAGTGGCTATTCTGTGAAGCTGTTATAATGTATGTTTTTTTGAATAGTAGAAGAAAGATTATTTCTGTTGTCTGAAGCTGTCATTGCTTACGTGTTTCTCCTTCTGCTTTTTAGTGAGCACCGGACTCAAAACTACTCAGGCCATGTATATTTTTCCCTTGCAAATGCTGCCGTACACTCTCTCTCTTTCTCCCTCCCTCCCTCTCTCTGTGTTCCCGCCCTAGTCTCTCACAAATGCACACACATGCACAAAATTATGTTACATCACATCATGTTGTTTATCTTGCAACAGGATCTTGCCTGGTCTGAACTTGGTGCTTGAGTGAATTTGAACTTGGTCAGTGTTTTTCAATTTATTGGACTATGATGTCATAGGTGTACTTAAATTAGATCATATCAAGAGCAGAGATTAATAAAAGCATAATTAAATGGGGATAAGATTTTACTGGTTTCAGCAATATATTAGATGTGTTGTTCTTATAGCAGATTTCTAGTCAGTGGTTATATTAATGTTTGGAGAATATAGAAGGTGGGAGTTTCCTCTCCTATCTCATGCAGATAGTGTATGAAGTATTGTGTGACTATTCTGTGCTTTTACCAAGGGACTTCTGTTTTTAGATGTTTTCTGTTTAAATATCAGGGTTTTTTTTAAATTATTCATCTGTTATGGGGGTAGTCTATCTAATCTTTGTGCCAGTGCCCTTCTGAAAAGTCTCTTATTCTGACTCATAAAGGTCTTTCAAAAACATTGAATGTGTAAGTAACACATTAGGTTACAGGAATCTATAATTAATAATCTTACAGCATCATTACTCCTATAAACTGCTAGGAAGGAGAAACGTGTAATATATCAAGCTTCGCTCTCCATTATTATTCCTTTATAGAAATTGAGTTTATCATGTTAATTTATAACTCTTAAAAATAACAAAATTTAGTAAGGAAAGAAATGTTTTAAAAATGAACACTTGAAATAATGTTGAAATGAAATACTGATTTTTCAGCTGTGGAAGAGATAAGAGTAATGGAGTTAAAAGAGAGAATGGCTTTAGTTGTTAGCTGTCTGTTGTGCTGGTTCCTTGAAGGGCTTTTTCATACATCAATAAATGCATTTCATTTTTTTTCTTGATGATCCTACTTTTTTTCTTGAAGTGTTGACATCAGCTAATTAGACACTACATAAGTATATATCTAAGATTTTCAGATTCTGTTGTAAACATTTACTTATATAAATAACTTCAGGGATAATGAGACTGAGGAAATTACTAAACAGTGAGTAGAGATTTCAGAGATGGAATCTAGAGATGTATAGATTTTTAAAGTAATCACTGATCTTTGTACTAGTTTAAAAAGAAAAAGAGATCAACCACCAAAAACTCCCACGTGTTGATTGCCAGCTGTTCAGAGAGATAATTCTCAGTTGGACAGTTGTCTGTTGCCTGGTTACTGAAACAGAATAAAAAAAAGTTAGCTTGTTAGCCAGCAGGTCTGTAGTATTTTGCATTTAAAAGGAAGCTGAAACTGAATATATAACTTAGTAGGATCTTGAGATTGTTATACATTTAACTTGTCCTGTACTGTCACTTAGCATATTCTAATATAGTAGGCTTAGAGAAATTTTGAGAAGTTGAAGTAGAAATTTGGCACTGATTTCTTTCTACCTGTAGGGGCTTATTCATGTTAATGAGTGAATCAACTTTGACATAGTAAATGGCTTTGGTTTGCAAGAAAGTGCTGTGTCTTTGTCTTGTATAGAAAGGTTTATAAGAGCTTCTGACAGATTTGGAATGGTTAGTCTAACTTCAATAAATGACACAGGCTAACAACTAACTTTGTTGTCAAAATAAAGAACAGATTGAGGACAGCTGTTATGACAGGGAAATGCCGTATTTTAGCTTTTCAAAGTTTTCATTGTGATTGCTTTTACCTAGGTTTCACTATAACTGAAAACCAAAGTATTTTCAGTAGATTAGAACGCTTATGTAGATGAAGGTGCTTTTAGTAACAGCATTGTTTTTTGATAAAGTTAGGATTTCTGTAAAGCAATTATTCATTAAAAAAAAAATAAGACTTAAGCTTTCCCCTTTCATGAAGATAAATTCCATGCAATAATTCAATAGCTTTTTGTAGATAAATTCAAGTTTTAATGGATTCTTGATAGAGAATAGGTATTAGAGATAATATTTTAAAAATACATAAACAGGGAATGTCTAAGTTTCTTGTTTTCCTCTTCTCCCTTGTGCAGTGAACAAACACCTGCTTGCTTTTCTTAATGGATGCAACCTGTAACAAGCAATGTCTTTTTCAAATACTCTTTGGTCTTATTTGTTCTTAAATTAATTTCATTAGCTTAGATATTGTTCTCAGTAGTTGACTAGAGAATTTATTTTGTCAGTGATCAGTAACTTTTTGGCTAGGGAAGAAAACCTTGGATTTAATGAATTTGTCAGACTGAATTAGAGCATAGAGTGGTTGGAGAAGAGGCTTGCACCTTATGGCTATCACATTTCTGTGTTTGGACACAGCTCTCACGTAAAGTTAAGCAACAATTATAAAGATTTAGCTGAAAAAAATCTTGGAGGCTCATTGTTGCTTCTTGCAGCAGTGCAGTCAGCTTTCCAGTCCACCTTTGAGTTTAGTTTGGTTCTTACCATTGATCAGTTGGCCAGTGGGAGTTAATGACTTGGTGAGGAGTATTGTAGCTGTCAGTTGTCCAGTGTTGGAATGCTGCAGGTAATTGGGCTGGACTGGTGAGAGCTGTGGCCGTGTGCTTCTCACGTTGCACTGCAGCTGCTGTTGATCTTAATTAATCTGACCCTCAGAGGCTGCAGTGTCATGGTATAAAACGCAATGCATATTAGAAATTGGAAGGCTGCTTTTCTGACTCTTATTGATGGCCATGTTTCTGGGTAGGCCTTTTGGTTTTTCTAATTGGATTTGTTTGACACTAGCATAAAATTCTTAATGTGCTTCAATTCAAAGCTGTAATATGTTTGTCCTGTTTATCAAATCTATCTGTGGAGTTATGAAGCTGATGCATGTGTTTTGGAAATGTCATGGTTATAATGGATTTAGCAAAAATATTTCTGCTTATTCTGACAACAGCTATTGTCTGTAGATGAAGAGAGTTGTACTGTGTCCGGTATGAATTTCTGGTGTATTATAGTATGTTCTATAGTGGCAATGCTTAGTACTTGTTTTATTTAGCCCAGTCTCATGGTTAAGGACTTCTAGTAGCATGGAAACGTGGAGAGTTGGAATTTGGTGTTGGCAAATGCAATCAATTAGTGTGCTGTGCATGTGCAAGGTTTTTAATTTACTGTAGATATATGACTAGATTTAGGAAAATAGCAAGTTCCTTACAATTCATCCTTTCCCCAGAGGAAATATCAAATATATATATATTTATACTAAAATTATGTATATATACGCTATACTATAACCTAGAGATCTTGTAAGTGTTCCAGTACAGATTTGTGTAGCTCTATTCCATCCTAGTTTTGTTTTGGTTTCAGGGGTTTCTCCATCCCAACTTGTGATTATTCATGGCATTATAAAGATCAACTACATCGCTTGTATTTTGATTAAAATAAAGGATTGTCAGAATACTCTGCTAGAAATTTTCCTTATATTTGATAGACACATTAAATATTTTAATACATAAAAATCACAAGATCTAAATTCCTATCCACCCATATGAGCTAGTTTTCACTTTAACACATTGATAATTATGGTTGAATCTTACTGGATTTACTTAATATTAGGTGTGCTTCTCTTGATAATAGCCAAGCATTGCAATTCCTTTGCAAAGACTTAATTGATGTGATTGAAACGTCACTTTAAGGCAGACTTTGGAGACACATCTATGGAAGTCAGCTACTAACTCTACAATGGTAGCATGCTTCTGTAGCCTTTGAGTATGAATTTATCACTCCTTGCTTGAGCTTGTTATTGTTCTTGACTTCTGAGTTGCAATAAATTTGTGGGAGGTTTAAGTGTTCTGCATAATTGATGGACAAAACTAAGTCTCCTTTGTGAAAATTTGGAGAACATAGGTTGATGTAGGTGATGTGAATAACTAGCTATGTGACCAGGTAGCACTTGAAAGAACAGTATTAGGGACCAGGTTTAAGGTTAAACATTGGTGGTATGGTTGACCTGGGGCCAGATCCCTTGTAAGTGAGAGATACTCTTGTCAACTTATGTATGTGAAAGTGCTTATGCAACGTCAGCATGTGCTGGATATCAAGAAGTATGACTCTTGGACAAAATTTCATATTTACCTGGTCTTGTAGGTTTTGATTTTGAAAAGACTAAACATCTGTTTTTCATCGCTGATCTCTCACTGCATCCTGCAGGGCCTGTCATCTCAGCATTGACAGGATCAGATGAAAAATACAATCGATGTGTTGACATTTTTTTGAGAATCACTCAGGTAAGATTACTTGTTATACAGAACTACAGTGAAATTCATGGCTGCTGCTAATGTTTCACCAGTTGGAGCCTTTGCATTCTCAATCATTAATTAAATTAGATACTGAGGTTCTCTGCATGTTCCCTTGTTTCTATTTTAAAAGCACTTTTTGTGCCTTGCTCAGTGCCATTTAACTCTCTTGTAATTTCCCACATAAAGAGCTTCACACATTTGTACTATTTTCCCCCACTTGATAGAGTGGCACCTGTTTGCTTGAATCAAGAACCATAGTGCACACCTCCAAAGCTCTTGGAAGATTTGTATCTATTTTTTTACAGTCTCGAGTAGTGCCTTTAGTCCTATTTAGATTCTTCATTGGCAATATGGGGAAAAAATTCTCTGTAGAGAACCAGATTATCAGTTGCAGCAGCAATTCATCATCTTCCTAGAATGTTCTAAATTCTGGCTTTCAAATTGTATGTGAAAAATCACAAATGCTTGACTGAATATACAATAGTGGAGTTTTTCTTTTGGTAACATGATTTATTGAATATATATATGTTAGGACATGCACTGGAAAAGTAGGAAATGGCATGTGTCCATTTAGTTGGCTTTGTTGAGCATCCAGTGTGCTTACAAAATTAGAACTATTATCAGAGTGTATTCCAAAAGTGTTGGGCTATGAAATGTCATGGCTGTGAGGGAAGGGGGAGGAAACACCCGTTGGACGATATGCCAATATTGGAGCTTGATCTAACAGTGGTTTACATTTTGTCCCCATCTGTAATCTGGTGTCAGGAAATGCCAGAATGCAGGTAGGGTACTGTATAGTACAAGTAGTACCAGCAAGCAGCAATTCAGGTGCTGCCACAGATACTGTTTTGGCAGCAGTATTGAGCTGGAGTTATAGAATATTTATGTTTTATTGTAATCTGGCAGTCTATCAGCAATTTTCCTGAGACTCACCAAAAAAAGTAAGGGAAATAGGTGGCTTTTTAGTAGAGTTATGACCTGGATTTGAAGAAAACTTCTGTGGAACAAGAGAGGGTCTTCCAGCATTCTGTCTGTGCTGATTTTTCAAAGGTCTGCCATGAAATGCTGCTACTGGATGCCTTAAAGCTTTATAAAAATGATTTGTTGCAAGTGTTAGATGTAGAACATCTATGGGGTTTGTTTTCTGCCTTGCATGTGTGTGCACACTTCATTCTTTGTATGTCTTCTACTTACGTTATTAGGTGAACACTTGGCGACTGTCAATCTAAAGTAAAATTTGTATTTCCCAAGAATTCCTTATACATATATAATTTCCTAACTTCTCATTCTTTTATTGTGTGCTGCAGTACACCAAAGTCTGCCAGATTTTTGTTGAGATTAGTCTTCATCAAATAACATATAATTTCCAGTATAGCAAAATACTAAAAAAAAAAAAAAAATGAAAAGAAAAAGGAAGTGTTAACTTTACAGAGATTCTTTTTTAGGGATATATGGTTTTGTGTTTTTTTAATTTTGTGATGCCAAGTGCTCATCTAGTGTTTGCACTACTTTTAACAATAATAAAACACATACTTTACAATTTTTTAGGATTTTTAAGTTCTGTATGGATCTACATCTATGACTAGATGTTCTAGTAAGTGCCAACGTGATATATTATGAATGAATTAATAATTAATTTTTTTTATTTTCTTGATTTCTTGATTCATAGCTAGAAAAATGGTTCTTTCCCTTAACAACTAGGATTTAGAAGGAAAAAACGGTTCTTCTGATTTTAAATCCTAGTGTTAAAAATATTTGAGTGTATGTAGTAATATGTGTAATTTCTAGTCTCAGAACTTTAGTCTTGAATGCTCTTGATGGTATTAAATCAATTAAATGGGCAGCTATATTTGTCCCATTAGGTTTCCTGTGCCTTTGGAAAACAAACTCCCTTCAGTTTATGCAAATGTTTTATACCCTCTAGCCTAGGAGACATAGAATGGATAGTGGTAACAAGGTTGGTATTTGAATTCAGCAAGACATTTATAACTAGTTTATTTTTATTCCAGTTTTTTTAATGGTGCTTTGTTGATTAGTAGCAACAAGATTCTGTTGTTTCTATATTATTATTTCTAATAGCTCTTTTGTCTGATAGTAATTACTAGTTGAAAGAATGTTAGTTGTGATCAGAAGTGGTTCAGTTCTGTCCTTCAATTTAGTAGCTTAGCACTTTCTGATTTCATTAGTGCAGATATAAGGACACAAAATTTAGTCATCCATAACTGCAAAATAAGTACCTTGATATTTCCCTTTTCCAACACACATGAACATGCTTAGAATGAGGAAAAAAGCTTCTTGTTATTTACTCACTTTGTCTATTTTTCAATGGAATCATGTAGTGTGTAAAGGACTACCATGCTTTCCATGTTGACTAGTCCAAGAACAGGTGAAGCTTCATCTCATGCAAAATTCTTTGTGTTTTCCTTTGTAATGAAGTCTCTGCTTTTAAAGCTTGACAATGCTGTATTGGTTATCTGAAGATTTTTGTTGTTTATTGTTAAGAATTTTGCTTTTTACTAGGTTGGCTAGTTCTGCCTTGTTTCTTCCAGTACAAAATTTCAGAAGTGATTACAATGACTTGCTAAGGGTTGCAGTATTTTACCTGCATGTAAGACTTGTTGAACTTTCCCTTAAAAAAATATAGTTAGATGGGCTCCTAAGATAATGCAAGGAATTTCTTTTGTCTGTGAAATATTAATGCATAGCAGTTGAGAGTGGGTGGTCCTAATGCTCTTGGTACTTATAAGCATGCAAGCATCTTAACTTGGATGCGTTTTCCCTGTTAAGGATTCTAAGAAAGCATACAGTAGTTTTGCTGTAAATTAGTGTATATTTGTAGGACTGTTTTTGTGTTACAAGGTTTTCATATTGCAAGCTGTGGTTACTTGGGAGGTGCAGATATAAGTTGATGATGGCCATCTGATATTCAAGTCAAGTGTGCTTAAAACTACAAGTATTTCAGGAACTAATACAAATTTTGTATTTTTAGGATGACCTACTTCAGTAGGTCTAGAAAGAGGTGTGATGTTGCAATGCTGATTTAGAGGAAATTGTGCTATTAGTGATTATCTGCTGAACTGTGATGCAGATTATTGGCAAAACCAAGGGAGAATGGTGGCATGCTTTGTGATTGCTGACAGTTTGAAAAGAAACAAGCGTAGCCGTAGGTATTCTGGAATCCTCATAGGTAAGTCTCTCTGTAGCGGGAAAGACCAGCATACCTCAGAAAATTTGAGAAGATTTTATCACTCCATATTGAATAATTTCTAAAGTTTCACTCTGCTTTAAGAAGATTTTCTCATGTTAATCCCTTTAGAGTGCAGTAATGTTCACACAGCATTTACATACTGGATTCTTAAGGGGGTTATAATTTCCCCCATTTCTTTCTCCTTTGCTCAGAAGCAGAAGGTTTTCATATTGGATTCCTGCACAGATGTTTCTCCTAGAAATATAGAAAGTTAGAAAAGTTAGAAATTAATTTGTGTTGCCTGCTTCAAAATGTGGGACATCCCAGATGTTTTCCCTCTTCCACTGGGGAAATTGGGGAATCTTGCTGGATGGGCCATGCTAGAGTGCTGAAGATAGTTAAAAATACATATTTAATGCAGAAAATACTATGTGTATGCTGCTTATTTGGGGAAGTAAGTGATTTTTTGAATAAGTACTTAATTTCAAGTTTTAGTCTTCGAGTTATTTTTAGAGCTCCAAGCTTTCCCACTACAAATCTTTTGAATTCTGAATCTCAGTAGTAGTTCAGCACATGTAAGTGCTGAAAAATGAGAAGTTCATTTCATAAGCATTTTAACATGAATCTTTTTTAGTTCTGCTTTTATACTTGCTCTTCAGAATAGGAATTCCAACATTAAAACCATCACTGATGAATTCAAATAAGTACAACTTCCAGTTTTTAGGTAGGGTGAAGATGTTAGGATGCAATCAAAACCTGGTGAATTGTTTCTCATTCTTTGTTTTCCTTGAGGTCAAATATTCCCCTAGAGGTGAGCATTTCTCCAGTTCTCCAGGTACAGTTCTTCCATTTTTCCAGTGCTGAAATCCTAGTACCTTAAGCAAAAAGAAATAAAAATTCTTTTTTGTCTCTTAAGCATGAGGACTGAAAATTACAATCTCTTTCCTATTTGCCACTGCTTCCCACAAGAGTAAGTGGAGATATTTGTACAAAGGTAGTAATAATATCAGCAGTTTCTGTATACAAACATTAAATTCAGGTAAGTATTGAATTTATGCAAAGTGGAATACACCTCCAGTCTACATAGTCCTGAAGTAGTGTGTTTAAACATAGGGATAGATTATTATTAGTGTATTTAAAAAAGAATATAGAATATATATATATAATCATATATATATATGATTCTAGCTTCGGTCTTTTGGTAAAAGGCTTTTGTGTTTCTTTTTCTAGCAGAAGGATGTTTTGTTCTGGGTTTTTTTTTTTTAATTAATTAATTTATTTACTTGGGTTTTTTTCCCCTGGTGCTCATTTATGGTAGTTAAGATTTACTGCTGCCTTTTTCCTGAGAAGAGTTGTGTTCTCACCATTTTCTAGGCTTGCAAACAATTGTAATTGAACTTTTCTCAGCTGGCTTGAGGTGTTTGAATCTGTGTTTGGAGATGTCTTTCTTCCTACATTCAATTTTATTATAGTCAATTAAATGATGGACACAGGAGTAATGCATGTGTTTTGGTAAGGGTAATATAGGGTGCCTTTTCACTTATAAATATATATTAAGATATTTATCAAAAATAGGTATATTATACAGATTGCCAGTATGAACTTGCCAAATATACATATTTTCCCCTTTTGGGATAAGAGTTTTGTAGTATTTTCTTTTAGTTCGTGGTCCCTTTGCAAGAAAAACTACACTGTTTTGAATCTTTCTTTTAAATTTTAATGCAGATATGTAATCCTTTATTAATGCCAAAAGCAGAGCAAGTGATAAAAATTTAGTGTACATAATCAATAATCTTTTTGAATTGTCTTATTCTTGCTTAAAAATGGCCTGATTTTTCTGATCTTTATGTATAGACTGGCTTTTTAATATATTTGTAAATCTGTTCAATAATTCCATATAGGAATTACTATAGATAGGAAAATACTGGCTTTATATTAATGTTAACCAGTCTTGCTAAAAGATCCATTTTAAAAGAAATGCTAGATCTAATCCAGATTCAGTTGCAAATCCTCTTCAAACTAAACATTTTCTAAAATCTCCTTCCATTTGCAAATAATTGCTCTTGTTACAATTATTTATTTTTGTATCTTTTTTTTTTTAATGTACTTGTTTGATTGTAGCTTTGAAAGGTGTAAATCAAAATCTGTGAAGAAGAATGGAACTGACTGAATTACCAAAAAATATCTAAACAATTAGTGGGAAGGGTTCTGTAAAGTTTTAATGTGAAATGCTATAAAAGGCACAGGAAAGCTTTCTAAAAAATAAACTCTAAGGATATATTTGCGTTTTGGCTTAAAAATAGTAATCATGAAGTCAAATTGTCCAATTTTTGGTTATTATTATGAAGTGTTTTGACTCATCTTTTAGAAGGATTATTTGTACTTTTTATTGGGGAAGACTTGAATTATGTATGGAAAAAATCAAGTCTACTCACCTTCCAACTTTGCATTAAGAAAATTTTAAGTACTTAAGGTTTTCCCATATTCTGGGTAGTACAGTTGTTTACACAAGTCTTTATTCTTTTAATAATATTGTCCATATTTGTTTATTGAAAATAGAAACCTAAAATATATTTTGGTATTCAGATTCTAATGTGTTTCAAGTTATTTCAGAAAAGAATTAAAAATTATTTTTGCATATGTTTGAAATTGAGCTTAATACAAACCTTTTATAAAGGTAATTGCAGGTTCAAGGACTTTATGCTTATTTCAAACTGGAAAAAATGGGAAGGCACTTTAATTAAATTCTTGTATGTATAATTGCTCTCATGTTTGTGATCTAATCTGTGTTTTTTAGACTTAGACAGTATGTTCAAAAGAATTATATGCTTTCTGTTGAAATTATCAAATACGCCACCTACATTTTGTGAGAACTAAGGGACACAGTGGAAAATGTGTTTGACTGAGTGGCATATCTTTATTTTTTATTCTTGAACAAGAAACAAAAGTATTTGGAATGGCTGCTACATAGTTATTTGTCTATTAAGGTGCTAGCTGTTAGCACATTTTGATTTTTATTGTCTAAAAATACATGGTCCTGTTGGAGTTAGAAAAGGAGAGATTAAGATTATATAACGTTTCATGGTAATTATGTGTGAGCTCTTTGCTTATTTGCGCAAAGAAACATTAAAAAAAAAATCCCTCTGAACAGCTGAAGAGACATGAAGCACCAGCTGGGGAATCTGAAATCAAATATTTTAGGGCATGATTTGTACTAAACTGCAATTAGAATGTATGATTCTGCATTAGCAATTGTTCTGAGGGAGGTCAAATTGCACATAAAGAAGGAACACAAGTGATGTCTGTCTTGACTGCAACTGATGTCTGTACACGTGCTATTTCACAGTGTTTTTTATTCACATGCAAAACTGGGAGAATGACTAACTTGATTGTTTTTTTGTTTATAGTCATTTAAGACTTAGTGTGTCAATAGGTGAATTAAAGGCTTGAAAGGAAGAAAAGAAATTAAATTTTCAAAAATGAAAATTTAAAATTAATTTTGCACCCAAGTATTTTAGTAATACGAAAGTTAAGAACAATTCTGAAACATCAGAGACTTGTTCCAATGTATTTTTTTTCTCTTTTAATTTTTTTTTTAACTTGTGCGTGTTAAAATTGCAATGTTGACCTACTGGAATTAGGAAAAGATAGCATTATCTGTTTTCAGAAAAAACTGCATTTTGACACATTGTTTAAAAACTAGAACAGCTCTGCATATGAAAACACAAACTGTGATAATTAGATCGTATGCCATATGTGGTAGTTTAAGTTGGCATATATCTCAAATGGCATGTTTAATGTACTGTATTACTGGAATTAGTAATTTTACAGCTGAGAGCTGTTAATTCTGTTATACTCATTTTCTCTGATGAGCCTGTAGGTAATGATATCAGACATTTTTGTTTCCAAAAGCCTGTTTATGATAAATTAAAATAGTTACAAGCGACTGTATTTTTAATGGAATCTTTGACAAGTGTATGTTCCTTATAATATTTTAGGTGTTTCTAACTACTTCAGAATTCTAAGATTTTCTTAAAATAAAGATGAAGTTGATATTGCTGGATGGTCACATTTTTTGCTTGATGATATATATGTACTGAGGAAAGAAGGAAGTTCTCTTTTTTCCATATAGCTTTTTTTTTTTTCTCTGTGTAGAACTTCCCCCACCTTTTGTTAGGGTAAAAAATATTGTTAACCCTAAGTTCTTGAGAATTATTAACAGTGGTTAAAATCCACATACCTGTGGATGCCACAGTGTAGCTGAATAGAAATCACTGGTCATGAAAAGTCAAGGGAGGAAAGCAAGACTTGTACAACTGGGTATGCCTGAGATGGAGTCTTCCTTTTCATAGCAGCTTGTATGGTGCCAGGTTTTAGAGTTGTGACCAAAAAGTGTTGACAATACACTCATGTTTTAACTCCTGCCGAACAGTGTTTGCACAGTGGCAGGGCCTGCTCTGTTTCTGACTCTGCCCACCTCCCCAAGGGGAAGACTGGGTGTGCAAAAAGAAGTTGCCAGGTGGACAACCTGAACTGTCTCAAGGTACTCTATGCCAGATGAGGTCCTAGCAGAAGAAAAGAAAATTAAATGGAGTGGAGTGTTCAGCTAGCACTTTGCTCAGAGAGTAGCTGGGAAATGGTCTGCCCAGGGACACCGGTGATTGCCTTTGCATCACCTATTTGAATCACAGGATCATAAAGGTTGAAAAATACTTAAATCTAGCTGTTGTCCCACTAGCAGCACCACCATGTTCACCATCGAGCCATGTCCTAAAGTGCCATATCCATGTTTTTTGAACACTTTGAGAGAGGGTGACTCCACCACTCCTCTGGGCAGACCTTTCCAATGCTTTACACCCTTTCTGTGAAGAATTTTTTCCCAGTATCTGGTCTAAAACCTCCCTGGGTGCAGCTTGAGGCCATTTCCTCTTATCCAGTTACTGGTTGCCTGGAAAAAGAGGCCACCCTTCCCCAGCTCTGTTGTCCCTCTCTGGACACGTTCCATCCCCTCAGTGCATTTCATATAGTGAGAATCCAAAACTGAGCACAGGATTTGAGGTGTGGCCTCACCAAGTGCTGAGTGCAGGGAAATGATCACTTCCCTGGTGCTGCTGTTGCAAGCCAGGATGTCATTGGTCTTCTTGGTCACCTGGGCATACACAGGCTCATGTTCAGCTGGCTGCTGACCAGCAACCCCAAGTCCTTTTCTGCCTTTTTTGTGGGCTTTTTATTTTCTTCCAATTTTCCTTTACTTCCTATAATATTTTTATCTTTACCTACAATTTTTTCTTGGTTTACTCTTAGTATTTTCTTCCCCCATTCTGCTGGGGAAGGGGAGTGGCTGAACAGCTTTGTGGATTTGTATGCTAGACAGGATAAAGCCCACCCACAGGGATTTTTAATCTTTTTGTTTAGTGCAAATATTTTGCCTTTTTAAAAATGTAAAGGAGGGTGAGGCTCCCTACAACTTCACTCAATTTTGTCTGTAGGTACTGGCAAACACTACTAAGAGTTGCAAAAGTTAATTGAATTTACAGCTTTTGGTGCTGACTACGTCCTCATCCGTTTTCTTCTACAGATGTTATTGGTGTGGTTCTAGGCTGAGTATACAAAAGGAACATAGTAGAGAAAGCAAGTGAGAGATCTTTTGGGAAGGAAATTCAGGTGAAATGTTAGAAAATAGGTGTGGAATGGACCTCATGGTCTAGGGACTCCATTTCTCTGTTGTCTTTCCAGACAAACCCATAAAATTTCATCATCCTTACCCTTTTAATGCCTTCCACCTGCCCCAAAATTGAGATGATGCTGGCAGTTCCAAGCTCCTCCACAACAGAAACACCGTGGAAAGGGTCTGAAACCTCTTTACTCACTGAAGAGATGTCCTAAACAAAAAAGGTTAAGGGTGATGAAGGAAAATGTGCTCTATAAGCTCAGTGCCTGTTTGTGTGAGACTATTCAAACAAGCTAGTGGGAAGGTGAGACTTTGATAGCAAAGCAAAGGGACATTTCTTTTTCCTTCATAAGAAAATGAAATTTAGTTAATGAAAAGAATTGCTGTCCTTTTTGACGGAACTATTAACAGAACATGATACTCATGCAGTCTTACTCTTGGGTCATTAAATCCAATTCCAGCTTATAGCAGGTTGCTATCATTCATAACTCTATAAAAGACCTTTTAAAGACAGATAGGAACTTTGAAAATTGCAGTTTCATTAGCCGGGATTTGCTACTCACTCAGCCTTTTTTCTTGAAATGTGTGGTTCCTTTCACAAAAAAAAAAAATAGTATTAAGGTAAATTTTAGATTTGAGAAGTTTTGATTTAAGAGTCAAATGACTCTGAATGTGGTGTCACATGGATATCTGATGAAGTTCATAAATTAACAATGTGTGAGTTGAACATCAGTTTGAATGGTAATGAAAACTGTGTTGAAATGAAGCATGGCATTCTAGACTGTTCACCATTACCTTTAAACCAACCATACTTTCTACTAATTTGTGTGATACTGTGCATATATTTTTGTGTTCTGTATGCTCCTTAGCCATTTTAAAACTGGTTTCCCTTCTGTGTTTCAGCTTGTGGTTTTCTAATTGTAATAAATATTTGTCTATGGAAAAGGTGATCAATTGTCTCCCCAGCTTAAACCGGAGCAGTGAAATTTAAAGTAGTTGAAAGGCTTCCGTTTCATATATTGTTTCTTGTTAACTTCTGTTATATGTGAAAAGGCTGTGGAAATGGGTTTTCAATCTTGTAATTAAATGCTACCAGAGTTGTGTATGAACAGATTGCTGAGGAGAGGACTGCTTACTAGACCACATGTTTGAGTTTTGCCTCCTTCAGGTCTTTTACTGTCATTGATTGTAGCTGATCTATAGCCCCTGGGTGATTGCTCCTATGGTACTACTGTTGCCACTGCCTTGGCAACATAGAGTGTGAGGGGAGATGTGTTTCGATTTGTTGCATTGCCTTTTCAAAGGCAGGCAAGAAATCAAAGCGGTGGTTTTTAAACTCTAAAAATTTGGTCCCATTTGATAATACTTTCATGGGATGAAATAGCTCTTTCTCTAGCTCAGTCTCAGAAAGTTTGAAAATAAGGCTTTGAGCAGTAACCATAATAATCATTATAAAAATGGGACAGAGCTTTAGCTTTTTATTTTGGATGGGCTTTGCATGCTTGTTCAAATGTAAAAATTAGGTCATTTGAGAGATATATGTACCCATGTATATGCAGTGTGGTGTCATGTTGGATAAAGCTTACCTTTTTGTTCTTGAGTTCTGGTATGACTTTCTTGTCATTTCCTTATCTTTTTTTTTTTTCTTTCTTGTACACAGTCGTTATATTTTTGGTGTGGTTCACTCTGAAATTCACAGAGTTTGCCTGAGTGATGATGGTTTCTAGAAAAGGCACAAGAAAATGGAACTGCAAAGAGAAAGCATTTTCAAATAGTTCATTCAAGCAGTGCTCAGCTGCTTAAACTCCAACCTCCTTGGCTTAAGATTTGTGAAAAGCTACCAGCTTCTAAATTAGAATCTCAAATCAACCTCAGGATATTTTGTGAAAGGACAAATGGAGTATAGGGAGGTTTCTCATTGCTCTAGGCCTGTGATGAGTATTGCTTCATTAAAGCTGAGGACTAGGGAAAGGTTTGGATTTTTGACTGGCTTAGTATTTTAGATATAAGAATTATTTAAATTTTCTAAATAAAAGACTTTTTTTTCTAAAGTAACTTTTGTTAACAGTACTTTTTTTGTAGCGGTCAGTAATTTTTTTTCTTAAACTTTGATTTGATCAGCTTAAACTTTGATTGACTATAGCTGTACTTTACAGTAGTCTAACTTTCTATGCATAGCTGAATAAGAGAAGCAAAAGTCATATTAAAATAGTAACAACAACTGCTGATTTGGTAATACAGGAATTTTGTAATAAAATTTATATTAAAATCTTTTCAGATTATGTTGCATGCACAGTTCCACTTTATTTGTAACTGAGGTGTTATTAAATACAGTTACTTTTGTGAATAACAAAGTTTGGCAGTTCTAAGTTCTTATAGATTTTTGTTGTAAGTGATGCTAATACCATTTTTACAGTTGAAAGTATTTTACAGTTCAGTGTTCCCTTACAATATGTGCAGTGGGAGATTGAGTATATTTTAGATTTGTGACAACAATCTGATCTCTGCCTGACAACAATTATTATGTCTTGACTGATTACGTAGGAATCCATAAGATTCCCATATTCTGTACCAGATAGAAATGCAGAACAAAAAACTGTTTTTACATCCCCAGTCATTGTTTACGAGATGAAAACAGTTTTGGAATTAACTTCATATATGAATGTGATATGTTTTATATACACACCACATCTGTGTACTTGTATGACATCACACAAAAATTTATATACATGAAATAGCATCTTTATAGTGCATTTTTCTAAATTAAAGTTTACAGAATGAGTTTGATAAGTTTTGACATGAAAATTTATGACTCAGATGGAATCAGAAGTTATGGAAGTGGTTTTGTCTTTTGAAGAACCTACAAAATTAAGAAAACCTTTCAATTCCTCTCTATATATGTGTAGCACATGTGTTTTTAACAGTTATGTTATTTTTTAGTTTTAATTAGCAATCAGGATAAGTAAATACTAAGAGGGTGCAATTGCTTTGTGACTGTCATTTAATCTTGCCTGAATTTAAAAGCTTTTGTAGTGATAGGTCATGATAGATGGTACTTTAAAATATGTAGAACTAAAGCTCTTTACTCCATTTAAAAGAAACTATCTTTTTCATTGATGACTGATGTGGAAAACTACCTTTAAATATTGTAACTGTACTGTTTTTCTAGAAAGCTAATCAATTTAACATACTCTATTTATCCTTTGTTTTACCCATTATTTTTTCTTCATCATTCCATAGTTTCATACAAACCACCAGGATTTTATTTCCTAGAATAAAGCTGCTAGTCAAAGTGGAGAGCATCACCTCACTTGAAGTGATAGGCATCTTATACTCAAGTTTTCTTTCTTCTGGTTGTGTGTACTTGTTCAGTGGTCTGTGAACTTTATTTTTCATGCAAGTACTATATTGGATTGATTTCTAAAAAGTAATCTTATCTTCAATTGTGTCCTACAAGGAGCTACAGTACTTTTAGTAATAGAGATACTACATTTTTATGTTTCCCTCTTCCTTTCTCCCTTATCTCCTGCTAGTTCTGAAGGACTTTTCACCTATCCTTGTGAAAACTAGATTTAATTACAAATAAAGAGTGGTTCTGAATTGGAAATTCTAAAGCATATGTTTCAGAAAAAAAACTTTCTTAATTCAAGTATGTATTTTATGTAGTTGGTCATGAAGAACTCTTATGAGCAGGGAAAAGATTATATAAATAGAGGAAAAATTCATGTCCTTTAGGTCAGAATATGAAGAACTTCAGTTAACTTAGGCCCTGAATATTCAAGTAAACAAGAAATTATACATTGCAAATATGTTTCTTGAAGTATCTATAAGGTTACATAGCTATAAAAAGGAAAGAAGCTTGCAGATTTAGTGACATAATTTTATTATTTTATTCTAAAATTGTACTTTACCTTTCATTATTACTTATGCTGGCTCAGAAACAAATGAGGAACAGTGGTACCATTTTTAGTGTTCTTTGGAAAATGGCCTTTGAAAATACTTTCATGAAAATATGAAAGGACTTCATTCCTAGTTAGAAGTGGCACTGATAGATTATCTACTTGTCATAAACACTGTCTTCATATTCATGTGATGCTGCTAGAAGGGATGCTGTTTGATCATGATATTGTGGTGCTTATGCTTCAGTACCAGTACTGCACTTGGTTTATGTTGGTATTCTCCATTATTATTTTAAAAGACAGCTTTGAGTTCAGTGGTCGAAGTTACTGTTTTTTTCATGTGTAGATATGAACAGTTGTAAATTAAATTTGACCATCTGTCACATTCAGGGTGTTTGAAAATTTAGTAATTATTTCAAACATTACTAGTGTAAATTTGATGTGACTAAACCCCAGACTATTAGTTGTAAGGATTCTTGTGTTGCAGTGCAAGAACATTTATCAGTATCTACTATTTATCTGATATTTTTTAATATCCCATATTCTAGTTTACATAACTTCATGCAAGGGTAAACTGGAAGACTAAAATACCATAAAAGTTACAAACAAAGATAGATAAAGAATAATTTAAAAGGACATTTTGAATAATACTTTAAGATGATTGGGACTGATCTCTCTCTGCTGTTTGATATGAGAAGTTTACTTATTATTTTTAAGTAACTGAGGAAAGGGAGAGTGGACAAATATTCCTGATAGCCATTTGTACAATGTTCCTGTTTATGCACTTTTTTCATTCTAAATCTCACAATATTTGGAACAAAAAATGTCTGATACTTGTTCTAAATGAAGTGGCATCAAATTACAAGGACTTTATTGAGGTAAATTTAATTTAAATTTTAAAAAATTGAATAATGTGAACATAGACAGTATCTATTTTTATAACTTCATAAAAGATGTAATCACAAATGTTTATTGGTAGAGTCATGTTCTCTAAACCAGAATTTTGTTTACCTAAAAGAAACCCAAGGAAAAGAAGAGTTTGTTTTAGAGAAGTACAAAGTGGTGAAGAAAGGTGGTCAAACCATAAAATAACAGTTGTCATAGTAATTTTTCTTTGATATTATCCATTGACGCTTATTGTGGTCATCATCCGTGATGAAATGAGTGAAAATAAGTGAAGTGATACCTCAGTCATAAGTTATATCCTAATAGCTCATTTCCTTTATTTTGTCTACTTTGTGATTTTAAAAAAGGAGAAAATAGGAAAAAATCCTCATGCATGTATATATAAATTCTAAAGTGTTTTGATCTATACTGTTGCCATAAGTCTTAGCAAAGGAAAAAAAGATGATAGATAGGCTTTATAAAAGCATGTCTGAAAAGTGAGTTTGTCAGAAGTGTTTTTGTTAAAGATTAATCAAATGTAATGGTTAGCTTAAAAACAGCAGTCATCTTAAAACTAATAAAATTCTTAGGTAGCTGTGGTAAAACATAAGTGAAACCTGATTTTATGGGGCTCAAAGGAATTGCTGATATCTTTCCTGCATCCTAGCTATGTGTTGTAAAATGCAGGAGGTGGATTGAATTTCCTTTTGGTTTGTGTTTTTAGTGTGTGATTTTAAGTAAGTAGAGATGCACTACTTGAAAATTTTGCACTTGATAATTTGTTGTCATAGACAAATAATCTGACTTATTTTTGATATATCAAATATTGAGTGTTTAAATCGATTTCTTTTTAAAGGTATTTTATATAAGGCATAATTCTTTATATGGCATGTCTAGGCTGCTGCAGACGTCTGCTTTTTTTCTGTGTGTGATAAGGGGGTTGCTTAGTGTTGTTGTTCCCTGTAAAGCAAATTATTCTAGTGCAACAGATTAAACACAAACAAGTTCCAAACATTCAGATCTCATGGGTCTAGGAAATCCCAGACAGTTTTAATTTTGTACTTACAAAGTAAATCTCCTGAAGAAGCTGTGAACATTTGTACAAAAAATTGAATGCAATTAAACAGCTGATTATCAAAATCAAATTCAACCAGATTACCTGCTGCCAAGATTTCTCACTTAAATTACTTAGGAAAAAAATGTAAGGAACCCATTGCAGACAGATATTAATAAACATGTTCTAGGATACTGCAGTGTCTGTAGCCTTCTGATTCTAGTTATAGGTTTGTTTTAATGTAAACTCACCAAACTCACCAGAAGTCTATTATTTCTGTTGATGATTTGAAGGTATTTATAAGTTTGCCTTGGTCAAATAGCAGAATTGAAAATGTTAGGGGTGCCTTATTCTGACAACAGTCAATTTACTTGCAGTGTGGGATTAGAAATTAGATATCTATTTTTTTTAAAAAGGCAGGAATACAGAAACTTGTTCTCCTTATCAGGTATTTATTGCAACTTCTAGTGAGTTATCATTGTGCAATAGGTTTTCTTATGCAGTAAGTACATTTAGGGCAGTGGGAAGCTTTCTTGGCTTCAGTCTGTCCCCAGTTTTTACTCTTTCCTCCCTTTCTTCACTTTCCATTGGGTAAAACATTGGGATGTGGAAGGGGAGGAACCGTATTCCAAAACAATCCCCATTGGCATGATCATGGGAGGTCATAATGGTAGTAGCTGTATGCAGAGTGTGATAAACATACTCTTACTATGTGAGCAGCTGAGCTCTGAGAAGATGCACTAAGGAAACATCTTTCTGTAATGATGACTTTTTTAATTTCAGAATAGTGTGTTTTATTCAATATGGTGCTTCCTGCATTCCTATTTTCAATACAAACATTTCAATCAAGTGCATTTGGGAATCAGAACAAGTGCAAGATAATGAGTGTTCTGCATAAAATTTAATGGTGGTCCAATTACGGCTGAAGATGTTTTAGATCTTCTGACAGGTGTAATAATGGAACAGATGATTAACTGTACAGGTTCGGGTCTTCTGTTGATTAAGTAAGAAAGAAAAAACATTTGCCTCATACCTGTTTTATTCTTCTTGAATGTCAGACTGCTAACAGTGTTTCAAATCAGTGTTACTAGCAGACTGAAAGGGAAGAATATATCATTGAGGTTTGTTTTTTTTCAAAGCACATAAATGCAGCATGTTTGTGTTTCAACACTGACCTTGAGTAAATGTGGTAGAGGAGAGTACTTGCTGTTACTTTTCTGGTAATCATATCCTAAAATAAATGGACAGCTTAAAGACCAGTTTGGAATCCAGAAAACATTCAGTAACTCCTTTAAAATCCAATAAAATAATCCAAAAAGAAATACATTATTAGTAAACCCCCAAATAAATGCCAATGCAAATCAAAAGAGCCCTCTCCTATATATTTTGAAATGCTTGATATATTTCAAGAGTTGGTCCAAACTCACCCAGATGAGATTGCATTAAGTCTGTTGTCTGTTACATGCCGAACTTCCATCCCTTCTCATTAAAAACATATTAATATTACTTATAAGTTCTAAATTTTGAATTTCTTTCTTCTTGAAATAGAGACAGTAATTTAAAAAATGCTTGGGTTTTATTATCACTTTTCATTACAAAACAAAATGAAATATTTGTTCCAAGCAGAAGAAAGTTGAAGTACAAGATACTATTCCTTTTGTTGTCAGTTCTGTTTTAGGTATCTGTGTCTCAGGCTAGATTCAAATGTTAGCAATAAGAGAAACAAAACACAGAAACTTTATAGTGTTCATGAGGATTATTTTTAAAGATGTGTAATCTTGCCAATGAAAAATGTGTGTTCTCACTGAATTTTCATCCAATCCTCTATTAGTTGTTTTTCAAAGACTTTTTCTGTAAGTTGAACTGATTTTCAGCTTTGTATTATAGAATTTTTAGTTTATAGTAATTGTTACTTTTTAACTTCTGGTTTCTGATAATGGAGGAATGGCACCATTGACAATAAAGAAAAAATGTAGGAAAAACTTCATTGGTGATGCTTTTGGTAGTATTTGCTTAATGACTTGTAAGTCATGTCTGATTATGCATGCTTACTGAATGGGTAGTTGATATCTGGTTTTGTTAGCGTTGTGCTGCACTACTCTTAAGTTACTCATAATTTAAGAAAGCCTGAGCAGAATAGGATGCTGCCAATTGCTTGTGATTTTTCTTCTGATTCTCATTTTCACAGGAGGTACTCAAAAATGGAAATAATTATTTCGGCATCCCTCAGGTGTAAGATGGTGCGGTTCTTAGGTTTTTAGGGGGGAGGAGGAAATTGAGAGAACTGTAGCTGAATTTTATATAAAATTTGGATATCCGGTTTGAACTTGCATGGAATTACTTTTTTCAGGATATGTGCTTTTCTTTTGTGGTTCCATATATTGTTCATGAATGGTTAACACTGTGTTTGCTCGATTTGCTGCTTGACAATTAAACTGCTTTTGTTTAAACTTGGACGCTTATAAATAGTGCCTGAAGTGATCCTCTGTGAAAAGTTAACCTGAACTGAATTTGTTAGTGTTGTACCAGAGCTTTCCCAGGCACTTAGTTTTTCAAAGTTAGTGTTCATTTCTGAATGAGGAAATTCTTCCTTATGGCCCCTAAGGCACAAAGTTAGTCATGTTCCCTTGCCAGGGCTCTTCACTAAGTCAGATTATGTTGTCTAGTTCTTCTACTCTGAAATGAGTCGTGTACAAGTTGCATTGTCTCTCGGGTTTTGGTAGCTATCCCAACTGTTCAGTTACCAGGAAAATGAATGGAAGGAGAAGATACAACAAATGTTTAAAAACATGACCTAAGGCACCAACTCAGTAGGTACAAAATGTGTCAGTCAGAATAGTGTATAGGAACAGAGAGTACTGGCTTCTTCATGTAAGTTTTTCTTTTGATTCCTGTGCATGACTAATTTCAGTTGTTCATATAATTCTGATTTAACTACTTTTGATTTTGGAGGCAGATGTGGGGGAGGGCTGGTGAAAAGCATCTCACACTTGTACATACAGATTTTCTAAGGAAGTATTTAAGACATACTTAAAATGAGGAAAATACCTCATTTTTCATAGGTCTATTGGAAGTCACTGATTCACTTGCTGAAACTTGGAAGAAGTAGAATACAAACCAGCTGAAGGCAGAGATCCAAATGCTTTGGCAAACTGAAAACTAAATGAAGACAGAGGCACTATTATTTATAAATCATATTAAGTGTTAGGCAGTATTAATTATAAATGAAAGTCATTACTATTATTGTTAATTTTAAGTCAAATGATCAAGTGATTTGTAAAAAACTTGATGATTCTACAAATTTGGAGAATAGTTGCTTGAGGTTTGTAGCTTTTTTTTTTTTCCCCACAAACCAAAGAACCCTACTACTTCTAAATTCACCAGCTTTTATTCTGATGCTTCAAATTAAATTGAAAACAAATGTATGTTTTCAGTTCCCTGGAAGTGTTCGGTTTTTGGTTGGTTTGTTTTCTCTTGTGCAGAAAAATGCCACATTGAGTTTCTCCCACATTGTTTGTTGTGATGTGACAAAACAAATCTGGCTTGTGTGTGAAACAAATCTCTTATACTAGGGAGGCTATCTTTAATAACAGATGAAAAATGGTTGTGGTAGTTGTGGCTTCCTGAGATCACAGAGATAGACTCGTTTGTGTGCATTTGGTTTTCTTTTAAAATTTAAATGTACCACTAACTATAATTTACAGTTTCCTAGGGAAATAGCATTTAATATGTGGCTTAAAATGTGTTTTCTGTAAATATCTGTGGTTTTAAGATATCTGTATTTTTGGTTAACTGGATATGTTCATTTTTCAATAGCACTCTTTTGGAACCACAAAAATGAAAAGCTTTTAGCTTTGGGTTTCTTGGTCTTCCCTCTAGTCCCATGGCTTGTATAATGCAATTCATATTTTACTATTCCCTTAAAATAAAAAGGGCTCTTCTGACAAGCATACTTTATTCAGGAGTTTAAATGTGGTTATTTGAAAAAGAAATTGATCCTCAGTAATTTAAATCCAAATCTGGTAAATAGTGGGGTTTAGCTGTTTAAGAACTTTTTTTTTTAAACTTGAACCCCATAGATCATTTCTTGTATTACCGTTACTACTGAAAGGTAGATGGTAGTAAGTTTAAGGAGGGTAGCTGAGGAATTGCCTTATTTCCACTTTCAGTTCAATGTAACTTCCAGCAGAATCAGCTTTGAACATCTAGCAGTATGCATACAAAATTAGTTTCTCAAGTGTATTATTTACAGGGATGTTTTGGAGTTATATTTAAATTCTGCAAAATAATATTTTTTTAAATGATGGTTGATTTTTCTAGTAAAATCAAAGAATTTTTTTATCCTTTCTCTGCCTTGGTCCCTTTCTTCACTTTCAGTGTAATGTGTTTAAACATCTTTGGTTTTCCTAGGCTGACAGCTAGATGATGGTGCACTATTATAATTAATGAGTCATGAAACATTTTTCTTGTCTCAGTTGTGTGGTTTACCAAATGAAACACTCTAAAATTCTCAAAATGCTAAACCATCAATATGGCAAGCTGTTGTTTAAAGTAACCCTGTATATATATATATATATATATATACACACATAGATATATATGTATATGGAATGAAGAGATAACTGGAAAAGGCATACCTACCTTGGGAAAAAAATATACCCTCTCTAAGCATAACTATTTGGTACAAGCTTTCCTTTTAGTTCTTTGTAGAATTTCAACAATTACAATCAGTATTTGTTTGTAACTGCAGAAGTCCTTTTTAGTGTTTTGTCTGCTATAGATTGCTGTGATGCACCCAAAAGGGAAACACAGAGGTAGGGAGTTGAATAGGTTTCAGCTCTTATTTGTTTTTATATTAAATATTTACTGCCTATCTCTCTGCACAGTTTATTCTTTGCTTTGGTAGATAGCTTCTACCAAGTGTACTAATGCAAACTTAGCCATCCAGTGAAGATTATCCTGGTATACTGAATTGCAGAGGTCTCTTACTCTGGTCATCAGATCCACTAGTCTGCTCTGTTTAGCACCTTCTGTATCCTGGACCTGTGCCGATGCAGTGTCCTTGACCTGCTTTCGGATCATGTATGTATTTGTAAGGACAGCTCCTTGCTTATTAAGACACTAAATAATACTGGAAAATCCCCAAACATTAAATACTCTTTTAATTTCACTGTTCATCAGTTTGTTCCTATTGTAAAAGTAAAATTCTTCTGGTTTCTACCAATTGTGCTTTACTACCTACAGCTTCTTAACTTTTTCTTTGCAGATAATTCAGTGCTTTCTAGTGTGTCAAATGTCCTTTATAGATGGCCAGATTGTGAGTGGAGTCTGTGTACTGCCAAATCTATATAAAAATGGCAAAGTCCTGGCTGAGATAGCACCAAGTCTTTAACTGTCTCATAAGAGCTGGTAATTTGCCACCCCAGAAGAGAAACTAGTGGATGACAAGTTCACTCTTGCAAAGTCCACTGGATTCCTTTATTCATTACAATAAAAGATACAAACCACCTTACTGGTGGTTTTTTGTGAATTGTTCATTCAGAACACTTTTTGAACTTCCTAACAAGCATTTGTTGCCAGTTTGAAAGAATTTAACTTGGGAGTGTTGACACATTTTGGTATGATCATTGCATTCCATTGTTGATTAATTGTACTTGGAGTCTCTTTATGAAAACAGATGATGTTTTTAGATTTTAAATGTGTTTTTAATGAAGAAGTACTGCTGCAGATACTAAAGATGCTAGCATTTGGCCAAATGTTGCTGCTTCAGTTCTGATGATGAGTTACATCTCAATTTTCATGATGTATGACCTAGCTTTATGGTCAGGAAAATAAGAGTAATTTTGTCAGACCATTAGTTTACTACGTGCAGTGTGTATCCTCACTTCAAAGCTGTTTGCTTCAAACCATTTGTCAAGGATTATCAGAATTTAAAAAGGGAAATCCTGCTCTGAGAATGAGCAAAGAGAGGTGTCGGAGTGGAATGTGGTGTATCCTTGTATAAGAAAGGAGCAACTTTCTCCCTTATCACCTCATGCTCTACTCCCAAAAGGCATGACATGTTTCTTTCTAATAACTTTGATATTTCCAAATCTTTAATATATGGCGCATTTTTAAATATAAGTTTTCAGAAAGGTCTTAAAAGGGAAAAATTGTGATTTGTGTTCTAAGTTCTTAAATGAATGGTTTCTGCTGTAACTTCTTTTACAAAGAACTTTTCCTCCCATAGGGGTAAGGAGTATTTAAAATGTATTTAGGTTAATTGCAAATTAAAAAAAGAACAAAGTTTTAAATGGTCTAGTGGTCGGAATTAAAAAGAAAAAAGTTTTCCATATCAGTTTTTATTTGGTCATTCCTGTCCTAATTTTATTAGTGTTGCAGTCTTTCATAGAATCCTTTGAGAATACTGGGATCGCCAAGACCTGAATTTCTAATTTGGAGAATTGTGTCAGACGTTTTCCTTCTGCTCTTAGTAAGTTTTCTGGGGGTTTGGTTGCTGTTTGTTAAGCCTACTTTCCTTAGGCAAATGAGGTTTATGAGACTGTGGTGTGCCCTTTCTGGTTCCTTCTGACCTGTTTGCTTATTTCAACCACCAGAAGGATTGTTTCAAGATATATTTAATTTTTTTTTAAGATCTCCCATGTTTTGTGAAAATTTGCAGCCTGTTTTCCAGCTGAGAGAAAAAACCCTTGAAGTTTTTTCAGTGAAGCAAACTTTTCAATGTTGAGTTTTACCATCACTTTAGTAGTTCTGAGCATCTCAAATGCAGGTGAGATTTCTTGAGCCATATTCAGCTTCAGCATCCAGTGGTATTATTTTTGATACTGATTCAATACTTTACTATATGTCCTGATGTTTATTAGGGAAGAATGGTTTTTTTTGAGGTTTAATTTCATCTGGAGCTTCTAGCAAACTTAAATCAGTGAAGCAAAATTAAGATATTTCTTTTTGATTGTAAATACTTTGTTCCTGCAAGATAGAAATAAAAATCACTTTAACATCTATTGCATTTACTAATTTTAAGTAACATAACCTTTATAGCCAAATGCCTCCTTTGAGTATGTTATCACAGTAATCATTATTTAAGTTAGGAACCATTATTAGTCATAGGGTTGTTCATGCTTGTTCTGTACTTAGGTAATCTGTGTCCAGCTAACCCAGAAGTGCTAAATATAGTTCTGCCTTTTACAAAAGCTTTTCATTGCTGAATCATTAAGGATCCTGATTAAATATAGAAGCTATTTCAGACACCATCTAATAAGTAATTTTGTATAAGCCTGTAGTATTTTTAAGGCAAGTTCTACAAGTGGCTGCTTTTAGTCTCTGCTCTTGAAGATCACTTTTTGTAGTTAATATTGCTTATAACAATGTAATAAACACCCGTATTTTGATGTCTATAAACTAACTTGTTTGGATTTTAAGATTAAATCCTAAAGAAAATAGCAATAAGCTGCTGTATTAATTCGGTGATTTTTCTAGTCCTTAGTTAAATATAATTTGATGTACACGTCTAGCATGTAGCCATTGTATACATCATAGAATATAATCTGCAAAAACCAAGAAAAATTAAAAAATCCTGTTTCTCCTGGTTTATATTAGCTGAAATATGCTGTCCCTTTTAGTCCTTCTTTTTATATGGAATGCATTCCTATTAGAATTTCATATTTTTAGTTTTTCTGCAATTTAACCTCTAGAGGTTCTAAATAGATTCTTATCTATTTATAATATCGTATGTAACCTATATTTTTAAGCAGTCTTTTCTCTTAATTATGCCAAAATAGAGACACTGGTTTAAAGAAAATGCTTATAGAGAATGTTAATGATGAAGATATTTGTTAGTAGGGGAAGATTTACCTATTGTGATATTGAAAAGAAAAAATCACGTATTTCTTAAAAAAAGGACAGTTCCATTTCTCAGTGATTGTGTGCTTCTCTGCTACAGCTGCAGATATTTTGAATATGATCTTTCTTCCTCCACCATCTGACTTCTTTCTGCAGTCGTGCAGTGAAGTCATAATCCTGTGTTTCACATCCATCTGTTACCATAGAAATGATTGTAATAACCTAAATTTAGCATGATGTCTTTCCTGCAGGATCAAATAGGAGGATTGAATGGGTTGTATGTGAAAGAATCTCTGTGAAAATCAGAATATGTTAGCAAAATCTAAATGCTTTGATAAATTTATATGACAAAAAATACATCTCAAGTAAAACGCATTGTACTGCTTGTAGTTTAAGTCATCATATATGAAATCTGCCACATACCAGGCAAACTCCATGTCAGTAATTCTTTTTTATCCTGTCAGGAATTGGTACAACACAACATTCACTGGAAGATCCATATGTAAATCTGATGAAACATTTTATTTTTTGAGACTATTATCAGAATGTTTACTGTGGTCTGGATATATTAAAAAGCAAAGGATGGAGCTCAGAATTTACTGTGAAAGTGACAGTTTATTTTCATGTTTAAAAATGCAAACCAAACTTCTAAAAAGTTATTTTCTAGAACTAGAGTAAAAATAAATTATCACTTCTTATGAGAAACACAATTTCTCATTGTTTGTTGAAAGCAGTGAGTTCTTTATTGCATAACTTGAGTCCTGGCTTACCATGTTTATGGTTTTTTTTGGATAGATGCCTGTGCACAGAATTCTACCAATGTTACATATGTTTCTGTCTCAAAGAAAGATAAAAAGAGAGCATATTATAAGTGTCAAGGAAAGCTGCATAACCAGAACTTTGAAATTAGGAAATGTCAACACCACTGCCTTCATATAATCATAATGAAAAATCCAGTGAATGGATGATCATGTACTGTTATAAACATAGGATTCCAGGATCTTCACATAAAGAATGATCTTTGGTCATCTGATGATCACCTAGTCAATATACACTGTTTCATCATTAGTAAGCAAGCAGTTGCATGAATTACTGACTTCATAATACTTCATGTCATTTTTGTGCTTGAAAACAGGATTGCTAATCTCCTCTTGGTCCTCATGGAGTATTTGAGCTACAAACAATTTGAATCACTCGGTGGGGTTGAAGCATTAATGTTATTTAATAGATAGAAAAATTAGGCACAGAGGGATTCACATCAAAAGTATCTGTTAATTTTCAGTGTGATGTTTGTGTTATTTGCAAAATATTTTTTAAAGTATTTTCTATTTAGTATCATGTAACACAAAATATGTTCAAACCACAGCTTTCATTAACAATTTTAAATGATGAGTGCTAAACACCCTTGAACTTACTTTCAGTGTTACTTTCCCTCTTGCCTTCTCTGTTTCAGTAGGAAGAATAAAATAAATGTTTTTTTTAAAAGAAACATATTTGCAATTTATTTTCTTAGGCTGCTATTTTCAGCTTTGTAACAAATCAGGCAAGATGTTCTATCTGAAAGTGCTTTTCTGGTGAACTTACTCCTGAGGAGCAGTGGGTCAGAAAATAGCACAAAAAGCTAAAAGAATCTGGTTTAAATTTTTTTTTTTTTTAACTAAGAATATCTGGTTTTGAGTTTTAGATTATTTTAAAAACTTTTCATGCTGTGATTCATATCTCTGCAAAAAAGTGGCTTCCACAATATTTATATCCTAAAGATTGTTTCTGTTAGTGCTGATGGTGATAGTAATAACTTTGAGAGCCCTCCTCTAACATTCTATAAGCTCCTGGCTAACCATCGTCATTGATTTGAGTACCTAAAATCAAAGCTCTTGTTCTGTGGAAATGATTTGAGGTTTTTTGCTGCTACTATGCCACAAGTCTTATGATGTTTTCAAGAGGTAGAACATAAAAACCATCAGGATCTTTTATGCCTTATTGATAGATAACTTGTTCTGCAGACAGAATATTGAAATTTTCTTCATAATTGTTTTATTTCACTGAAAAATAGGAGGTAGGCAAGACAAATACCGTAGGGTTTTTTTTGGTGGTTTTTTTTCTTTTTTTTTTTGGATTAGTGACTGATACACATTTTGGGAAAAACAATAGTAGCTTTTTCCTTCACTGTGTTGACTCTTGTACTGGGTATTCCAGTGTCCAAGTCAGTTGTAAGACCATTACATTGTCTTTTGGTGCTTTAGGACTCTGCTCTTGCCTGTTTGAACCAAAAGTGGTAAGGCTGGATTAAATAAATTTTCCATAGAATCTGACATCTTTTCACTTCCTTATCAGAAACTCTCTTGGAAGTATATGTCATGTAACTTTTAAAATTTGTTTTGGATTTCTTCGCATTTTAATTTGTTTATGATCTTTTCTTTATGGGCTAAGCAAGAGTTCAATCTAAATAAGTGAGTGAAGGTGTAAAGCTATGGCAATTTGTATCATGCTGCCCTTGATTAATGTGTTAGACAGTCTTCTTATTTTTAAATTAGGTGATAATACAGTGTATTCACAAAGTATTATATAAATGTATAGAACAAAGGAAGTATTGTATGAATGAGTGTTGGAATTAGAATAACAATTGAACAGACAATTTGTCTTGACTTTCATTTAAAGAATTACTACAATAAAGATATATTTTTATTAAGTTGCAATGTTTTTTTAAAAACAATCCATTAAAGAAAAGTAAATATCTTTAATGTAAATATTGCATTTTTTCTGCAATAAAATGAAGAAGATGTTATACTTGCTTTTGAATATTCTTTTTCATGTGAGTGCATGTGAATGAAAATATATCGAACTAGATTTTTAATGTGTGACTGCACTGTAATGGTGTCAATGTAATTAGAATGGATTTGACTAAAATGTAAAGATATTTAAGTGACTATCAGCACAAGTGTTACATATAAGTATCACAATAATTGCTTTTCTTCAATGGCTACAGCCATACTAAAGCACACTTTTCTAAATTTTATGGAGTTTGAAGTTCCTAGTCCCAGAAAGTTTAATTTTCAGCTGAAATTGCTGAATGATATTCAATAAGAAATCAGTTACAGAAATGGGCATATAAAAGCAGCTAAGTATTTGGGTTGGGTTTCTGGTTTGGATTTTGTTTTCCTTTTCTGCTAGACTTTCATGAGGGTTATTTCCTTTGAATCTACCTGCATTTGTATATTTTTCACTTTTCAGGTAAGCTGTTATTTCTCTTCCTCTCACTTGAAAACCAGCTTTTTAGTAACATTTTAACCACTCCTCACACTCTGTCATTACATTACACAGGTAAGTTGCTTACCTCTTGAATAATTGACATGGTGTCTTCTAAATATAGCATGCATGGATTTGTTGTCACCCTGTAGTAGACATCTCCTCTTTTTTCTTACGAAGTTCAAGAAAGCTGTGTATTTAGTCAACTTAATTATTGGACTGTAACTGTTTCAGGAGATTATATTCACACTGAACTATGAGGACTCGTAAAGATCTTTGTGTTTTTATAGAGTTTTATGTTTCAGGTTTGTACTCCTGTACTCAAGTCCTGATTTACTGTAGTGTGAATCCAGGTAAAAGTAAAACAAATTCAGTTTGTGAACAAATGTAATCTTAATGTAGAACTTTTATGTTGCTGCTTTCATATATTGGTAAGGTTTAGTGCAACTGTCAAATTAAGAGGTTGTGTAGGTGCTGATTTATGACTTAGAACATAATAATTCTTCAGCTTTACTGTTGTAGTGTATTGGCTAGACACTTGCATCAGAAAGGTCAAATGGGGATGGTGTTCATCAATTACTAGAAAGTATTTTCAATTCTTAATGACCAGGGTTTAAGCAGATTGATATGTAGTATCCTGCTTTTAGAACTTTAAATTATGGTGAAGGAGTATGTTTGCATGTGAGTGATACAGCTGTGTGTAAAATGTACAACTCAGAAAACATTCTGGAGTTTTGGTTACTTGATTATATGCACTGGGAAACCTGATTGCATTGGTCATAGCCCCATTTGGCCTTTGAGGGAATTTGTTCCATGGAGGATGGAAAATGGACTAATTACAGTGGGCATCTGGCCCAACTCTTCAGTGAAACTGAGATATGCCTGGATAGATGGTTGGTTTAGGAGCTCAAGCACATCACTGAGTGTCTAAGGTTTCTCTAGATATGCTACTTCCATTTGTCAAGTTTAAACAAAATAAATGGATTGAGACTGAATAATCAGAGGATCTGATTACTGCTTCATGGGAATTTTCAGAGTCTTCGTGCTGTTTCTAGTACAGGTTAGAGAAAAACACATAAGTTTTTAATTCAAGTAATTAGGACATCATTTGGGAGTCTTAGTCAATTGAGAAGGTGGTGAAATAAGACTTAATTTCTTAATTCTAAACCCCTGAAAATGTATTAAAAGTTAAGAAATAATCTTACGGGGTTTAAGTCTTGGTATGAGGGGAGTCCAGATATATCTTACCTAGGTATGGAAACCTAGCTATTATTCTGAAAAACTATGAGTGTTTTCAGAAATGGATGAGTTGAAAATAATCTGTACTGGTCTTCAGTAGAAAGTCAGGTGATCAGTTCCTGATTTAATTGTGGTGACAGATTTGTATCTGTGTTACATCTTCAGGGAAAAGTCATACAAAGGACAGTCATCAACAGAGGGGAAGTAAAAGGAAAATCACTGTCTGCCTAAATAGGAGGCTCTCTTGTCTAATGCTTTCTTTTAAACACAGACTGGTTTTGTTGTTTGGTTTAGTGGTTTGTTTGGTTTTCTTTCTTTCACATTTGGAGGTTCTAAAAGTGGATATTGAATAAATCAAACTCTTACACAGAATTATTTTATTATTATCAGAACATAGTGGTATGTTCAGAGCTTTTACTCTCCCTGAATGTTATGACAAGCTCTCTATATCAACTCTGTGAGGATGTTTACATGTAACTTAATATACTACATAATATCCTAGCAACTGGAAATGCCGCCTGTATGTGTTAAAAGCAAGTGTAGCTAGTTACAGCAGCTAGATTTATATCTGGCATAGCCTGTGTGCTAGATTTTAACCATTACAACATGTTTGATTTACAGGTTAGAAATTTCAGTGGCGCTAAATAATTTTATCTCATTTGTTTTCTCTTAGGTTATACTTCTTAGAATGAACTAGGATGGCAAAACAGCTCACTTGTGGGTGGCCAAAAGTCAGAATGTTACTGCAATTTTTTTGCAAGTTTTTATGTTCCTGTTTTAACATTAATTAACAGAAAAATCTTCTATACACCTATTAATGTCTTGGTACAAACAGTATATAAAAATACTAAAAATCTATTCATAGTTATCAGAATTAACTTTTCTCATTTTTATTTGGTCTGTATGTATTTGTCTTGTTTAGAACTGTGATGAATTTAATCACCTTTACATAGAGTTATAAAACACTTAACCTCTTCATCTTATAAATCTTGGCCTCCTCCCTCCTTGCATTGCCGTTAATGCAGAAGAGAAGACTCGTATCTAGTATACAGTAATTTGATTTTACGTCCAGTGAGCCCTAAATTATAATGAAAATGTAGGGAATTATCCAAAAATTATTTGCATTTATAGTGGAAGCGTTGGGGTTTTTTGTTTGTTTGTTTTCTTTTTGGTTTGGATTGGATTTTTTTTGTTTTGTTTTATTTTTTCCCTGAAATATTTATGATAGACAATCACTGGATAATTTTCTAGCATGACAGAAAAGCATTTTCAATTTTTTTTGTCACAGACAAGCTATCCCTTTGGCAGTTTTTTCACCCAGATTTCTACATTCATGGGTTGATGAGAACAGATTGTTTAGAGTATTTAAAAAATATAAGGAATGTCGTGGAGATATAGTGTTTTTCTTTGATTATTAACTTCAATACGACAGTTTTAAAATACATTGTGAGTAATGGTGCCATGTAAAGATTGTATTGATAAGTCATCTCCCACCCTCAGTTGTTTTAAATATGTATGGCAGGTCAGTATAACACAAAGTCAAGAAATGTTTATTGCATAGATAACACTGTTAAGTATAGAAGCTCTTAACATTCTTTAGGTATTTCTTGAGCATGAGAACTGACTGTTTCAAATTATGATGCTCTTTTATGATTTGTCATCACTATTCCAAGACCTCCTTAGTTTTAAATCTGATTTGTCAGAGTCCAGTTTGGGCTTCTGACTCCAGCTCTGTTGCAATTAGATCATTTGCCTCCTAAAAACCAAAATTATTTTTTACACAGTAATCAGAAAAAGGTTTGGGTTGCTTGGATTTTTTTTGGGGGGACCAACTTTTAAGGTATATAATTTATTTTGCTAATTGGAGGCTTCAACAGAATCAGTACAATCTGATGCTTGTTTTGCACAAGATGGATTCAGAGCACAAGTCTTAAAGTCTATGCAGAGTTCTTGAGAGGAGATTGTTAAGTTAAAGCAATTTATTTTCTGTTTAATCTGAGTTTTCTTTTTCTTTCACAAAACTGAAAATAGAAGTTTAAGTTATTTTGCAGCATCTCAGAGGATGACAGCACAAATGTTCTGGTCTTGTTTACCGTTGCCTGCTACTGAGCCTAGAAGCAACTACACCCAACATTATTAGATTATAGACCAAATATTTGGTCACTAGAAGTTTGAAATATGAGTTTGGCTTTTGCATTTTGGGCTGTCATTTTGGTTTTAGTGAACTAAGTCAGCAGAGAAATTTCCCAGGTAAAATAAGTGGAATATCAACTATTTCTAGTCCTACAGCCAAAGCTGTAGTTCTGGATTCAGTATTATTTTTCTAAACAGCCTTTTCTCATTGCTGTTTCTTGTAGCTTGAGATTGTATCTGTGACTATCTGAACCAGTTCTGTTTTGGTTCTAGATGCTTCATGATCATGCATTTAGTTTGTCATGGCTAGTTTTGAAACTACATAAAAGTTACATTTAAAAGTCATGGAAAAGAACTAGGGTCTTGAGAAACTTTTTCTGGTAGATATGAAGTGTTCTCTATTGACACTGAAAAACTTCCTCAAACTTCCTCTTTCCCACACATCTTTTATTACTGTGCTGGTGTGTGCCCTATGAAAGAAACAGTTTTGTGCCTGTTTAGTAGGAAGTAGGTCTGTTTTGTCATATGGGACAGTAAAGTGTTCTATATCCCTTTTGTAGTTGTGCTATGTACTTGTGTGTTTTGTGTGGTGCAAACAATTTTTCAGCGAGTAATTTGAAAACCTTGCAAAATTGTTACAGGTATTCAATGAGTTATGAAGTGATAATTAATTGCTAAGTACCTGAAATAGAAATACATTTTAAAAAAGGGCCTGGGACAATTCTAGAGTTGCAATCATAATTGGATGCATTCTTTACCCCCCTCCTTCCCATCTGTCAGATTTGCAAACAAGGTGTACTACTGTACCTACCAAATAACAGATATGGACATATCATATGTTCAATGTATGTAAATATTTTGTCATAGGAAGGAGGTCAGAAATGGATAGCTGAAAACATTTCAGTGTTGTGATTGTAACCAGCAAGAAGTGTTCTGCTCTATTTCTATGTAGTCTTTTTGTAATACTAAAATCTTTCTATTCTTTTAGTCTAGTCTTCAGTACAGTTTCTCCTGTGTGTGACTGACTGTACATTTGCAGTCGTAGTATCTTTGGGTCTCAGACGCAACAATTACAAAATATGCTGTGAGTAATGGTGCTATATAAAGATGGTACTGATAAGTTTTTCATCACTGTTCTGCTTTCTAAAGAACCATACACTGGAGATAGATATTCTTCTAAAAATAGTCTAGTAGAATTTCAGTGTTTCAATGTGTCATGACTTTCTAGAGAAGTCTTTTAACTTTCTTTCTTGCCTTTCTTACAAAACACAATTGATAGATGAGTGATCAGACATTTGGTGGTGAACTAGCTCATTTGCATATAATAATAGAAGGGCAATTGAGTATCTTAAATAATGTGATATGTATCATGCCATGTGGTTTCCAAGCAAGTGAAAATTTCTGTGTAGAACCAGAAGTTTGAGTAGCAGAGGAGAGAATATGAAGATATTACATTTTCTGTAATATCTGGAATTTAAAGTTGTTTTGACTGCTGTAGAATGAAGCTGTACCACATCACGAAGAATGCTTCTATTTCTTTGGCAAAGTCTTGGGAGAGTTTTTCTTCACTTTGGATTGCTATAGAAATGAATTGCACAGCCTTTCTTTTTGAAATTCTTTATTTCTTGACCATTTTGAGATTTTCCTTTTCTTATACCAGATGAAAAGCTTTATGAGAGATGTTAATGTCAATTCTTTTTCATTTTTAAAAAATTAAAATCACAGAAAAAGCAAAGATAATATTTTTGCTGAACTGATATTTAGAATTTGTTCTTTCACTTGAATACATGCTAATTTTTTGATTGTTTTATTTGGGTAAAATTTTTCATGTTTACTTCACCAATTTGTTTCTTACCCTCTTCTATTTTAGTCAATTTAAGTTCTATGTACTTCTAAGTGAATATTCTGTAGTGTTTTCTTTACCTACTCCCAAGCTAAATTAAAAAGGAAATGCAAAATTGAAAAACATAATGTTAAGTTTTTACTTTACAGAGTAATTGAGGTTGGAAGGGACCTCTGAAGGTCATCTTGTCCGAACTCACTGTGTTCCAGAGGAGCTCCTTAGACCCAGTTGGCCAGGAGCTTGATACTTGGGTCAAAGAGTGAGGAGCAACCTGGAGCTCTTTAACAGTAGCTGGAAATAATCTGGGAGGGCAATTCAGTCAGGTTCTAGCTAATAATCTACCAGTAGCTAAAAGTAAAGGCTGTGGGCTGAGTAAATTTGGAACTCTAATAATTCATCTCCATGTTGTAAAGTTCTCTCACTTTGATTTAAAACTAACTATTTGCTCAGTTGAAATGTTGGTTGCTTTTTTTTTTTCTGAGAAGTTATTGCAGAAGAGCATTCTTAGAGTTTTGTACCTACTTTAACCCCACTCAAGCTACTAAACTATCCTGATTATTTTGTAGGGTTACTCTTTTGAAATGTTAATTACTAGTGTAGTAAGGGGTGAAGATTTCATGTAATTTGATGCCTGTGGAAGTTGAAAAATCAAACTCAATTGCTTTACATGCCAAATAGAATTAAAAGGGATGATCATCTCATTCTTAAATCTTTTGGTTTTATGATTAGTAGTTTCTTCTGTTATGTTGAGGACTGAAGAATTGTGCACTTTTTCCTTTCAAATTGAAAGACTTTCACAAACCTTAGAAGGTCTTCCATGCAGTGTAACCTTTTTTCTGCTAATGCACCAGGTTTTAGTTGGTAAAGTTGCACAGTGTTTGGTGAAATAGTTTTGTAGTCTCTAACTTACATTTTTGTTAGCTACCTGCTGGCATTACCTTGACAAGCATTGGAAAAGGAAGTGAAAAATAAGATACCTGTTCTGGAACTCACTTGGCATGTTGAGAAATTCGTGGCATTGTAGTGTCTCTGTTGTTGAACTTGGAAAAGGTCGGATTAGGAAATTTCTTACATATCTACCTGTTTTTAAATATTGTTCAGGGACAACACTGTGGGTTTTTAAAATTTTTTAAATTTTTAAGATTTTTTAAATTTGTTCTTGTACTTGATATAGCATTATATGTAAGTTTTATTGAGCAGTGCAGTATTTCCTTTAACTTTTTTCCTGTACTTTTTTGCTTTTAATAGGAGCTGTTAATATAGCAATTACTGTGTTATATAATAATATATGTATCTATTTTTGTAGATTTTACAGATTTTAAATAAGTTTAAAAAATCTGTCCACTCTTAGGTGTAAATTGATTTTATGACAACAGATTTTGGCCAGTTTTGAGTAGATGAAATATTGATGGACTTCCTTAGCAAACTGCTATTACATAACAAATTTATTGAATCTTTGTACTTCCGTGTGCAGAAGCACTTTTGTTGCTTTGATGAAAGTAGTTAAGCAGGTATAGAATGATAAATATTCTGACTTTGTTGTTTAGAATTATTCCCTTGTATTCTTATTTGATTTTATAGTTTCATTAAAGACCCCACTTTTTTAGCCAAATTTTACTGATGAAATCTTTGACTTGTATAATACTGATAAGTTCCAGCTAAGATTCCAGGTGTAGGACAACATGTCGAGCAGAACTTCTAGTGGTGTCATCTCCAAATTCCACTGACAGTTTTCCATGGATGTTTTGAAATCCTGGTTAAGTAAACATACAGAGATACTTGAACTGAGGTGCCAGTACTTTGCTTTTTTATTAAGCTTGTATTTGCCGCCGCCAAAAGACTTAACACTATTGACTACATTGTGAGGGAGGAGGTTTTGTCAGCCTGTTGCAGACTCCCAACCCTAGTTCCAGTTAGGTGTTGTTAGTATATATGTGAGATTAACAATTAAAATGTAATTTCATTAGATTAAAATGGAATAAAATAGGTCTATGCAGTCTCCACATATTTTTAAAAATTTAAATTCAATTCCTTTTTTCTCAATATTTTTGTATAAGTAATAACGCCCAGAGGTGAGGTCCTTATTTGTTTGTCATCATGGAAAGCACTTTTTACCTATAATTGTTTGGAGAACAAAACATAAAAAAAAAGCATTTTAAAGCACCATTATGGTCATCAGCAAAATTGTTTTCATAAGTAGTGCTAGAGTGCTAAGGGCCCAATGATCCAGTGGACACTGGTATTTTATATTTTTCAGGAGCATAGTGAAGCTGAGGTGATCCTGCCAACTTCTAAATTTTCTGGGACCATGTAAAAACTGGCAACCCTGTCTTTTCACACTGCCATATTTTTAGCTCTTTTCTGTAAACTATTCATCAAATCCCAAGATTACAGAATAATTTTTAAGACACTTTTAAGGAGTTAAACTTCATAGCATTTAAAGCGCTGAGAGTTTTGACTTGCTATTGTACTTGCATTAGTTGCACATATTTTTAATAGTTGAAAGTGAGCAAGGAAGTGTAATGATTCAAGATTGAGAACAGTTAATTAATATATTTCCCTTTTGAAAGAACTGTTCCCATAATAAAATTAATATATTTTTCTGTACAAACAATGGCCTGAAATTGTAAAAAAAAATTGAAGTTATTTTATTTTTTATGCATTTGATATTAATTTTACTTAAATACTTAACACAGATAAATGCCATTTTAAATACCTTATATCATTTTAGCATATGCTATATCTCACCTTGTTTTGTAATGTTCATGCAATTGAATTTTTCTCACTTTTTATCTGGTTATCTTTGGTTTTATTAAGATAACTGATTTTGCACAACTGGATTTATAACCTGTCCTTGTTTGACTAATGAAAACCTTCCATGTGCTTTCAGTAGGAGCCAGATTCTTACACTTATGGCACAGCATCATCTTGCACTGAGTATGGACTGCAGTGGTAATAAAGCAATGGCAGCTTTAATGTTAATGATTTGGGATTTTATCAGGCAATTACGGTCATTTTGTTGCTAATAAGATAAAAAGATACTTAAACAAAAAATCCTACATGATTTCTTGGGATTTTTTTTCAGACATTATGACTTGCATGTGGGATTAAATATGACTAAGAACAATAATCTCTCCCCTCATACTTTCCCCACACTCATGTTCAAAATTTTGACCTAGTGAAAGGAGATAGTGCATTGAGAACCTGATTTTATGGAAGCAATATAGGATAGAGGATATTCATGGTATTTTATTGATGACTTCAACAAATATGTTGCAATTCAGAAGATATCCATTGAATATGAAAAGTCATTTGAATGATATCTTGGACCTATTTGTTTGCTTTTGTTTCTAAGTTTGATCTTGCACCGTGTGCAGTGTCATTAGATACATCTATTTAGGTCCCATATTAATTAAATATTTTCTATATAAGCAGCATGGAACAATGCTTATATGAAATCAGTGAGAAAGGATCCTAATGCATTTGCTGGGATTTTTACTTTGATTTCACAGAGGACTATTATGTTTATTTGTGTAGTTTCAAGTGGTAGCATGCTGTGTTTAGAATTTTGCACTTTCAATAGTTATTGACAATGTATCTTTTCCTTTACGCTTATCCAACTTTTCCAGTAAGCAGCCTTTCATAATCTCCCTCTTAGATGCAGATGCATGTGCTCTGTCTTGCATTCTCTTTCTTACACAGAAGGATGTTTGCAGTTTGGATTTAGAGCTAGATTTATTATCTTCCTCAAATAGTTGATAATTTTTCAATGTTATAAACATTAGCATCCGATGACACATTTAGCAATGACAGTCTCCAATATAAAAGTAATATTTTGGTTATACATCTTTTCCCATTTTTAAATGGTACACATACATAGGAGGATCATAAACCTTTAAATTATCTAATGAACTTTTCTCACACATTTGCTTTATGTTTTTGGTTAAAATATACGTATTTAGTGCATACAAAAGCACAGGTTAGTGTTTTTCCTCATGTGTAATTATCATCCCCAATAGATGGCTTGTAATACTCTGTGGATATATCTCTAAAAGAAGTCTTCAGTAATTACAAAACCTAGAATGTTATTGGTTCATACTTTCAAGATAATTGATAATTTTACTTAGCAATGAAAACACAACTATTGCATCAGATTTTCCATCTAAAAATTAATTTACAAAAACAAGATGATGAAGGACAGGTCATAACATTAAAAGCAAATTTTTAGTTAAATCATGTATCAAAACTGTAGTTTGAACAGTATTGGTTCTGCAGAGTAAATTGTATCCAATCTAGTCTAGCAATTTAATGGTGGTAAAGCCCTCTTACTGTCTGCATAGTATCAGATCACTTCAAAAATAAGATTAAAAGTTTTAATCCTCTGGGGTAGATGCTGTATGCTTATTTAGAAAGTGAATGGACTGTAGATGTATAGCCATTTGAAGAAACTTGCTATTGAATCCCACTGGAGACTTTCAGAAACTATACGCTTAAAATAGGAAAATAGTTTGTTTCCTTTGGAGGCAGAGAATTAAATACAAAAGTTGCTCTGGCAATATTAATATTGTATTATTACCCTGTTGTTGATTAGATGCTACAGTTTTGTTGGATGGTTGAAAGAAAATGTAGAAAATCAAAGCATAAAGAGAGTGATGAAATCTTCCTATAGACAAGGTTGCTATGATAGTAGGACTATTTCTTAGAAGACGACAGCTATAGAAGACCTGTGCAAGATAATTTCTACTATCTCTGCAGGAAGAGGAAGATACAATACTGATGATTTTGTAGACTAGCCCTCTCTTCTGTTCCCTCCCCACACACTGCCCCTTGTCTGTCTGTCCTTCTGAAGCAATCTGTATTTTCTATGTAGATTCTGGAGTCGTGACAGAGGCTGTAACAGGTCCTACCTTCTTAAGCTGACTCATTGTGCTTTCATCTATTAAATCTTTGGTATATTGAAGGCACACTTCACTTTGCCTTGGCCAGTGATAAAGTTTCTGAGAATTAATTTTGATTTGATAGCGATATGTTAATGGTCTCTTGGAAGCTCTGTGATTAGCTAGTGCAGTAAAGCCATGTTAAAATGTATTCTAATACTAAAGGCCTAATTAATAAATGCATGATTTCTTATTTTTGGAAAATGACTTGATAAATTGAATGTCAGCAATTTTATCTATGTATATCACTATCTTACCTTTCCACCTTTGGTCTTTCAGGGAAAATACTTGGTTTAGATGTTTAAATCATCACATATTTCAAGCTAAATTACTTCACTGTCTGGCTCTGATATTTACAGAAATGAAGGTGTGAGTTGGAACAAGCTTGTCTTAATCACAGTGATATAACATGGAAGAGTCAAATAAATAGGTGGATTTCTATTTCGTAATTTTAAAATTTTATCTAGTTTTATCTGGGATAAACCATAAAACTTGTGCTTGATCTATTCCCTGTAAATTCTCTTGCACTATTTAGAATACTTTTACTTTTTACCCAGTAGTTGTTACTGTTGTCTTGGATCTTACTGCAGTCATTTAATCCTGTATGAAAACAAGACTGAAATTATCACTTGAGGCTGTCATAAAATAGCCTAAATGCCTTCTGCTTCAGGAGTAACTAGAGAAGTAGTATAGGATCATTTGTTTTAAAATTAGCTATCTTAGGTTTTTAAAAACTAAAATATTGTGACTTTTGGCATTTGCTTTTTGTTTCTATCTTAACTGCTTTCAAGACCTACAGCTCTTCTCTGTTGAGTTATTGTGTGCCTTTTGGCATAACTCCTGGGAGGAAAAAACCCAAACAAACAAACAAAACTAAGCTTTTCCTGCACTTCTTTTAATCCAAATATGTCTATACAAGTCAAGTCTGGTTTATTTTAGTTTCAAGTCTGTGATGTGTAGTTAGGAACAGTGAATTATGAGTGGGAATTTTTTTCAGGCTTTATTTTGTCTGCCACACTTGGTCAACTGCTTGATGCTTGCCGGGAATAAGGTACTACTAGAGAGATAGGCAGCTTAAAACCATTTCAGAAGGGTTGGATACTGGGCCAGTGACCCTCAGCTTGACTCTTTATGTGGTGTGAAGTCAGGGTAGGGAGCTGAGGATGTGTCACGAGGGTACATGTCTGTAGATACTTGCATTTGTTAAAAGATAGGCTTCTGCATTTCATAGCAGAAAGAATCTATTGGTACCTAGATTTAGTAAATTGCAGTAACAAGCATGATGGCTTTAAGTGTGTGAAATGCTGTATGTTAGTGTGTGGTGTGACCTTAGTGGTGCAAGCTGGAGCCTTGAGAATTTTATATTTGCTTATAAGTCTTCCCACATGCAAATGTGCTTGTCCTTTAACTAGAGTGTCTGTGCATGTGTCACTTGCACAAAGTTTACATTTAATTTGTTAAAACTGGTGACTCCTTGTATGTAACAGAGGATGTCTTTTCTCCAGTGAAGCTTCATTATATCCAGAGAATGAAATTCTTCTCTTTTCTTGTTTTGGAAGAACAACAGTGTTTATATTTCACAGTGTGAAACGCTGGGTGTGTGATGCACTGGATAGCCACATAGTAACAATATTTAGACAAATTTTCACAATACAGTTAACTTCTGAGTGTCTGAAGAATAGTCTAAATAAGAAATATTTTCAATGTGATTTCGTATGATTTTTTTTTTTCCTATTGAACTATCAGTAGGTGTGATAAAAGCTCATCTGCAGTATGTGTTCCTAAGTGTTTATATGTTGCTTATTTTACATATCGCAGGAAGAGAAGATTGGCATCATTTCAAGCTGCATAAAAAAGTTACGTTAAACAAAAGGCCACTTTCGATGATGTCTCTCTAGCAGTCGGAAAAGGTTGTTTTGGAGCACTTCTGTGGCATTTATACATTGGGAGCATGTCAATTAATACAATATCTGTGTTTTCAAAATCCTGTGTAATTAAAATTTAATTTTGTTCTTACCGTAAGAATTAGTTCAGTGTTGGAAAACAAAATCTGTTTTACAGGTATATTTTTTCTGAGATACTAAATTTTTTTCCATTCAAAATCAGCAATTATTGCTGCTTACAAATGAAAAGGCTCATTCAAAATGCTTTGTTTTTATTTCCTAAATTAAATAATATTGACAAGGTTGTCCTTCAGAGGGTTGTAAGACAGTATTTAATGATCGACTCCAGTTTTCTTTAATAACCTCTGTAAAAAGTTAATTGTCTTGTGTATAATCATTGGCTGATGCACTTAGCAGCCCACCTATGATTCATTCTTTGCAATTACTCACACTTTGTAGCGTAGAGATGTAAAGAACTCCATGCTTTTCTTGACGAGTATTGTTAATGGTTAAAGGTATTCTAAATTTTCCCATTCTACCCTGACAATGCCCTTGAATATAAACAGGAATGACATCTTCTGGGTTGTGTGAGCATTCATTCTCAAATAACCAAATGGTGGTTTGGTACTTGAGCTTTCCCATGACTGTCCAAATTAATAACAAGCAGTTGGATATTGTACATGGGTACCAAATTGTGATAATTAGAAGTTATTTAAATGCCACATAAACCAATTAAGAAGATATAAATCTTTTCAGTTGCAAGAAAGAATTTTAGATAACATTTAATAATATATAATAATTAAATCTTCACAGCATTTGAAGTATGAGCTACTTCAGCTTGAACTCCAGCATGGTCAGTTTTTATCTGCTAATGATAGACTGATGATCCAAATTTATGGTGTAATAGAATATTGAACTTAGTTTTAGTGAACAGAATTTGACTTCTCAGTTTCTTAGTTTTTGTGACTTATAGAAATAATAGAGGATTAAGAACTCTCAAAGCCTACAGCTTTTTTGTGATGTGTGTACAGTATAGTTATAAAGAAGCAAAATCAAAGGCAACCTATGTTAAGTAAAATAAAGTCTTTAAAGCTGAAACTGCCACAGTTTAAATTTTGATAAAACAGCAGCATACTGTTTATTTTAGATTAGAAATGTTTATATTATTTTAGTTCTAGTATCTTCATGTGGATTGCAGTAAGTTACCATCTTTGACTTTTCCTTGTGCAGTGGGTTCAGTTTAAAATGTTTTGAATTTTTTTTTTAACATGAATTTTGCTTATTGCGAGACTGTTGAAAAAAAAATCCAGCAGTCAGTTTGAGTAGGGTAAGGTACATTGAGCAATATGCTATCTTCCAATTGAATTAGAAAACAGTGATTTTTACAAGCATTATTTACAAGCATTAATTTATTTTGCATGCTTTCCTGTCTTACTATGCTTTCTTACAAATGAAATTTTTGAAGTGCAATAAAAATGTATTTTAGCTCACCATGTTTCTATCATCTTCCAGGCATCATCTCCAGATGCAGAAATTTTTCATTTATGCTACTGTTGAACCTGAGATAGTTGAAGTTGTCTAAATGCTTAACAGCTGTATGAAAATTCCATATATTCAGCTTTCGATCAAGTCAAATTTTAAAAACTCATTAAAATTCTCTTCCAGTAACCTAAACTGAGTATAAGTTGCCACAATTGAAGTTATGTAATTTTCAGGTATCTGAGTTGAATATGTGTTTGAAACTTCAGACAAGAAAGTCAAATAGTCTTCTGCTTATCATCTCACTTAAACAGCACCCTCCAATCAAAAACTAACTAAGAGGCTCTCCACAGCATCCAACAAGGAGGATGGTTTCCAGGGTTACTGTAATATAAATTGCAGACAGTTTCTTATCTTTTTAATAGTATATAAATAACCACTAGCTATCACTAGAAACAAAATCAAACCAAAGAAAACAACCAAGAAAAACCCAATCCCAGAACAATAAAACCAACAAATAAATGGTTTTTGAGTTATATGTTCTGCTGAATATTATACAGCAATGTTTTTACATGGCTGTGTGTTTGTGCTTCTTAAAGGTTATTTGTTTCCTAAACCCTGTGGTCCTGTGTTGTAGTATGCTAAGTTTAAAGTGGAGTTCTAGTTCTGATTTGTTAGATTCTTTATAGATATTTTTTAATCTTAGTTGTGAATTTAATAGGGATGAAACATTTTGAATATACTTTGACAGACAGTTTCTATATTGCTGGTGCAGCAGAGGAGGACTGTGTCATCCTGACTTCCAAAAGGATCTCCTTACAAAGTTTTAAAATTCTTACTCTTACCACCCTGACAATTTGTATCTTAAACTGGATTTGGGGCTAGGCAGCACCTCTACTTTGTAGTGGGCAGCTTCTCTATTTACTTCATAGTTGCACTTGCTTCAGTTAGGCTTTGGTTTTTTCTTTGACTTTGTTCTGCACTGTGCATACTTGCGTATACTTTCTCTGAAATATGTTACTGAGCGTAGTCTTGTTCTGTGCCAAAGCAGGAGATGAAAGCTTTGTGGTCTAAAAATGAATAGAGGTAATAAATATTGCAAAGTTCTCTCTTGTGTAAGCATATGATAGCTACATTGTGAATGCACATTGATTCTTGATTTTGTTATTGGAATAGCTTTTTAAACTGAAATATAAGCCCTTCTTACTGTGAAAAGCAACTGTTATATGACTAGCATGTTGTAGTAGAATAAAAAAGCAACTTTTGTTTTAGTTTCAGGCTCCAACTGAATGTCTCATTTGCCAGTGTTTAGAATGTAGTATTGTGGAGGAGAATAAGAGTGTTAGTGTTTGCTTTCTCCCAGATTTTCAATATACAGTCTAGTGATAAAAAAATTAAAAATGTATAATCTCTAGTATTTCTAACTCAGAAAACTACCATGCAGTGTAATAGTAAAAGGAAAATTGCTATGAAATATCTTTAAAACCACATTTTTGCAATACTGTTATAAATCTAATTCTGTATTGTGCCTTGTCTTAATTAGAATCCCTTTTTATATGGACTGATAAAATAAAAATTATTATCAAGTCATAGGCTTTTTTTGTCAAGGTGGATTGCAAATGAACATACTGGTTATGCATCTTGGATTCTAGAAGAATAGTTTAGTTGTTTTGTTGTTTTTCATGTAACTTTTTGCTTTCAAAACACAGCAGGTGTTTGAAGACTCTCTTCTACTGTACAAATTTCTGCTTTTAACTAAAGATAACTAAATTGTCTAATTTAGTTTTAGTTATTTGTACAATATAGACAATTTAATTTTGTAATGAAACTTAATTGTCTAAGCCAATTTAGTTTAAAAGGTTTACTGTACTGCCTTTCCAAAAGCATATGAAATTGCACGCAAATGTGTGTGTTTATGTATATAAAAGTAGGAATTTGTTTGCAAGATTTGGAGTATTTTTACACTTGCATCGTTGGAATTTTTCACTGGCTATTCACAGAGTGAAGCATTTTCCATTCAGTTACATTCTGGTTTTGGAGAACTTAAGTGTTGCAAATAACTCCACAATAGTTTTTCTTCCTTTTTTCTATTCACACGTGTAAGAGCTGCCAGACTAAATAGTTTGTGATGTACGTGGACCTTATCTTCTATAAATTGTTGTCTTCTGTTTCAGTTTTATTAGTTGAGAAACAGGAAATAGTGCACAACTGTTCTTCTTTATTACTGAGGTACAAACCAAACATTGGAAGAAAATAAGCGTGATTAGAAAATGCTTGAAATACACTTGTTTCTTGTACTTCTTGAACTCTGCTTCCTTTTTAAAAAGTAGGTGAATGCACTTGAACTGCATGACTCTGAATATTTGCATTCTATTATTTACTAAATTTCAGTTAATCAATCTCACCCTTGGGAACAATGCTTTGGATGTGAAGTCATTAATGCAATGCTGGTGTTAAGGAATTCAAACAAAATATGACTTCAGGAATACCAAAGTATAGACTGTCAGTTGTGTTTTGATAGGTTACCTAACCTAGGATTATGATTTTGAGAATGATCATTTAACATAATTCTAACAAAATAACAGCTACACACAGCATCCTGCTACTTTCTTTGAGTTCTTGATCTGATTCTTCCTTCTGCTCTTCATGTTCAGTGTATGTTCTTAGGGAGTGAACAATGTACGTTCACATCCACTGTCTGATTTTTCGACATGAACCAGATTCTTAGAGTGAATTTTAGAATTAAAACAGCCCACGTTGTTTAAATTCTCAGTGCAGATACTGAGCCTTCCTAGAGGCAGAACTTCTTTAAGTGTGCACCTGTGAAGGTGGCCTAAAATTAAGGATGGATTGCTGTTGGGTTTTTTTGTTCAAAATATTTTTTTTTATTTTTAAAAACCCCCTACTTCCCCTTGCACTGAAATATCATATCCTGGACTGCAAATAACCCTAAAGTCTTTCTTAAAATGAAAATTTTTGTAGTCAAATAATAAAAAGAACTATAGACTGCATATCTCTTCTACTCCTTAGATTTTCTTCTCTCAATTTTAGGTAAATATTACCAAAGAGTTGAGCTTTACTCCTTTGTGTAACAGTGGGAAATATGAAAATATACCAAAATTACCAGATAATATAATCATTCTGATTATATTTATCTTTTTTCTATGTATTCTTTATAAGATAAAAAGAATAGATTACTTTTTAATTTTTTAATTGAATAAAATTAATTCTAATTAAAAATAAGACCCATCAATCTCTTGTAAAATTACGGAGGGGATATATAACCTTACAAACGCATAGAAGGAAATTCTTTTTGTGGCTGTGTGTAGGAGAGAGAAGTTTCAGGAAAGAAGTTGAAAATAATTGTATTATTGCCATAGACTATAAAAATGTGTTATTTTTATGGCATTCAAACTTTTTCATTGGAGCAACAGATTTAATTTCTCTACAGAGATATTTTTCCAGTTGTCTGCTACATCACATTAATTGTATTTGGAATAAATAAATGAGTACCCAAATGTTTTAATTCCTCTTTGCCAAATGGACTAGCTGTAGTACAGTGGTGCTTATATGTTAAAATGCATATTTTGCATGCACTGAAAGATTTGCATTCCTTGGTACTTTAATCTTAAATTTATATCCACTTCAATGTTAAAGAAAATATGTGAGAAAAATGGTGCAAACCGAGACACTTACTGCCATCTTTCCTGACTGCCTTGTCATTAAATTTCTCCAAACTACTATATTAAATTGGTTCTGAAACCAGTTTAAATATTTTAATATTTTCTTAAAACTGCTTGTATTATTTCTAGAATGAGTAACCACTTCTGACACAGTACATCGATTTTGTGCATTTCCTAAAATACTTGACACTGGATAGTGTGCCATAGACATCATCTTCGTCAACTTCATCTGCATCTTAGAATATATTCTAAATTTTCTAGAGGAAAAGTCAAGATATGAGCATTTTGGCATTAATCTAGAGTACTACATATTTTCAGTGTGTTTACAGAAGAACTAAGGTAAAGGATGAGGAAAATTATGGAACTTGTGATCTTAGTAATATTGGGGTTTTTTTAAATTGAATATAGAGAAGGCACTGGTCGTAATACAAGGTTATTACTATATACCGTAAGTGCATATATTATATATCCACTCATACCTAACCTAAATTATTACGTACATATCATTATACCTAAAATGAAAATGTGCATGTTTTCTACTTTGAGGAGGTCTTTGTCTTTCTTGTCAACACCTTTCTTGTCCAAAAGCTGCTCCTGGAAGAAATTTCCAGCCTTAGAATTTGATCCATTCCATTAAATACAGCAATCTATATGTTTTCATTTTACTTATGTGCTTTGCTAAAAAATAAGTACAGTCACATAATTTTACCTTTTCTTGTTATATGAATTATGATTTTTCTGAATATTTTCCTTAGCTCAGTTTATATTGCTTTCAATTTTTTTTTTTACTTAATGGCTACACAGTTTCTGTCTCTTGCAAAGTTTTGAAATTTGAAGAAGCATTTAATGAAGTTACTAATTGCATATTTGAAAAGAAGATATACAGAATCAAAATATATACACAACTATATGTGTAAAATATTTGTGATTCACTTTTGAAAAAGATATTTTCTGCTTTTTAATTCTCAGATTGTTTTCTTGAAGATTATTTGGATTTGTTTAGACAGTCTATGCTTTCATTTGTAAGTCTAGTTGAAATGTAACTAGTACTGAGAAGAAAATTGCTATTGTAACACTATAACTCTTAAGTTTTTCACCTTAAAGATTTGATTGTTCATGTAGTTATCAATAAGTACAAGCTTTTTTTCGTTAACCAAAAAACTTAACTTTGAAACAATAAAGTTTCTGTATTTTGCTTTTCTGCAAAACTGTATTAAAATTATTTTGAACAACCACTTTATTTTTTTGTGCCTATATATTACAAAACTAAAATAAAATCAAAAACACTTCAACCAAATCAAAGGTTCCAAAGCACATAGTTAAAGCTCTGTGAGCTTTATAGTATAAATATTCTTTAGGATATGTTTAGTGTTTAATTGTTACATAAGAATCAAGATTGCAGGTACAAATCTGAAAGTTGTTCTAGTTTCTATTTCCCAGTTTTGTCAGGGATATATTGTAGGACTTCTGCTATTAAAGGATCATCTTCCATTATGAAATGTAATTTTACCTTGAAATTCTCTGATGGCAGCTCTGTTTTAATTTCTCTTAATTTCTTTTGGTATAAATCTTCTATATCACTTTATTTTACATTTAGTGGATGAACAATTATGAAGATGAAAAAAATCAAATGCCTTTGGTGGCATTTACCTAAATCAAGAATACATTGGACATTAAAGAAGTGTCATTTATCTCTAGCAAGAATATTAAAAACAAAGGTGGCATTTTTTTTTCTAACAACTGAACACAGCATTAGAGTTTTTCTGGTATTCACTAGTTTTCAAAGTGAGCTGCAAATCATATTAGTCCATACATTCCTAAAAACTTTAGCTCTTTTAGAAATGAGGGAACTAGTTCAAACCAGATATGCTTGTTAAAAAAAAAGCCAGCATATGAGGTCTTATAGTCATTACATAGGCCAAAAAAAGCAGATACTTCAGTTTCAGAAATCTGCAGAGCAGTGACATGGCATTCCATTCAATTTTTTACCAGATATCACAGACTGGAAATGTGAGCTTTGGCTGATACTGCTGGGAAGGAGAGTGCGTCAGGCAGCTGTAATTCCCATCCTGTAAAGGTACTGATACTTAAAGTCTCTGTAGCCCAAATTGGTACACAAAAATACTAAAATGTTGAATTTGGACCTTAGATATATTTTTTCAAATTTCTGCCAACTATTCTTAGGTGTTCTGTGGATACATTTGCAATTTTTTGCTCTTTAGGTGAGAGTAAGGAGAACCTATTCCTTACTTTGGAATTGCTTGCAGGTTGCTTCCTGAAACGCTGTCTGTGGAATGCAGTTCTAGTGTTTTCATAGTGTTTGACTAGAAAAATAGGCTTCTGAAGTCAATGGCACTAATTGTTTTAAATCAGGCCAAATTTTGTTACATGGATTTGTAAGTTTTGTTGCTCTAAAATCAGGTTTTGGAGCATTTTGAGTCTCATTGAATCTTTTTTTTTTTAAAAAAAAATCTGGTTTTAGTGTGAGTCTTAAACGTGTGGTGTTTCTGAAAAGTATTTCAGTGCAGGGTGAGCTGCAGACAGTTGTTCCAGTGCATTCTTTGACCGTGTCTTACCAGCATCAGGTTTGTCTGCAGTACAAAAACTAACTCATTTGTGGAATAAGATTTTTTTTTTGTGGTATGTCCTTAAGGAATCATAAAGCCTAGAGAGTAACTGACATTAACGTGACTCCATGTACTGTAAAACCCATTCCGTTTTATATATTTTCAGGGAGTATGGAGTGGCACAGGAAGGAAATGCCATATCGCTGGAAAGTTGCTCTAATTCAGCACAGGATTCTTGTGAGAAATTACTTCTAATATTACATCATCCTATTCTGTTTTTCACAGTTTACAGTCTAATTTCTTCATTTTTTATACCACTTTTGTTCATATCAGTAACCATATTAAAATACATTTAGCAGATTAAATAGGCTTTCATGAGTGTTAGTGCCCATCTGATACCGTGATAGTTTAGTACTATATATTTTGCCATATTGTGTCATATGAAGGCTTATGGGTTTGTTAATAAAATTATTTTTCCTTTTTGATAAGGCCTGCTATTTTATAGTGCTACGTTTCACCGGCTAACATGAGGTTCAACAAATAAAAATAAGTCTCAGCTGCTTCCATACCACTGTATATTTCTGACAATAGTCAAGAAGCACTTTAGAAGGAGGAAAAATCAATGCCCTTGCAAAAAAAACCCCCCAAAAACCCAAAACAATGAAACAAATAAAAAAAACAGGAACAAGAAAAGGAAAGAAAAAAGGCAATTGGATATTTACTTCAATTATATAACAAGATTTTAAAATTTTGATTTTCTTTTGAGCTTGCTACCTCTCTCTAATTTCTGACTGCTTTTCAAACACTGTAGCTTGAAGGAAAGTATTTTCTTTCTCTACTCTCTAATGTCAGAGGCCAAATCTTTTTTTTTTTTAATTTTTTTTTTATAGGTATTGACTTAATGTTGGGAGTGACACTAATAAAATTCAAATTTTCAGGTATAATAGCAATCTTATTCTGTAAAACTATCCAAAGTGTGAAAAATTAAGATTAGATTTTCATCATATACTTAGAAAAAATATATATGTAGCAAAAAGATTATCTTTTAATTAGGGAACTGTTTTATACTCCTGGTTTTGGGGATTTTTTTTAGGTAGTTAGCATTTGTAGATGATTCATTAAATTAGGAGGAGCAGGAAGAACTGTGGCCAGCTTTATAGACTTCTGTTGAACTCTCTGCCAAATTACAAATGCAATGTCAGATGGAAGATATAAGTGCATTTTTTTCTCCTATCTGTAATCCCCAGAAATAGATTATTTTGTGTTTGGCAAGCATAAGCCTGGTTTTTTCCTGCATTTTTAACGCATTTTGTACAAAGTAATCCTGTATACTTGGTTAGGTATATGGTATATACCAATATTGGGTTAGTTGTATCTTCCTTTTCTTTGAAACTCATTCATTTCAGATTTTGTTCTATTAGTTAGTGATTTCCTCTTGTTAAAATTGTATGACTCTCCTATTTTGCTCCCTTTATCTGTTCTTCCTGAACTACATCTGTACGCAATTTTTTCACACTCATTTCAATTACCGAGTACGGCTCTGTAGTCATGATCAACTACAAGAAACTGTTCTCCATTTGTGACTTTGTCTTCATATATCTCATCATTTGGTAGGTTGCCTGCCATCATCTCACTTTAATCTGTGTGCCAGAGATTTGCTTCCTAATATTCTTCATTGATATACATGATCTTACACACAGATTTGGTCAGGAGTGTATTTTTTTGTTTCTCGCGATGATGCACATATCTAGTGTTTCTGTCTGTGCTTCCTAGAACATCTTGTCTTGAATGTGGTTATCCTATAGATACCCTACTTAGATGAATAAGTCATTTGAAAACTGATCCCAGTTCTCTTCACAGACCCTTCCTTCTTACTCATTTTTGGTTACTGTGGACAACATACCCTTTCTTTTCAAGACTATAATTTGTCTGTCAAATTTTATAGCTGATCTATGACATTTCAGATTGCATGCATCTAAACTTTGCTCTTTGTTTATAAAAATCTTCATATGCTTGTTCTTCTTTACAGGTTACCAAAATCTTATCTAGGTCCTTAACTTTCATTTCTTCAAAAAGTCACTTTCAGAGTCATTTGTCTGAAAACCTTCTCTGATCACACCACTTGAATTTAATTGCTTTCTAACTCTATATCTTGTCAAATGCAAAATGTTGTCCCTGCTCATCAGTTTTCTATACTTGAATTCCTTTTCCTAGAAGGAATTTTACCATGTTGAACTCACAGCTTTTGTTAATGATTATAGTTTCCCCAAATTGTGTGATCCCTTGCATGAAGAAAGCTCTTAAAAACATTTGAGCTTTTGTATTCCTTCCCAGTCCTTTTCATGAAATCTGTCTTGATTGTCAGATTATAAATGCCAAAGATTATAGCAGGACATATGTTGTACCTTATGTATTATGAGTTAATACCATTTTCCCTTTCCTGATTTTTAAGTAGTAATTATAAAAACATAAGAACAAAAGGAGATTGAAATATCGGAATAGTTTCTGTCATTATGTGTATGTGTTCACTTTTGCTTTAAACACTGATACTTTTCTCTTACTGCTTTAAACACTTTCTTCCATCTCTTTTTCTTCTAGAGTATAGGTCAACATGTTTCCATTAGTATCTGCTGCCATGATGTTCAGTGGTGAGGAAAGTAAGAGGGAAGAGGAAAGAATCTTGATATGAGTATCAGCAGCTATTTATAAAATCAACATTAAGCTAGAATAAAGTTCTTAAATTCACCAGTAAAACTGAAGGATGTTATTATTGATGAAAAAACACTATTTTTTACAATTTTCAGAATTTTTTCTGTTACTCCAATTGTGTAGAAGATTTAATAATAAGGATTATTTGATGCATGTAAATTAAATATTGTTATATGTGCTTGTATAGCATAATGTTTAAGTGCACAGGAAGCACACGATGTATTATATTACTTTTCTAAGGTGCTGCTGATGACTTACAAGAAGTATGTTACTCTTCTGAAAGCTATGCTATGTGGACTTTGAATTCTGTGCATTAATAACTGCCATGTAATTAAATTATGAAAATACCTGTTCAGCACATAACATCAGATATTCAATTTTCTCTATAATAGATGAGAATTCTCACATTAAAATGTTTTGGTTTAAACTTGCTTAAATGTATTAGTTATAATAATGAAGGTATTTTTACCTTTGTTAGTAAAATACTTTATGCTTAGTGCAGAAACAAATCTATATCTGAATATCAGGTATGTACATATAGTTTCTGTTTTGTATTTTCATACATTGCAGCTTAGTTTCCAAGGTCATGATATATAGAATATATTTCTAGAAACGTAGAAACTTTGAGTTTTCATATTGCTGAAGTGTTTCAATATATAGTAACCTCTTTTTCCTTCTGCTGTGTGGCTTATAATAGTTATTTTATGCTGATTTAATGTCTTCCTTGAGAATACTTTCAAGGACACCTTTGATTAGATTGATCAGACTTAATGAATATGTATATGTATTGGACTAAATTGTAGGTTGCATTTAAAAATAAACTGTCCTGTGTGTATCACATTATAGTAGATTGCAATGAGAGACTAAGCCATGTATTCTAAATGTGAGATCAAGTAACTTTAGCTTAAGTCTGTTTAAAAATTATGTAAAAACAAACCCCATAATTCAGAACTTTATTAATTCTGAAATTTAACCTCTTTTACTTACAAAGAGCTTTTTTTTTAAGTTACATTTTTTGGGGTGTTTTTTGGTTTTTTGGGGTTTTTTTTACATTAGATAAAAGAGGCCTGAGCATTGAGGGGACAGATGTTTTTAATATGAGTTAAATAAAATGTGTTTGCTCTGTGAACTTGTTGCTAGTTGATACCAATTAGCACTTTTCTTGAAATGAGAGGAGGGTACACATGGAAATGTCTTACTAGAAACATTCTGCCTCTAGAATACTACTTCTAGATAGTATCTTAGTAGCTTAAGAACTTTTCTAACAGTCTATCTGGTATGATGCAGTGTAGGATGTTAGTTATATGTGTTTAACTGACAATCATTGTAGTTTAACTGAAAGAGCTCTTCTTCCATTCTAATGCCTTTGTTCATCCCACTTCAAAATATTTGAAGTACTAGGGGAGCACTATCCTGACAGGTGGCATTGTGAAATGACTTTATCAGTTTTCAATAGAGGCTCTGTTTTTTGAAGCTGGATTTCTACCTGTCATTCTTGAAAGCCTAGTATGACTTTAAAGACTCAATCATAAAAAAAAGAAAAAATCCTTGCCAAATTTATACTTATACACAAATTATCAATTAATTATAAAAAGTACTTATTTTTAAACTAATTATACTCTGAACAATATTTCTTTGATAAGGCTTTCAGTAAGGCTTAATTTGTTATTTATTGAGCAAGTCTCTTCAGGATGACCAGGCTAAGATTGTTTCTCAGCTTGCTGTTACTTCAGGACCAACAGAAATAAGAGACAGCAAAAATTCTATTTATTAAATCACTTGCTAAAGATTCAGATCATACTTGTTATATAGACATTAATATTTTGCTCCACTAGGAAGTCTCACTATGACTATAGTTCAAGCAGGCATTAAAACCTAAAATGGAAAATTAAGGTGTCAGTTGATCAAAAACAGTTCCATAGTTGTGAAATGCTGTAATATATAAAAATTATAAAGATTTTGTATTGCTAAACCCTCCTAGTAGTTTATTATTTTTTAAATAAAACCTTATTTAATTACTTTTAATTAAGGTATTTTAAGTGATTGCTATTTTTGAAGTTAGCTTCATTTCTATCTCTGATTGCTACAAAATTGGTAATGTAAACAGATTTAGAGTATGTTTCACCCAATAGTGAACTGAGATTTTTACAGTAACCATTTGTGAAGTAACAGAATAGTTAATAATTTTTTTTATTTACTTGATCATACCATCCAATGCTGCATAACAAAAAATTTAAAAAGTTATATAGAGTTGTATTTATTCTATAAAAATCCCGTTCAAGTGCTTTTTTTGTCAGACTTTTAACACAAGTGAACATGTTTAGATTATGGAGGTTACAGGTTCTTTATTGTAGCCAAATTACTCAAATGCATCAGGACCATAAAGAATGAACCAAGAAACATACGGGGATGTGTGTGAGAAGGCAAAAATTAATCTTGTAGATAAGAATGTTAACTACAGGAAAATGCTTTTGAAGTAGTTGGCAAACTAAGGTTTATTGTTTTCAGCAAATACTTTAAATCTAAAATAAACTGCCTGATGACAAAGGTAAACAATTGTTAATATAAACCAGACTAATGTTTTTATCATTATGTAACACTGGATGGATGTATTTTGTATAGATGACAGAGTCTGATAACAAAGAGTTCATAAACTATTAGATATAGAAAACAAAGAATCCACAAACTCTTTATGAAGTATCGTATATTATCTCAAAGTTTTGTTTTAACTAGGAATAGGTATTTTCATGGAAAATTTTATAACATTTCGTCAGTTTTAAAATGGAAATGCTGGGTTTGAGTGTTCTTTAATTAATTTCATTTTTTTTTCTTTCTTTTTGGGTACTTTGGTAAATTAGTAGCTGTAAGAAGAATAGAATATTTTAAGTGCAGATTTTGTTATGACATTCAGATTTTCTTTCAAAAGCCATGTACTTGATACAAATATTATTGAAAAATTAATTCTTATGTATAAATTACTGTCATTTATGGATTTCTTATGAGCATACATTTACTGCAACTCTTTTCAAGACCACTGCTTTTACATTCACATGTTTAACTTTGTAGTCATTAAGCTGGATATTTAATACATTTAAAAACTTATTTACACATTTGCTTATAGTTAACTTCAAGCAGTTACAGCATATGTTTTGTGTAATCATATTTGTGTAAGTGTAGTTATGTTTTCCTGTCTACTAATATGATATCAACCTTTTAAAATTCTCATTGTTTCACTGACAATTGTATCCAATTTTATTTTATTGATATATTAAACTTGTTTATATTTTAAAACATACTCACATAGGTAGAATTTCCTTCAAACTCAGGGTAGCTTAAGAAGTTCTTGCTAGCCAAATGAAAAGAGAATCTGTCTGACCTGTGTAAGCCAAATAGCACTCAAGTTCTCTGCATTCCTACTTTACATTCTCTGTCATCTATTACAGAGATGTATCCTGATTTCTCAATTCTATCTTCTTGTGTAATGACTTAGAAGACATAATGTCTGTCTTGATCAATTTTGCAATGACCTTGTTCTGATTAATGAAATCTGATGTTCGGAATAATTATCCCTTAAATTGCACTTCATGTGTTGAGTTATGTTTTTAACACGAGATCTGACAATGTGTAAAATAAAAATGGTATTTCAATAATGGCTTACTCAGGCTGATTTCTGATTGCTGCTCTTTCCCTAAGGAAGAAATCTCAGTATTCAGGAAGGACCATACCATGTGTTAAACTTGAATATCTGTATTTATTGCATATGTGGCAGTCAAGGTGAATACATAAACAGACTGAGTTTTGCTGAAATCTCTGATTCAAGTCCTCAGCATCAGTATGAGTTTTTGAAGATTTTCCCCTTCAGAAATATGCCCATTACAAGTCCATTTGTGATAAAGTGAAGCGTATGCAAAGGTGGCAGAAACTCTACTACTTAGTAATGAGCACTTGTAAAAGAACCACCATCCCTTTAATGCATTTTTAAACCTTTCTCCATGAAACTATCTGTATTAAAGAGAGGATGAATCAGTCCGTTTCCTGTGCCTTCATGATTTTGCAGATATTTGACATTTAGCGCAAGTAATTTCCAGATTTTGAGAATTGCAAGTTCACATTTGTTCTTGTATTAGAAGCCAGCCCATAGCTTTAACTCCGTCTTTTGAATCTTTTCCAGTTGTAATGCTTCATTCGGAGGCAAAGGGAGGGACCATAGTTGAATACAGTCGTCGCATACAAACACATATTTATGTCATCATATCTCATCTCACGCTATTTTCTGGTTTATATTCCTTTCTTAGAAATTCTTAACATTTGATTTTCTCTTTGGCTGTTAAAACTGAGTCAACTTTTTTATATCACAGTCGAAAATTTCGCACTTGAATTGGTGAAATAATGGACAGTTCTGAGTCCATTTTTTTTCTGTGTGAACTTAGAATTGTTTTCTCTCCTCACATTTGTGTACGTGGAATGACATTTGCTCTTCTTTTACACAGTCACTTCATTCTCAGACCCTTCTGTGGTTCTTCACTATGACATATATCTTCATTGCCTAACAACCATCATCACAATGACAGAATCTTCAGCACTGATGTCTGCTCCCATTTTCCAGATTTTTGGCTATGTATGCCTATAACAATATACATGATCTCTTTCTGTTGTGAGAATGGATAGCTTGGTTTTTCCTTCTTTAATTAATTAATTCTTCCATGCAACGACTTTTCTTCTTATTCTGTAGCAGCTCTGTTTCCAAATAAGCTTTTGGAAAGGACATTATTGAAAACTGTTTAGAAAGGAGATAGTAATTACCATCACATCATTGAATCTTCAAATTTTAGGAAAGCATTTAGAACATGTAGACAATAATTTAGAACATATCTATTCAGAACTATATGATATATTCTTCATATATCTACATTGTGGAGCAGTTTTGTCTTCTAATCTGTGTTACTACTGTTTACTGTGGAAGTCTGTAGTCAGAAATGGTTCATGTTTTAGTATATCTTGCATGATTCTTACCTTGTTACCACTACAGTGCAGACTCCATTCAAATCTAACTAAATTCCCTCCAAGTTTTTACACAGTAATCTTGCAGTCTTTCCTAGAATAATTTTAATAAGTATTGTATTTCTTTTTATGATCTCATTTTTCCTGGTAATTATTCTACAAAAGCTACTTGAGACAATCTAGAAAATATAGTTCTGTATAATTTCAAAGTAAACTTCCCTTAAAAAGTTTTTTTTTTAAATACTGAAAGAAAATACATAAATACTTTTATATTATAATGGAAAACCTGTAAAATTAAAGATTTCTTTTGTGCATAAGGGTGAATATTCTTTTTATAGTATCCAGTAAAGCTATTATAATAACCTTTTAAGATACCTTTTTCCAGCAGGACAATTATTGTTATTTTACTGTTTGCATATAATTTTTAGTGATTTTTTCTCCTTTTTCTTTAAAGCCATATGATTTATTTACTAATTCTAATGCTAATTAGAAAACTTGTTTGGATTATAGTCCTAATGATTTTTATACCTTTTTATTATGTTATTGTAGCATGTTGAAACTTGTCTCTGGACTCTTCTAAGTATTAAGGCTTTTTACTTTTTGTAGTATTGTGTATGTATGACAAATTTGCCAAAATAAAACTCTGTTTTTGGGCAATAGCGTGAAGTTTAGAATATTCTACTTTTTCTAATACTGGCTGTGCCAATGTTTCTTTATACTGCATTTCCAAATTAAGAAAAGGCTTCATTGACACTGACAACCAGGTTTGTTATCAGAAAAGTTAAACTTATTTATAATCTGTTGGTGCCTTAGGAGTAACTTAGATTCAGGGCTTTACCTTGCACTTGTCTACACTGAGTTTTATCTTTTTTATCTGATTTAATGCATTTGTATTGATATATAAGTTCTTCTTCACAACAGTAATCTAAAAACCAGGAGATGTCAAAACGTTGAAAATTATTCCTGGATGACTTTCAACATTATATTTGCACAGCTAAAAAAAGGAAGATTTATAGCCTGAGTTCCTAGTAATAATCAGGTTCACTTTCACAAATCACATTTGTATAGATGCTATAAGAAAAATCTTTCTGTACATGAGGGAGAGGTTGTATCAGAGTATGACAAGAAAGACTGCTGAAGTACACTGAATTTCCTTTAGAAAAAGTGGGGATGATGGCACAACAAAAACTAAATCCAAGCAAGAACAAAATTAAATACAATAAGTTAAGAAAACTCTGAACCTGATTTTTAGAGTTTGGGAGGAGGAGTATCAGAAGATCTCTAATCCAAATTCTTCCTTCAGGCAGGGTCAGCTGTGCAGGCAAACAAGATTTCTAATGGTTTTATCTTACTGTGCAGCTTTTCTGCAATATTTTCTAGTACATGAGAGTCCTCCCTAGGAAAAGGTTTTTCCTTAAGTCTAATTAGAGCCTCTTGTTTCAATGATGTCATCCCACCATACATCACTGGAAAGAGCATACGTTAATCTTCTTTATGACCTTATAGGTATTAAGGACCTGTTTTGGGGTCCTTCTGAAACTGTCCTCCAATCTTGATGAAAGAGGCCAAGTTGCTTCAACTTCCCCTTTTAAGGGCAAGTACTTTATAACCTTACCTCCTTGATGCCATCCCAATGAACTTCCTTTGGTTTATTAACACCTTTGTTGTACTGGAGGACCCAAACCTGGACTCAGAAGTCTAAAAGCACTCTAACAGCTGCCAGATAAGGAGGGAAAAATGTTTTTATAACTCTGCTCCAGACATTTCCCTTTGTCAGTATAGTCCAACTGAAGCACAAAGAGCATTGATTAAGCCAAAAATAGGGAATATTGAAATGCTTTTTTTTTTTTAATTCATAAATGTAAGTCTGTTGTTTTTAATAGTTTAAAAATTACAGAATCAGATGTCTACCTAAGAGTCATGTCTGTCAATATCTTTGAAGGTAGAGGCCTCACAAATTGTTGGAAGGAAAATTCTAAACATAAAACAAAAGAGAATAAAGGGAAAATCAAAAACTTGTCAGTTTTAATAAAATCTATATACCCTGTCTAGTCAGCGTAGACAAATGCTTGACTATGTGCCTTGAATTTTTTGCTCTGTTATTTCCTGTCAGCTCAAATGAGTTCTTACATATTTGCAAAGTTGGTACTTGTTTATTGCTGTATTAGGCTGTGCTGGTGAATTAGGATGAACCTGTTGTCCTGGATGTAAAAGCTGAATGAACTCTGAGTCATGCTCATAATAGTTGTAGCTGTATATTCTTTTGTTTTTCTTTTTTTCTGTTATTTTAGTGTGTATGCATTGAAGAAATGTGTGTGTATGCATTGAAGAAATAGGCCTAAAAATGCACCTACTTTAATACTAGCATTACTACTTCTTCTCAAAGTAGCTGCTATTACTTTCATTTCTAGTCCTTCATCCAAATGTCAGTTTGTAGGTTTGTTTGGATCTTGTTCTTCCTGTGTATGTGCAGTTCTCTGTGGTATCTGTGTGCAAAAACCTTTAATGCTTTTACTTTTTCTTATCTACAAATATTTGATTTTTGGGTATTGTTACTGTACTATAGAGGAAGCACACCATTTCTTTTTATGCTTTTACAGCACACAGCATGGTGGTTTCTCTTCTAAACCAAGGTCCTGCTTCTGAAAATCAGTAGTAATTAATCAGAATTCATGACTTGAAGTGGTGTAAGAAAAGGTGTTTATTGGTGGGGGTGGCATGTTAATATATTAGAGGAAACCTTGAGCATTTTATATAGAAATACCCTAGTAGTCATGGTTGTGTGAATCAGGAAAATTATAATTTTCTGGGAGGGGATGAAATATCTACAGTTTTCATTTAGGAAGAAAGTTTAGTCTTGATTTCCATTATTTTGATGCTTAACAAAAGGGGTTTTTTACTGTAATTTTTAGTTTTGTTCTGCTCCACAATTTTCTTTAAAAAATCATTGCATCCTCTAGTCCTTTTCCAGATACAGCAGATGATCGCTATTTTTTCATGTCAACAAAAAATGCCTATTTCATTTATTATATCCAAAGGATGTGTTCAGCCTTTAGACTTTCATAGAAACAAATACCAATAAGGAGAAGAAATATTGCAATCCTAAGAAAGGAATTAAAATTAATAAACATAATTGTGAGAGTTTAGAAGCCATTCAAATTCATGATTAAATAGGATTATTTTATTTTTTTCATGGCACGGCTTTCAGAAGTCTTAATTTTCACACCAGATGGCATTTCAAAAGTGAGAAAGGAAACCTAAGATCCCAAGAACTAAGATGCAATGGCAGTGTCGGGGGATGGAAGGAGTCCATTATGGAGATCTTGTGGATAATGTATTGGAGAATTGAAGGCCTATTTAAATACCTAAAGAAAACAAAAGTACTTATTATATTGGGGTTCTGAAATATAAGGAGTTGCTATTTTTCTTTTGGAATAATAGTGGTGATTCCTAGTGAAAGTTTCCAAGAAAAGAGTTAAAATAGTTAAGACCACTGACCTATGAGCTGATGCTGCATGTGTCTTTTCATAAAGGCACAACCTGAATATGTGGACCTCCGAAGAAGATGATGTGAACAAAGATGACACTGAGAATCTCAACTCATAATGAACTGCTGAGATAATCCCCTTTCCCGTTATAAAAAAAGAAAGAAGGGGCAGGGTTGGGGAGAAAAAGTTTGTGTCTTTGGCTGTGTCTGCAAATTTGAGCATGCCCAAGTGTGTCCTTGGGCACTGAACTGTGTGGCTCTGCTACTGGAACTTGTAGTCTTTCCTGTGACAGAGTGTTCTGTTCCATTGTCAGCCACCCCTGAACAATTTACGACATGGCTCAGCTGTCAGGACATTACAGGGGTTTTATCCAGTAGCCAATTCGAAAAATCTTCTCCTTCCTGGCTGGGGTCCCCAGCACAAGAAGGACATAAATTCCTTGAAGAAAGTCCAGAGAAGGGTCATAAAGATGATCTGAGGGCTGGAGTATAAGAAAATGCTGAGAGAGTTGGGGTTGTTTGGCCTAGAGAAGAGAAGGCTTGGGGTGACCCAGTTGTGCCCTTTCAGTACCTAAATGGGGCTACAAGAAAGCCACAGAGGGGACTTTTTATAAGAGCATATAGTGACAGGACAAGGGGGCAAAGTTTTCAAACTATGAGAGAACGGGTTTTGGCTTGATACTAAAAAGAAATTCTTTTCTGTGGAGGTGATGAGGCACTGGCGCAGGTTGCCCAGAGAAGTGATGGATGCTCCATTCATGGAAGTGTTCAGGGCCCAGTTGGATAGGGCATTGTGGGAGGTGTCCTTGCCCATGGCAGGGGGTTTGGAACTAGATGATCTCTATATTCCTTTCCAACCCAACCCTTTCTGTGTATCTTTGTCATCTTGCTTTTTTAAATGAGAACCAACTAACTGAGAATGTTGGTCCTTGCCAGCTGATCTTGATGACCAAGAATTGTCATAGTCCATGAATGTCATATTTACAAGTCCATGATAGTTTTGGGAACTCTGTTTTTCCAGATCTCATGAACGTTTCTATTTTGCTTTGGTTATTATGGCCTTGAAGTTTGCTGTAGATGATGGAGTACACTGAGCTTTCAAGAGGTTGGTAGTTAGTCTGAAGGTTGGTAGTGTGAAAATTCTTACTGATCTTATTTCCGTATACATTATGCCTGCTTGTTTTAATGTCATCCAAGTAATAATGTTCACCAGAGCCCACCACAAACAGAAGGAAAATGCTTGTAAATTTAAGTTACATATCATGAATTTTTTTTTACAATGAAAATATTCTATGTTTGCTTATTGCCTTGTGGTTATTTTGGTCAAAACAACTTTTCCATAGCCAATCTGACTTGTATTTTCTATCATCTGTGTGTCTTTAGAGTGTTTCTTTTCATGGTTGGTACCTTTGGACTGTCAGGAACAGAGCCAGTTTACTGGAGTTCCTTTCAGCATTTGCTTCTTAGAATTCTGTTGTCACATTTTCAGAGGTTGTTAAAACATTAATTTGCATACTTAAAATCTAATATTTTTCTTTGGTTTTTTTTTCTCACATGAAAATCTTATTGTTATTTTTTATTAAAATTATCCCTACAAACAATAAACTCTCATCTAGCATCCAGAGAGTCTTAAATAATAATTTATCTTCCTCACTGCTACATAGGATTCTTTTCAAAGTTTATGCCTCAAGTAACATTTTTGATTTTCAATGGATTTTAAAAACTTGCTAAAGCATTTTTGAGAAAAATAAAAAATTTTAATTAGAATAACTTTTGTAGTTTATACCTTTCAGAAATGTCCATTCAAGAAAGCTGAATCTATTTTCATGTACACCCAGACTTGAGAATTGATAGTACTACATCTTCTGTTTTTATTGTTACTTCTCTAAAGACAAAAAGAATGAGACACACTACTTTCAGTTTTTCCAGTGCTCTATTGTCAAAAATGATCTGCAGCAAGTCCTTTGTCAGAACAAATAGTGGGTATGCTAGCATCAGGTGTGTCTTCTGTATTTATAATACTTTAAAAATCAGCTGAAATGATGCAGAATGTCTTCAGTCTGCTTATCCTTTAAGAGGAACCTCGAATCGCTCACTATACTACTTGTGACAGCTTCTGAATTTTCCAGTACATGTCCTACTGTGATGGTGACTGTAATCTCAATACTGAATTCCAAACCTCATCTTTACTGGAGAGATAACAATCTTGGTAACACTAATGTTATTTCTCACAGTAAAAACTATGTGCTTCATTTTTCCCAATGACTTGAAAGTCATTCATGAGATTCTGAAGCTGAAGAACCATTAGAGCATGTAATCTTCTAAATACAAGCCCTCCAATACTAAAAATAATATAGATGTAATTTAAACCTCTACTATTTATATCTCACTACTAACAGGAGTTGTGTTGGGATATTCAGCAATTTCTGTCTAGGTAAATTAGATTTTCCATTAATAAAAGAGGTTCGTTTTGGTGACATTGACTTCTAAATTGTAAATCATTTGCATGTGGTCAGGGCAAAAGAGATTTGTCAAGACTGAAGAAGAAAGCTGTCACATTATTCTTCAGTTCTATGAAAATGTTAAATGATACTCTGTTCAAAATTGAAATGGTTTCTCATTCACACATAACCCTTGCTTTGTTTTGAAAACTTTGATTCTCTGTGCATTAACCTTTTACAATGTCCTGTAAAATGCGATATATGTGTATCTTGGCTAGTGTTATACTGTCTTGTTTTTCTTCTTTTCTGTAGAAATTCCTCTGATATTTTTTAAATATTCCCTTTTAACTGTTTTTGAAAAGTAGAGTGTGGAGAATTGTTTGGGAGTTTTAGAACCTTTGCTAAATTAATCTTTATACTCCAAATCACACTATTCTAGCCTGGTCTAAACCTGTAATAGGTGAACAAGAAGGGACATACCACCCAATGAGTCTTTGTGCTGTGGAAGATGCATTTTGTAAGTTAAAGCATTATTATTATAAGAAAACATACTCTTCCATAAATGCTCTCTCCTGCCAGTATTCACTTTGTAGTGTGGAAAGCTATATAGCTTGCTGCCATTTCTAGTGTGTTGTGTAATAAGAACACTGAATGAGAAATTAGATAAGAGATACTTAAATTATACAATCAGTTTTATCCTGAAACCTATCTGTTGATCTGGATTTCTTATAATCTTCATTGTCTTGTGAACACTGAATTTTTTTTCTTGAGTCCAACTGAGAAATGGCTGGGTAACATATTGTACTCTTTTTCTTTCTGTTCAAGGCGGTGAAATATGTTTAAGTCAGGGGGGCAATTTCTGACAGATTTCATGGTAGGCTTTTAGGCTGCTTTACTAATCCATACATATGTGTGTAACATCATCTTGAAAGAAAATCAGGAGAAACTCAAGATCTAGGATATTCTTTTGCCCAGTTTTCTCTTGCCTAATATTCTTTTGCCTAATTTTCTCTGTTATTTACATATTTGGTTGTTAATATTTTGCATGTGTTGTTTCTTTAAGTATATTAATATTTTGTCAGAAAAACATAGTTTCTCTTTCTGCTTCAGTTCTGCAAGGATGCAAGCAGCTGAAATACAGTAGTGCCTGGATCTGAACAAGTATCTCAGCTACTTTCCAGTACCTTGTGACCAGCATGTCTGTCTTTTGTAACCGTTACTCCAGAAACTGTCATGGCTAAAGGCTTCAAATGTCATTGTCTACCTGCTTATCCTAATTTCTGCATGTTTTCTCCTGTCCAGTTGAGTAGGTCATGTAGATCTTAAATTCAGCTACTCAGATTCCATGTAATCCCATTCTTTCTGAAGAGAAGTCAGGTCTATGATTTTCTTTACCAGCTTTTGAGAAGAAAAGGCATACAAGCATAAGATATTTGTGTTGTAAATCCAAGTTTCATTCTCATCATTAGTGACAAAGTTATGCAGATATATTTCTGAACTTTACAAACTTTTTTTCTTATTGCTAGTTACTTATTCTTTGTCTACATAGTATGTTTAGCATACATAGTATGCTAAACTATGTATTTAAACATACATAGTATGTTTAGCAATACTTGGGTTCTACAGGAGGACACTTCAGCATCTTACAGCTGTTTTTGTAGAAAAGGATGAGAACCAATTTCTACATGCATTGAATATTAAGGAATTCCTTACATTTCTGCATTCACATTCTCCTTATTGATAATTTAATCTCATTGTCCTATTGCAAAGTAGTGTTACAAATGAGATTTTGTCATTATTGACAAGTCATAAATGAGTTAATGCCCTCCCCAGCTGATTATTTGTCAGTCTGAAATGCTGCCTTCACTAACTTTCTGGACACATCTTCTCTGTTTATATTTAAGATACTAATGCACTGAACTACCCAAGTATCTCTTAATTATGATTTCCTTCTGTTAGTTGTAGGGAAGGAAATCTAGAAAAGTATCAAGAAAACTGCCACTCTAAGATTAATTTTTGGTGTATATATTTTATGGCCAAGGTTCTATCTCTATGCAAAGTCCTCTAACGGCTCTAAGATTTTGTTTGTCAGAAACTAGTAAAAGAAAATCCCAGTGGGGTGGTAGGGCTGGTAAGCTACTTCTGTAATTTAAAGAAATTTTTGAGATGTCACCTTGAAATTTAGCATAAACTTTAATTGTAGTGAGGATCGAAGTCTTGTGCAGGATTTTTAACTTGAAAAACATGTGCTGCTGATGTATGGTTGTTTTCTTCTTTGCCTTAGGAAGGACAACATTCCTCTGTGGTTTGTAATAAAATGTTTGTGAGTGAGAAACTATTATTTCCAATAGATGATGATGTGTTCCTATAAACAAAATTCAGTGTGAAAACCAAACAAATTGTGTAGTGGAAACCACTAAAATTGATTTTAGGAACACTAGTCAGAATCATAATATTAAAAGTTTTATTTTGCTGTGTGATTACAGTATTGATTTGATTTTAAAAGGCTGTGTTGTTGGTATTGTTGGAGATAACCACTAAAGGTTAATTGAGTATTTCATTCTGTTTCCTTAACACTGTTTCCCACTTTGTAGCAGAGCAAGGTTGAGAGAGTTTAAACTCTGCTACTCAGCATAGTCTGATCTTAACACACTCACCAGTCTGCTTTTGTGTCTTCTGGCTCCAGACTGCAGTCATTATTTGGGAGCACAACCACATCAAAGAGAATCCTTAAAGAGGAATTTCCTCTAAAACATCTGTATATGTGATAATGATTTCCTTTTAGATGCCACAGTTGGCATTACGTTTTTAGAAATACAAAATATATTAAGAAAACTCCTTAAGACCATAAAAACCCCAGAGAAATGCTTTTAGTAGATTCTTTCCCCAAGTTTGTTTTTGTTTCACTTTTTCTGAATGATCTTGCTATTAAAACAGAATTACCTGTTTTTTGAATATGAAATTCAGTGTATTTTTTACATTGAAAATAGGCTGCAAAATATTTTGAAAGATAAAAGTAACATGGGCTCATGTTTTCCATTGTAACTACTGTGGAAGTGTGTAATGTCTGTGAAAGGATGGTATTTTTCTACAGCTTTGATTATATTCTTAATTTTTTTTTCAAAATTCTGTGTGTCTACAACTTCTAGATGATCTTCAACTAGAATATATTGTTTTAATTTGTAAGAAAAAAAAAGCCTGGAATGGCTTTTATGTATAAAACATTTAATAAAATGTTTCATATTTTATGAAACAATACAAATGCTTTTATATCTATGTTTGTAGCCTTCTTGATAGATCAAAGCACTTGGCATAGGCCAAAACCTGTTAAACCTTTTCTGTTTATGGTATAAATTAAAACTCTCTGGAGTGTGGTTTGGCCTAAGTCTGATTTATTGCTTTGTTTGGCACTGCATCAGGCTGGTTGTGGTTTTCCATTTGTGTTTCCAGTACAGTCTTCATGTGTTTTGATTTCAAATACTTGCATAGCAACTTTATCTGGATGGTAATAACTTTCTTTGTTAAGTCTTCATTATAACATAGAGATCAGGCTTTTGTGGGTTTGTTCTTTTGTTCAAATCAAACTGAGCTATATCTATGCATGCAAATGATGCATTTGTGTATTATAATTTTGAATTTAACTTTAGATTCTCTACTAATTTTTATTTAGTGAAGACATTTTTCAGATCAAATCAATACTGGAAGAATCTGCAATGAGAATTGTGGTCAGGATTTCCTATGGAGAAATCTTCTTTGTTGATGATAAAATATAGGATGAAAGGAAGAGTGTACTAGATTTTGTCTCTTTTAAATAAATTTCAGCCATGACTATAATGAATGTTTCATTTATGCTCAGCTTTAAAATGTGTAATCTTTAGCTGATTTAATTTTTTCACCTGATCTTATTGCTACCATATTTAAATCATGGTTGTGAATAGTATTTTCTCCTGCCAAAACTGGCAGATCTTGGCAGACCTTTTTATTTACTTTGAAAAAAACAACAACAAAAAAGCTATTACATTTTTATACACCTATATGTGTGTCTGTACAAGTGAGGGCATCTCTAGTAAGTTGAATCATTCTATGATGTTTTTCAAATTTTATACTTGGTTTGTTTTTTTTTTTCACTAATAGACAGTTTTATTGAACCTTTTAGACAAGGTATTTATTGTGGTATATCATATTAAATAAAAAATGAGAAAATGGTACAGTTATCTCTATGGAAGAATGTTATCCTGGTATATGAGCTGGTTTTATTTTTCAGTAATCCCAACTCACCCATCGATTTGTTTATAAAAGAAGCTGCAAGGGTTACATGGGTTGCTTCACAGTGGGAATATATGATATAAAGGTATCACACTAACACTTTTAACATAAGTATACACACAAAAATAATTGTACTGCATTAAATTAAGAAGCGTTTAATTTAAACCGAATCTCTTAGGGCAGTGGTTGTGGAGTTTATATCTGGTCTTGTTATTAAGCGTAGCGATTAACAGTCTGTAGTTAGACATACTGTTTAATGCAGAGTCCACTGAACTCATTAGAAGAGTTCTGTTTTGGATTATGCCTTTAGCAGTGCTTATCCATTCAAACATCCCTCACAATTTAATCTAAGTGGAGAAATGCTGATGTTTGGGGATTTGTTGACACAAATCAATAAAAAGAGGCTCTGAAGCGAGACTACCATTCCTTGACCTGTTTCATGAAATTATCTTATACTGCTTGTTCATGTTGTTCTACTCCTAGACCAGGTTATCCCAAAGACAGTTGTGATAAAATCAGCCACACTGAATTCTCAATTTAAATTGTAAGCAAAATACAGATTGATTGTGGAGTAGGTGGAAAGTGTAGATACTAAAATATGGGTTTATTTTAGACAGTTATTTAGACAAAAATTAGCTATGACATATGTCATAAAGCAACACATTAGATAATAAAAGTTATGGTAACACAGATATTTAATGCAAGTTGTTAATTTTGTGTCTTCTAATTGTAAGTTCTTTAAAAACATAAAAGAACAAAAATCAGAAGAAGTATACAGGTGTTTGTGGGATAAGCAAATTATTGAGTGTTCATGACTGAGAGTAAAAGGCCAGGATGGTAATGCAAAACAAATTCCATGGTGAAAATATTTCATTTGGTCCAGTAAAAAAAAAAGGAAGGAAACGACCACAGAAAAACTAAACTCAAGAAGGTTGGGAAAGGACTAAGAATAAGAAACTAAAGAAGTAGAGACAGCATGTAAATGGATGTAAAAGTGACAAAGAGAATAAAAGCTAAAGAAAATGAGACAGCTAATTCAGAAATACAGCAAGGGAATGCAGACATTCAAAATTACTTTGATTGAATACATTATGAAGAAAACATTGCATGTGTTAAATGCTACACAGAAATGCTGAAATGTAAATGCTTTCTGGATATGTGAGTTAAAGATTTGTCCACAGTATCCATTTGCCCAGAAAAATAGAAAGGAAAAACCAAAAATAAAGTAGTTATATTTGCATTTTATTTTTAATTATATATCAGTATACAGTTAATCAGTTTATAATAAATTCACTTTATAAGTGACAGGTGCATTTTTATGCTATGGAAAAATAATTCCAGCTAATTGAATGTCACATTACAGGGACTTTCTTACCTGACTTTTTTAAAAAAATAAATTATTTTCATCAAAATGAACTTTTGCCTTTTCCCCTCCCCCAGATTTTCATTTTTTATTCTCCCCTCTTCTCATATGATAATATATTTAAATGGCAATTGCAATTTACAATAGGTTTAGTTATTGTACAAGTGATGGCCTTTTTTTTTTAATGTATTCACCTTTGTTTAACCAAGCAGCTGAGTCTGAAATTAACAAGATCTGATTTTGTTTGTAAAAAAGGCAGCACTGAAATGGGTGGTCTGCTGTAGCTGATCGTGCTTCAGCAGGGGCTTGGATCAGGTGATCTCCAGAGGACCCTTGTAACTTTCTATGATTCTCTGAAATACTTACGTGATGTGAGAAACAAAATGCTATGGATAGAAACAGATGCATGATGAACATCTGTTTCCAACACAGTGTTTAGCAGTTCCACAGTAATTACAAGTCCTGTAGTCCTGCATTTTTTGAATTTGTTTGGTATTTTTCCCACCTTGGAGAAGTTGCTTGCACACTGAGGGGTTTTGTTTCTTTGGGGTTTGTTTGTTTGTTTGTTTGTTTGGGGTGTTTTGGTTTCGTTTTTTGTTGGTTGGGGTTTTTTTGTTTTTTGGGGGAAGGTTTGGGTTGGTTTTTTAGTGGGGGGATTCGTTTGAATAATGTGTAATGTACTCATTTAAGTAAATATTTGAAAGACTGACAACATTAATTAGTTTCTGTTAGCCTTGCCAGTATTTTTTCTTAACTGCTGAGAAGCGGTGGTATTTTTTTCTAGTTTTTATCATAGTTTTATGCTTCTTGTTGCCATGGTAACTTTTTTCTTTCACTGTGCTTCAAAAGAACCAGAGGGTTTCTGTGAGTGCTTTTTCATTATTTATTTAATTTCATGAAAACCTAACTGAATATGCTGTTCCATAAAAATCCTCATATATCTCAAGTGCAAATGTAGCTTTTAACTATTAAGGCATTATAGCTTTGTCTTCCTACCTTTTTAGCAATCATCCAATCTTTATTCTTTCATATTTAACGTATTTTTTAAAAACTGTCTTTACTTATTCTGCAATATTCCTATGTTGCATTCTGTGGTGTCGCAGTAATTTAAAGCTGTTGAAGACAATGTGCAAATGCTTGCAGTCATCTCTAATAATCATATTTCCCTACAAATCAGGCTAAGTGCAACACTGAGCATGCACAAGAAGTTAGAATTTATTGCTTTTTTCTGAAGTTCCAAAAGGCTAATATTCCACCTACTGTCAAGAATCAGACTAAAGCATACTATGAAAATTACATATTCCTAGTGCATCGCTGGAATATGCTGCAAACCAGAGTTTTCCTTCTGGGCTATTGCAAGATCTTTCTTGAACAGTTACATTTTATCTTTTCAAGCAAGATTTTTAATGATGCAGTATGGATGAAATTCACTCTGCTGGAAGAATAAATAAGGTAGCAAATAGTCGTTATATCTTTCTTCTCTTTCAGGTAGGTGAGACATTGAGTGAGTTCAAGTTGAGCTGGTTAGAATAGTAATTAACACTTCATCCTTCTGCAGAGAGAAACATAAAGAACGCGTAAATTAAGGAACTGAAACTGAGGGTTTTGTCCCTAGAGGCTTAATGGTGTGGTTTCATGGTCCTCTGATGTTAATTTGAATGTCACTGCCAAAAAGGTAGTCTTGCCTGAAGCCACGTATTTCAGTCCTTTCTTGCATCATCAGTAGCATCTGTCCAGCTTTGCAGCAGGTCTCTTCAGCTCACTCATCCATTTGAAAATGATTTTTTTAAGTGCGTTAGGAGGATTAGTTTGCAAGCTGATCACTGAGTTTATTTAATTCATTGTGCAGGCAAAGGAGTACTTGTGCTGGTGTAAAAGCTGTAGCCAAAACACTTGCTATGGGCAGAAAAGGGAGGCATGTTCCCCACGTAGATGTGTGGGTTCCTGACCCACTCCATCCCTAGCTGTCCCTCTCTGTCTCCTGGGAAATATTTTATTTTCAGAACAATTTAATGCCATATAGTTGTTTTTCGTGTTCCAACTCTATCCCTCACCCCATCTCCAACTGCACCCCACATGTAAGATACACTTCTGCCTTCTAGTCTTAATTTTCTTTTTCTTTTATGACAGAAAATAAGAAATTTGAATACTTAATAATAGTTTAAATAGAGGCCAAATACACCTGGAGGCAGAACCGTGTTAGAAAAAAACAAGCAGAAAATGAACCTACCTCCTTATTCACTGTAGGTTATAGGGTGGATTTTTTTTTCTACTTGTATTTCTTTCCATTCCAATCATTTCAAATGCAGATCATTTTGGAAAAGAAACAATTGCCCTCTTCCATCAGAAGGTTCCTTCTGAAACAGAGTATAGCAGACAGGCAAAATTCTTTCCTGTTCCCATAACTATTCCAGGAAAATGTAATATGCCAAACATGCATTAAACTGAAAATTTCTACCATGTGTCACTGGGGAGGAATTACACTAACACGCCCAACAGAAAATACAGAAGCAATACCCATTGGAGGATATTTTTTAATTCAGGTGGGCAGCATGAAAGTTCAAATATTTTAAAATTTTACAGATGCAACAGAATGATTAAACCCATAGGGTGCAAAACTTGCAGTTGGAAGCCTGAATTTACATATTTTGCAGCTGTGCATAGATACTGAAATGCCCTGTATTCTGTTAGAAAGTAAAAGGGAGTGGGGCTAAAATTAATAAAATAATATATTTGTCAGTGGGAGTCATAGTTAAAATCTAGTGCATGATATTTCAGAGATTCTGGACCAGCTTTTTAGTAACATGGGTTGGCTTTTCTGGTTTTGAGTTTTGTTGTTTAATAAGTGTAACAAGCATTTGCTATTGCAGCCAATGATTGAAATGGCCTGCTACATGAGCATACAAAAGCTGCTTTAAGAAATTTTAACTTGTATTTTCATGGCAAAAAATTAAAGCTGTATTAAAATAATTTTTCTGCAACAGCTATTAAGGGAGAATCATTAGAGCTTCTGTAGTACATCCAAAGAAGTGAGAGTTAATTGTAATATTAATGTTTTGGGGGATTTTTCATTATTTTGGTTTTCCTCTTGCTTTATAGTTACCTAGCATTAATTCCAGTGGGAATTGATTGTATATAGCCAGGAAAACACACAATTACCCCGTTTACCAGTATGTAACAAACTCTATGGTAACATCTGCTTCTAAAGTTTATTTCTGATCATCCTGACTTTAACTGCTTGCCTTGGCACAGGAAAAGGGGAAATCTAGGCAGGAAACTAGAACAAAGAACCTTGCAGTGACCAAAAATAAAATTCCATCTGAATACATGTTGGAGGAGGGAGTAGTTTGCTACATGGGGTGTTTTTCTGAGTTATTGGTGTTTTGGATTAATTAGTCTGTGTGATGTCTAAGTTAGCTTGCCTAGGCCTTTTGTGTTGAGTATTTTTTCATCTGTCATTTTGTATCCTTGCCATTTAGATTAGATATCTCTTTCTTTTAAAATAAACTTGTGTAGGTTACCATACCATTTTAAAATAATTCCAAATGGAAGATATGAGAGAAGTTAAATATGTTTAGACCTGCTGCATGATCATTGTCGAGATGCTGGTAGGGCACTTGCAGGCTGTGGGAATCCTGTTGAGGAGCAGCAGAATTGCTGTGCAGGTGGTGGGAAAAGATTAGTGCTTTGTGTGCACAAACAGGAAACAGGGTTTCAAAAGCGGGAAACAAGTCCTGAGCTGTGATAAACATAATTGCTGTTTCTCCTAGAACTGCTGAGCTTCCACTTGTGCTCGTTACCATTAGGATGAAGTTGCATGTCTGTGGGCTGTGTTCTGAAAGAAAATGTGACAGGACAGTTGTGTACATGAAAGTGGTTGCACAGTTTCTTGACACATGAAAAGCTAGACAGCTTATTCTTGAAATATTGCATTAGTATTTTTGTAATACCAAACAGAATAATGGAACTATCTCAAAAGTACTAAATATGTAGAGATTTCTTGCTGTTGTTACACTGGGAGGTGAATTGGAATAGGTCCTGATTTATAAAAATGTCTTCCCATCATAGTTCTAAAGGTACGATGTGTCTTTTTATTTGGAAAAATAATATGTTGTGCTTTTGAATGAAAAGTATTTCTATATTTATTCAATATAGCAATCTAGCAATAATGAACTTCAGTTCCGTTCAACATCACAACATAATTGCCATGATCCATTACTCTGTTTCTTTATGGACCTCAGTCTAAGACAAATTTAACCAACTCCTACTTCTGCTAAAAAAATTTCAGTGCAGAACTGGAATGGGAAGAGGCGTTTGCTAGTACTGAGGATATAGCTGTGAGGAAAAGCCAGGGCTTCCTGGGGGAAGGTCACTTCCTTTTCCTGTATAGTCAACAGAAGTGTTAGAGGAACAGTTGTGAATTGTGACAAACAGGCTTTTACAAACTGAGCTCTGAATTGAGCTGCTCACTATTTGTTAAAACCTACACATTACCTGGTAGATTTTAATATATTGGTTGAGTATTTTGCTTTTTGTTGCTAAGAAAGATACTGAAATATTTGCATATGCAGATATGGTTACATATTTGTGGTGTCTTGATTTTAGATGTAGTTTGGTAATTATCATGATATAAGTCAGTCCTCAATCAGTAGACACTTCACAAATTTGAGGAAATGAACAGAAAGTTCACTAGTATAAGGCATTTTTCACATTTGGTGAAGTTGCATAGAAAAGTATAAATAGCAGTAAAATCTAAATGTTGGAATATAAAATGACAGATTAGGCATTCACTGGTTTCATACTTTCAGGGAATTTAGCCTTAAATTTGTCGTGAAAATTCAACCCCCATGAAATTCTAAAATTATATCTATTATTTGAAAAATACTGATATCTTTAAATGCTCTAAATTGATAAATGAATCCCTAAATTGAGTTTTAGTCTCTGAAGATAGAGGAGCCGTTTGAGAATTGTTAGGCCTCTTAAATCATTAGCAGTGACATTGTCAGATCTTGAGTGCTTTAGAACTCAAGCCTGCTCTTGAGTACACATGAATTTGGTTAGGACAGGATTTGGTATGCAGTTCTTGCTCCTAAACAGGAAGGGTGTGTTTTGTGCAATTTCAGGGCATCGTGCTTGGTATGATGATGGTAAGCATCCACTTTTGCTTTCCTGATAGCTACTAATGACTACAATTTCAGAAGACTGTAAGGAGGATTCCTTTTTTTAATTATGGGTGGAGCAATAACTTGTAGTAAGACTGCTTAGCACTGCCTATTTAAGTGTAGTGCTCTTAGTTGCTTATAATTTTTCTGACTGATCGTAAGTAAATTTTAGAAACACCTATGTCTGGACAGGAAGCCATATGAGGAATGGCTGAGGTCACTTGTCTTGTTCAGCTCGCGGTACAGGAGATTGAGGGGACATCTCACAGCTGTCTATGGCTTCCTCACCAGGGCTAGAGGACGGGCAGACACTGATCTCTTCTTCGTGGTATCAGTGACAGGACCCCAGAGAACAGCCTGAAGTTGTGTCAGGGGAGGTTTTGGTTGGGTATTAGGAGAAGGTTCTTCTGCCAGAGGGTGGTTGGGTGCTGGAAGAGGCTCCCCAGGACAGTGGTCACAGCACCAGCCTGACAGAGCTCAAGAAGTGCTTGGACAATGCTCTCAGGCATGTGCTGTGTTTCTTTGAGTGGGCCTGTGCCGGGCCAGGACTTGAACTTTGATGATCCTTCTGGTTGCTTCTTACTCAGGATGCTGTATGAATCTTTATTTAGACTTATATTTATCAGCTCTGGTTGGAAAACTGGAGAAGTCTAATAAACACTTACACAACTTCTGAGTGTATAACATGAGCAAGCCTAATTGAATTGTAGGCACCTGCATTTCCTCTTTAAGAATGACTGTTGCTATTGATTAAAAACATTCTTGCAACTTAGTTTGTTTATTTAACAAGCGTAATGAGCCTGCCTGAGCTGATACATTAATGTAAGCACATTGCTACTCGTACTCAAGTTACATCTAAGGGACCTAATCCAGGTCCATGCCAATGTGCAACATTCCAATGTAGTGACTGCGTACTAGGAGAAAAATCTTGTAGGTGTGTCACTGAACTTCTGCAGTTAAATGATCCTCCCAAATTATGTAATGTCCGAACATCAAGACTATGCACAGAAGATTTTCTTTGTGCAGCTTCAGTGGGGAAGAATGTGATTTTCTTCATGCTCTTTTAACTGCTATATTTATGCAGCTAAACCCTTGCTTTGGATACTTGGCAATCTCAAAGTTTAGTTTTTCTTCATTCAAACCATCAAGCTATGTGTTTCTTACTTTATCTTAAAAAATTCACCTTCAAAAATATACTTCTCGATTATACTCAAAGACTATATAATTAACACCTTAAGTAGACCCTTAGTATGATTTTTCCTTTTCATGTACATAGGGGATATAGTGCATCTTTTGAAAACTTTCTTTACTTTGCTACAGCTGTTTTATAGAGAGAGTAAAAACCCCCCATACAACTGTGAGTAAGACATATTTCCCTTTTAATGACATTTTAGGAGCAGGAGCTTGAAATTTGGCAGATATGTACATGTACAAAATGTATTTTTGTTTGCCTTGTTAAAATTTGTCTATTATAAATTTTATAAAAAGCTAAGTTAACGTGGTTATTAGATACATATTACTTTGGCTACAATGTTATTGCATCTTTTTTGTGGTCACACAATCACAGTAGTTAAGGTTGGAAACGACATCTAGATATTTGTTAGTCTCTAAGCTGCTACTCAAAAAGGTTTGAGCTAGAATGGCATCATGTTTTGAATACAGCCCCTTTTGAAAACTGCAAAACCTCTATCAACAGATGGTTCCTGTGTTCTATCACTTTTACATTGTAAAAGTTTTTTGCTTACCTTTAAACAGAATTTCCTGTTTCAATTTGTGTTCATTGCCTCTTGTCCTTTCATTGGATCTATCTCAAAGAATCTGGTTTCATCTTCTGTATTTCCTTACACCAGATAGTTAAATACATTGAGAAGATACTGGTACAGGGCCTGTTCTACAAAGCTGCTTTCCAATTTGTTGGTTTCCAGCCTCTACCAAGGCAGAGGGTTATTTTTAATCTATTCCTTTACTTTCTAGTTGCAAAAATGAAACAAAAGTTAAGAAATCTAACTAGACTTTTAAGGCAGATGAAAGAGTCACATGTTGCATAGAATTGCATAATGTCGCTGATTAGATGAAGTTTCTTTTAATCTACATTTGAATATGCATGACTAATGAGCAAAATTGCTAATATTTGAAAACTAATTGGTTGGGATTTCTTTTTTCTTTAGGCTCCTTCTGCATTACTAAAATTATTTCTCAAAAAATTTTAATTTCATCATGCCATTACTCATTTTGCAGCATGGCATCATGCTAGTGTGATCATTTGCTGTATTGAAAAATGTTGATAAACTGGAGTAAGTGAAATGGAACAAGCAAAGTACAGTTCCGATGAGGCAACTTGATTCTGGTATTTTATAACTGACTTAGTGTTTGCTGATTGGAGCTGTCAGAGAAGTAATTTACTTGACATGGCTTTGCCACATACTCTGCATCAACCAAGGAAAAACAGCTTTTATACCTTGATATATTTTCTTCAGCTGAGATACCTTTCATAATGTCTTCGAGATTATTACTCATTCTCTCTCTCTCTTTTTTTTTTTTTTTTTTTCCTCCTGTGCACTTTAAACTAAATTACAACTTTTGGGTTTTGGATTCAAAGACTAAATTTCCACTTTAAAATAAGAGGTAGGGTTTTTAAGTGCTCTTTATCTTAAACAAGGATTCAATGATTTAGAAATTTATATTGATACTGTAGACTCTGAGAAGCTTCAGAACTTTAAAATTTTCCTCTATAACATTCCCTTATTTTTCACTTTATTCAACAGCATTGGAATTAGAACATCTCCAATGCATTATTCTTTATCACAGTGACAGATATATGCAAATTATCTATTTAGACAATAGTGTTTCTGTTCTTATTCTCTTCCCCAAATAGTACCAAGTACATGCAATTTATTGCAGCTGGATTCCTCTCACTTAAAAAAGGTTCATATGGACCATGTTCTTGTGAAACTAGAATCAAATTATACCAGCTTCGTGGTTTTGAGCATGTTTTTCTTAGATTTTTAGTGGGACATCTCTTTTGAGCAAGGAGAAAAAGACTGTTGGCCATGCTGCTAAACAGAGCCTGCTTTTGACCTCCCCTAAAGAAACTGGAAATAATTGCACTCTGATAATAAAACCAGTGCAGAAAAGTCCTTTACCAGAGTAAGAGAATTTGTATAGATATCAAATCATACTAACAATGTATAATTAATCCTCTGTTGATGTAGAAAAACTGGAGTTTATATAAAAAGTAAATCAATTTCAACATATGTGAATTAGGTATTATTTGAAAAATTCAGTATGTTTATGCTTAACATATATTTTCAGAATGCTGCTGTGACTCATTCTACATTGTAGTCTGACGTTGAAGCTTAAAGGTCAGAAACAATTCAGAAGCCCACTGCTTAAAACTAAGTCTTTTTAATCCATAATTATCAAAAGTATGCCCTGCTTTCAAAAACAGGGTAAAGGCTGTCTTATCAGTTCCACTGAGATATCTGAAAATAATATTGATTCAAATAGAACCATTTCTGTTAAAAACTAAACTAACAAAAACAAACCCCACGTCTCTTATAGAGAAATCTCCCAGAAGAAAAAAAAAAATCACTGTTCCTTTAAAAAGAAATTAATAGCTTGGTCCATTCAAGGAAAGTAGGGCATGTATGAAATCTGTGTTCATGGTGAATCTCTTGGGCATATTGCACTAATCAGATTGCATTTCTTTAATTTACTGATATGATTTAAAACTACCTGACTGCTTGAATGCCACTAGATTGAGAACTATAGAATCATACTTCTGTGAAAATGAAGCTATTTTTATGTGGTTTTAGTGTTTGTGTTTTCTTTTGTGGCAGAGCTGCTCAGATGTATTTCTGTGAAATCAAAAATAACCATTACAATAATCAGGAGAAAAACATGGCCATTAAATATAGATGTTTATCTATTATGATAAAACTAAATACAGTTGTAGAAAGTTGGGGGTTAAGGTTTGGTTTTTGGGTTTTTTTTTTGTTAATGGATGAATGGCTGTACAAGTCAAATACTGTTTATATGCTAAAGATAATGTAAAAATGAACAAAAGGCAGCACAACAGGAAACATGTTATAGTAGTTAGTTCCCACCTGCTAACTGATTTGAATAGGCTTGGAGATAATATCAGATAGGGAATAAATTCATTGTTTAGACCATTGAAACTCTTCTGTACAAAATCTGACCCTTTACAGTCCTTTCTATGTCTTGAATTCAACGGTCTTTGAAAAATGTGTGTTTCTACAGGCTCACTTCTGCTCAACATACAGGTGTAATCAGAATCTACACTCACAGGTCCTGATGTTCATTTCACAGGAACACTTTTGTGGTTCAAAGATTTAAAGACATCTGTTACCCTACTGAAATTTCAGTTTAACGTATATCTCCTAGTGTTAGCTGAATAAATTAAGATACTAGGGTTAATGGTTTCCAAAGCTAAAGTAAGAATAAAATACATGGCAGGGAAGAGCTACTTGAATAAAGGAGTGTAGTGAAGTACACAGCATTAAACTTTGAATAATCTTCCTTAAGTTAAAAAAAAAAATTAAATCACAACTTGCATTGTGTCTATTGTAAAAAAAATAAAAAATACAAAAGGATAGAAAGTTAAAAAAAATTTCTTGAATGGAACCTTGGAGTACAGCTTCTGTAACTTAGCTTTTGCCTCTGCTTCCATACAGTTTTTACTCCCTATGTTCTCAAGTTTCATCTCATTTGATTGTTTCCAAATTTTTCATTAGCTCAAGTTTTGTAGATGAGACTTGACATGCCAGGCAAATGATAATTTGGGTATTAAATTCTTATCCAGAAAGCTCCAAAGCCTTTGTTTTCCTATCCATATGTGTTAAAACCAAAGTAGGCTTGTATTTTGTTGGTGAGCTGATGTATGTTTAAAAGTGTGGAGAGAGGGATCTGATTAGGCTACCTTGTTTAGGCAAGCTGTAGTAAAAAATAGGACATTAAAATGGATTGGAATTCATGTATACCTTACATAGGGTTTCTTTATGCTTACCATGTAAATGTTGGACAGCAACCACCTCTGGAAAGAGGGCACCAGATTTGGTAGACCAGTAATTTTCACTGCTGTGGTAATTCTTATATTTCTAGCTAATTCTATATTTCTGGTTATGTGTGTATTTATAATATTTCCTTCATATGAATGCTCTAGCAGACATGTGGCCACCGGTTCCAAATCACACCTCTGATGGTGTTGCTGTCTGCAGCCCCACAATGGATTTTTCTGTCCTCAAGACATGTGATCCACTTGCAGATCGACTCCTAAACTACCACAGGTTTCAGCCCAGCACATTACAGTAAAGCACTTCCAATTTTGGATTATCCTGACATGTCAGGCTGAAAACTGAAGGTTCAGGAGTTCATTTCTAATCTGATCAGATGCTGCTGTTTCAGGGACAGCAGCAGCTGTCAGAAGGGGGTTGTGTGCAACTGGGGTAATAACTGATTTAGCTGTTTGTCCGGTTTTAGTCTCCATATACATGTCTCCTTCGGTGTCTGCACTTGCATGCTGAAGTAGTGGATTTTTTTTTTGCTTTTTATTATTAATAAACTCATCAATGCTCTGATTTTTTTGCAGTAATCTCCAAAATGTAAAGCTCTCCTCGCTGTCTGTTTTCATTCAGTGCATTACTTTAAGTAGTGAATAGAGATTATCACATCCATAGTGTAACAATCCACTACCAGCAGTCTTTTTGCCAAGGGCAAAGATATTATACATAATCAGGACAAAACCAAAAGATACTCTTTTATGATAGTATAAGATCTGGTTTTATTCTATTTTTAAATGCAGCAATTTTTAACTTTTATTGTTCATTTTCTATCAAAACAATCCAGTGAAGCCTTAATTCAAAACCAAATTTGTAGTCTTAATAGTTTTAGTAAAGTGCTTTTGGTGTTTTAATCTAGAAATGCTGGCATTTTTTGGGAGAGACTAGCGTATAGAGGTTAAAATAGATAGAATGTTATGAATTGGTATAGAAAATAAGCTAAAACCTAGCAGTGTGTGATTTAATATCGACAGGTTCTGTATATCATGGCTGAGAACAATAAGCACAATATAAATAAAAGTAATAGTATTGAATCCAAATAAGAGGGCTGTGAAAAGTCTATATATTTCTGGCAAGTACACTTATGGAAAGACAGTTGCCAAAAATGAATGATTTTAAAACCAATTGTGACATAACAAACCTGCTTTTAAATGCATTTTGGTAAGAATTATACTCAAATGTCTGCAGTATTTCCTAGCATAAAGGGTTCTGTTTTTCAAAGGTAAATATATGACAAAGAAAAATACATAAGAATCATTACTGCTGGTTTTAATACTTTCTCTGTCTCTGCTTTTAGTGTGCTTACCAAGGAATGTGATTCTGTCTCTTTGAAAATTAATATTATTGTAGAAACACCTTTAGAAACAGTTTTGTAAAAAACTGTGGTTGATTAAGAAAAACCAAACAAAAATGACTTTAAAAACAAACAAACAAAAAACCTCCAACCCAAAAAAAAACCCCAAAAACCAAGCAAAGACAAGCTTTGTTTTATGAGGTGTAAAAATATTGGTAGTGTCATGTACAGAGGATATAAATTTACCGTAAGACTTGGTAAGTGGATTTTGTTCCCAGTCTATTAAATTAAACATCTTGGGCTTCATGTAGATACCTACATCTCATGGCAAAATCAGTCAAATTTGAGGGCTGCAAATAACTTGTGGAATCAGATTTTGAATAATTTTAATTTTTTTAAGTAATTTCATATGCTAGGAAAAGCCAGAATTTTGTAAGCCAGCTTGCCTAATCCTCGATGATTAACTGCATTCAGCACGACAACTCTCTCTGAGCCATTTTAATCACTGTTGTGAGGAAAACTGAACGCATCAGTTACTGTACAAATGTAACTGCTCTTAAAATCCTGTCCCTGGAGTAGTATGAGGCACTTGGAGGACCAGAATAGTCCTGCTGCATAAACTGATAATAGTTGTTTCGTTGTTGCTTTGTTGTAATACTTTTCTTCCTCTCCCCAGTAATTATTTTAGAGATAATTTTTGAGCATGCTGTTTTCACATAAATGTACAAACATTCTTCCCACACTGGCAAGGAATTTTAATAGCTAGATAGATATCAAAGCATTTGTTCTTGAAACAACTTCAATATGTTATTGTGATTATCTTTATAATAATAAATATTATGCTTTTATTTTCCTAATTTTTAGTGATTTTTAGTAAGCATTGATAACTCATGATAATTTATAAGAAAAGAAGTTGCCATGAAGAAGTTGCCATCAACTAATGACTAAATTTTCTAAATAGGTATCTCATAGGATAAGTGACCTGGAACATTTTAGATGCTCATTGTGAAATACTGTGTCTGAAATCATAAATCCATATAGATAATTTCCTTTGTATTACTCTTTATATGTGTTTTTGTTAAATGTGTTTAGATGATATGATGTGCATGTACTCTTAAAGAGTTTAACACCACATAAATGTGGAGTTTATTATACAAAGTTAGTGTAAAAGATTGAAGGTAATTCATTGATTTTACCAAGATATTTTAGGAAACTTCTACCTTCTGAAGAAATATATTCTCAATGAAAACATTCCTGGCTTTGTAGTGGTTTTAGTAAACTGAATCAAATGAGTCTAATTCAAGAGCAGGTTTTTGAAACCTGTGTTTGTGCATTCAGCCAGACTGCACGACACCTATGGTGAATCTCACCTGCTGCCATCGCCTGTTCCCTCTCACCTGCTGCTATCGCCTGCTGGTACTTACTTGACTTTCAAAGGAAGCTAAGATTGGTGGAACACAATTAAGAGAAGCAAGTTTGATTGACAGATATCTAGGTAAAATCTATAGTAAAATTTTACTTTATTTTGTAAAGTTTGATCTTTATTTTTGAAGGAGCTAGAATTTTCAGCTTCTAGGTGTTGGTTATGCTTACATTTCTGTTAGCATAAGCAATAGTCTAATAAAATAAGATATTTTGTTATCAATATTTTTCTTTTCTTTTCCTTTTCTCCCTTCCTGTGTTTTCTAATTTTTTTTTTCTCCTGATTACAGGGCATAGTTGCAAAGCAGTGGGTGGCAGTCATAACTTCATAGATTTCTGTAGCCTGGCCACCTGCCAATACAATTATCAACTTGAAAATAAGCTGAGGAATTTGACAATTTGGAACAGGTTTTTAGAAATTCTAGATTTTTTGGGGATGGTTTTAGGTTTTGTAGCTCAGTCAAGGGCCTGCGGTCTATGGAACCATCTGGCAATCTTTTCATTTCAGGCAACATTTAAATAACTCTTTCGGGATTGTTTGGATACATTAACAAAGCAATTGTGTTGATATATCAGGTACTGCACTTGTGCAGTTGAAGTCAAGAGGGCTTCAACTGTCCATTACTTTCTTGTCACTATGTTAGCTTACTGTAGATAATAAGAAACGCTGTTGTGGTTGTCGAGACAGACACTGCACTCAAAAGTGCTTCAGTAAAAACATCAGAAGGCTTTAAGCATCAGCTCCTTGTTATCTAAAGGTCTCTTGTACTTTTCCTCTTAAGCAATCCCACGGGGCAGCTCCCCACAGCCCCAGCTCCTTCTCCACAGGCTTCTCTCTTCCCTCTGCTGTTCCAGATCACTCTTTCTGTCCCTATCACATCCACCTAACCCGGTTTGTCCTATGTACAGCACTTTATCCTTTCTGTCCCTTGCACAACCTCCTGTCCCTTCGTCCTCACAGCACAGCCAGCAGACTCCAACTGAACTGAACTCCTCCCCAGCTAACTCACTCTTTTTCACACCCATAGCTGGGAGGGCAAGGCTGTTCCACTCTTGGATAATTAACACAGCTGCAATATATCAAGGGTAAGATTGCCTTTAGTAGTAGCCCTCTTTGTCTCCCCACACTCTAGGAGATAATGCTGATAACATATGTACTTAAGAATTCAGGAAGCAGCTTTTAATAGTTTTATCATACTGGTGTAAAATGTTGCTTATTCAAGGACTAAGGTGAGATGCAATTTTTCCCAGTTCTTACTTGCCTCACCCATATCTTGGCTTCTTTTGTGTCTTAATGTCTGCTTACTTTAATCTTTTCTTAACTGAGACTTCCTTTAGCTTGAATTTTGTGGTCAAGATTCAATTATATTCATTATCTTTTCAGCTACTTTCTTATTTATGTTCTTTTTCTTCATATTAACATAAAACATGACGGAGTCAAGTACCTCCTTGTTCCCATTAACTATGAATTCTGCTTTTCATCTACCTATATTTCAGTTTGAACTGCAAAATTATGAATTGTATTTTAACATTTCTCCCTATTACTTATACAACTTGGTTTTGCCTGTGTCAAAAGTTCTTAAAATACCTAGTTTAGGATTGTATAATATGTATGTATACTTGAAGTACATAAGACACAAATTTGTGTTCCGACAAATGCTGGTGAAGAAAAAGCAAGTTCTTAAGGACTGCCATGGGGAGTTAACAGACTGAGACAGAAAGGAAAATTCTTTAATACCCCTTCCAAGGATTCTTTAGAGAAAAAGAAGAAAAGAATTTTAGTCCTAGTTATGATGTCACTCATTTAGTTATAAGACCCAGAATATTATCTTGAAGTAGCTGGCAGATAACTAAATCTGAATTTTATTTTAATATGATTTTAATAATTAATGCAGCAATCAATAGAGTATACTTTCAGAGAGATGATTGATTGAAGTATCCTTTAATTGCAGCCTTTAATTAGAATTGATGGCTCACCACCCTAGTTCTTGTCTATTATATTAATAATTACAAAATTGATTTGATTCCATTTTAATTTTGATCCACTGAGCTGTGTGGCTCAAATTCACATCCTTGCAAATGAAGGTGACTTCCTGACAGAGATGATATGGCATTGCCTCTTATTTATATGCATGAAAATATGTGCATGTAAACTATAGTTGTTAACGTAATTCTCTTTAATCATGTCCTATCCAATTATTTATTTTAGAGAGAGTGAAGGAGCAGTGGCAGCTACTGGGGTGTTTTGCTTCTATATTTGCCCTTTTCTTGTTTTGTTAAATATTTCTTAGTCAGAGACAATGACAGTGGAGCTTTATAGTGGTAGTTGCCAGAATGCCTGGTGGTTGATACAAAAAGATACTCGAGATGTTAACATTATCAAATATGTGTTACTGGCTTTTTTGCATATTTTTTTCTATCTCTTAGCATGTTTTTTCATATGAGGCCATTCATGTTAAATATTTAAAGAAATGTAGATAGCAGATTTTTTTTTTACTTACAGAATATTTCTAGAGAGGTATGTATGTAAATGATAAAAAAATAAAATAAGTTATATAAAGTTATCTAAAAAATCTTCTTTCCCCATGGATAAAGCAATGCCTTACATTTATCCTTTTTACTTTTGATTGGCCTACTTTCTTTTTGATGTCCATTTGCTTTAATAAATCTCCAAGATCTAAAGGATATAGTGTTCTTTTTCTGATACTGAAAAAAAAGCCCAAACCCAAAAAACTGTCTGAATCCTTTGTGGTGGATTTTCAGTAAGCTGTAATTTACGCTACTTTTCTATATCCTCCAGGTGACCTGTTAGATGAGATACCATTGTGTTGATTAGAAAAGTTAGTGTTACCTTGCATACTGTAAGAAATACTGTAAGCAAAAGATTTGTTCTGAATCCTTGCTGTCTTGGACTAGTGATGTCTGTGGGTATTCCACCTTATGATTAGAAAACAGTGGAATTTCTTGTGAAATACCTGTCTTGTGTGTGAAAGATATAGAACTTTTCCCAATAGGAAAGCTGGTCTCATTGGTGATCTTTTTTGAATTCTGGAGGTTTGCTCTTCTGGATTTCCTGCAGGCTGCTTTTGTAAATCATGGCTGTTCAGCCATACCACTACTTAGAACTTATTCCTTAAGCATTTGAGTAGCAACTGTCTTAGAAGATATTACTGAGTAATGGATAGACAAGCCTTGATTATTTCAAGCTACGTTTTCATGTTCATGTGAAGACCCAGAGAGCAGAGGAAGAGCTTTTTTGATTGGTTATCACTTTGGAGACCTGAGATGCACATTTCCTAGGAGCTTTTCATGACTTGCATTGTAGGGAGATCTGTATTAGACAGTTGAGCAGGGTTTTAATTCCTGGTTGGAAGCAATGACATCTAATCGCCACTAGTACATGAAATTTCTGCATGCTACAATTTTTTTTGCCAAATCCTTCACTCTGACAGAAGTCAGATGATGTTTGACAATTTCTGGAATGAGCATCAGCATTGTCGTCATTTACATGCTACCACTATAACCACTTTGTAGTGCCTGCATCAGGGAATTATCCTGTGGGGAGTTCCTTTAAGATATTTTGATTTGGAGTCAACTTGGAAAGAAATGCACTTCTAATAGGACAAAGTAATAAAACTGATTAGGGAAAATAAAATTTACATCAATGAGACAGAACTCTGAAGCAGACTAACTTGCAGGATATGTGGCATTTGGAGTTTTTTGTGTTAACATTAATAAAACTAATATAATTTATAACTATGTGCTTTTGTGTATACATCAGGAAAAGACAAAGTTGAAGCATCAATTTTAAGCTTAGATTTCTTTTGAATACATACCATACAAAACAGTCTTTAACATGGCTTTAGATGTTGCACTTTAGTGGTACCATTTTTCTTAACCAACAGCTTACACGACCCTCCTTTCTGCTCTTTGCACATTTATTTGCATTTTATCTCTGTCTGGTGCTACTGAAGGAAGTCCCCAGTGTGTCTGCAAGGAAAAGGTGAAACTGCATCTGAAAGGAGCTTGTCTGCTTTGGAAAACTTTGTAATTTTTACTTGCATTTCCTTGAGGATTTTTGCTGCAGAGTTTCATGTCAGTGGCTAGATCTGTAGGGAAAGGAAGTAAGAGCTACTTCTTTGTAGGAAAATCACAAAACCTGGGTGGTTGTCTTTTGGGAAGCCTGCCTTGCTTTAGGAAACATTGCCTTCCGATACTATTTTTTTTTTTTTTAATGAAGAGAAAAATTTCATGGGATAAAGGGGGAAGAATGAAAGGAAAATAAGTTTGTCTTACAGTTTTTGAACATTTGTAAAAGACTAATTGTCCATTGGAGATGAAACTTTTCTTTCACAGGCTGTAGTCAGGACAAAATATTAAGGAGGAATTAAACAATACTGCTGCTGCACACCTAAGGAGTCTTCCTGTTACTGTCAAGAAAGAGAACCATAGTAATATGATACTATTTTTATCAGCCATCTGAAAATATTACTTTCATCAGTATCTACTGATCATCTTGACAGTGCTCTGAGAGCTTGCTTGCAAAGCTTACTATGGTGTTGCCACCTAATACAGCAGAACTTTGGACTTTAGCCACAGGAAATTAGGTTTGGTGCAAATTGAGATAGTTTCAAGTCTCCATCATGATCAACCCTTTGCACCCTGGATTACTGTCCTAATCCTATAAAATAAAAGTATCCTATTTGAGAAAGTAACTTGTAGCACAGGTACACAGCTGTCCTGTCATGTCAGTTAAAAAAATACATTTCACAGAAGCACAGAATAAGTTAGGTTGGAAGGAACCACAATGGGTCATCCTAGGGCACATGGCAGAGGATTGCATCCAGATGGTCCTTGAATGTCTCCAGTGAGGGAGCCTCCACAGCCTATCAGGACAATCTGTTCCAGTGCTCAGTCACCCTCACAGTAAAGAAGTTCTTCCTCACATTCAGGTGGAACTTTCTGTGTATATTTCCTCCTATTGCTTCTGGTCTGATTACTTATCACCACCAAGAAGAGCCTGGATCCTTTCTCTTGACACCCTCCCTTCAGATACTTAAATACATTGATGAGTGATCCCCTCTCACTCACCTCTTCCCAAGGTTGAACAGGCCCAGCTCCCTCAGCCTTTGCCTGGAAAAGAGATTCTCCAGACCCTTGATAAATGTTGACTCTTTAATATGTTGCTATCTGTAGATGTCAACAGACATGTAGATTTCATATGTTGATAAAGTCATCTGCTTTGTTTATAGCTTTATTTATTTAGGCATTTCTATAAGACCAATAAATAACACTACTTTATAATTATTTGATTCAATGATAGGAGAAGTTTCATTTAAATAAATTGTGCTAGCAGTGTTGAATTGCACCTGGGTGAATGTAGAATAAAATTTATAATGCCAACTTCAAAAGACACTTGAGTGGGTCATGGTTGATGATATATTATAATTATGTATGTGAGAAGCAAACATTGCAATAATAATCAAATACTGGTACTTAAACTTAATCTGCAATTCTAACATGGTGCAAACTCAGGTGGAATGCTCTGTAAAGCTGGTTTGGTTTGATTTTAAGCTTGAAAAACTTAACGAGTAAAAATAATTCTCAGTAAAAAAAGAGCACTGATTCTGCTATAATTTAATAATTTTAAAAGTTTGGGAAAGTGTCTTTCCAAATTTAATCTTTAAACTTCTGTATCTATGATGATTGCTTATAAATGAACAGCTGCATCTTCGTTGCCACAGGCTTAAATTAAGGTCCCAAAGTCCCATAGGTTTTGAATTCCGTAGAACGTTAACAAGAAACATACAAATATAGAAAGGTTCATGTTCTAAAACTGAGCACAATGCATGTAATATTCATGATTACTAAGGCAAACAAAATACAGCATTACACCAAATGCTGCAGTGAAAAACAGTGTAGAAATTAAACAGGACCATATTACTAGGTTCATTGTAATCAACAGTCATGTGGTATATTTTTTGCTTAACTTGTATTTGAAAGCTTACATTTAACCTCATCTGCATATCTCATAATTTCGTTATTCAATCTAAAATAGCACCCATTGTTTAACAAGTTTATTTTTTCCTCTTTCTTGTTCAATTTGGTATTGATCTATTAAATATTTTTTCATTCCTTCGTACATGCATAATTACCTCAGTTATTACTTACTACCTTATTTTCAGGTACCTATTGTTTCAATCATTTGACCATATCTAGAACCCTACATTCTGCAGTATGTTTTCTTAGGAGTAGTACAAAAAGCTGGGAATAATTCAGGGATTGAGAGATACTGAGAGCTATAATTATGAGAACTATGATCTCATAATTTTTCCTACTTGAATATAACTGTCATGAATACAATTCAGAGTGATCTTGATATCAGAATGTAAGTATCATGGTACACAAACATGATACATCCACCTCATGTTCTGAGCAGGAAATGCAAATTCAGTAGAATATTCAGTGGGTATTTGTAAATATCCATGTTTTACACTTGACACAGTATAGTTGCTCAGTGCTCAGTAAGAATTAGAGTTGCAAAACTTCCTCTAAAGGTCTTTGGTTTTGTTTTTTTTATAAACATATTTATTAGGGCATCATTTATGACTGTAAGGAAGGTTTACATGCTTCATTGACAGGCAAAGTTCAAAATGTACCAATCCTAGTTTACCAAAAACCTACAAAAAGGGCTAAATACACAAATGCATAATAGTTGAATTTTGATTTTTTTTATTAATATATGCATATACTATTGCTTCTGAATGCTGAGTAGGACAATTTTAAACAAGACACTTAATTTGTTTGATCAGTCTCAGTGTTACCTTGCCTGATGTTTTTGTGAAGCAACATTGGACCCTTTATGAAGATGATCTGCATTTGACAAAGAGATGAACTTCTCTCAGATAATAAAATTCTTACATGGATTTAAAAGATAAGCATTTTTGGATTGGAGAATGATGCTATGAAATCCCCTACTAAAGGAAGGCATTCCTTTATGCCTGTATTTGCTGTCCTCAGCCAACTTTGGGAAAAGCTTCTGTCAGAGACTGCATCTTCCTACCTTAAAAAGATTCAAATCTGTAAGGAAATAGGCTTTATTAATTCCAGCTTCATGAAATTACTTGGTTTTGTTGATGTTATTTTTGTCGTGATTCCGATCTTGCTTTTTCCTACAAGAAAAAAAAATTGAGAAATGCATTTTGTATCATACAAGAGTAAACCATGGATTAAATGGTTTGAGAGAAGGTTAAACAATTGAATTAGGCTGGTAAATTCTTTTTCAAATGGGCAAATCCAATTTCCTTGACTTAAAGCAAAATCTCACGCATGATCAAAGAATAAGGATTCTACTGCATTTGGGTTTTTCCCCAGTTTAGGATGTATTAGTCCATTATTAAGCTATTATACGTATTTTATAATTCTCCATGTTTATTTAGTGCTAAAAAGTATTTCAGAATTAATAGGGAATTTCATTTCTATTTCAGGCTGGTTTATTAGTTTCAAAGAGAGAAATCTAATTTTAGATTTGGAGAAAAACAGGCAGATTTTAAAACGTGACATAATTCTGATACACTTGGTCAATAACAGCATTAGGAAGATTCTCCACACTGTTGAAACAGAGGATATATTGTTATTAATAAAGCTTTTTTCAGTCTATGCCTTGTTCTGAGTAGACACAAATTAAAGTTTCAGAAAAGAATATTGCTTTGTGTGGCTGTGAAATACTGTCTCAAAAATTACAAGATATCAGTGGATGTTTTTCACTTGTTTATTCTTGTTTCTGTTTGTGATTAGAAACTACTTACTGCAACTCTTTTATTTCTAGAATAAGTGCTTCATGCTAGGCTTTTGCCTTATAGTAGTACACAATTCTTCATTTATAGTTGTTCATACTCAAACCTGTTTCACTTGAGAGAGCAACTTCTAATGTCGTTGCTACACGTACCCAGAAACGTGCTAGACATATCTCAAATACCTCTATCTAAAAAAGGCATAAAACATGGATATTCTTATATGCAATCATTCTTCTGATCAAAATTTTTTTGAATTGAAAAAGTTGAGCCGTGTTTATTTTGGGATATATTTATTTTGTATATATTTGAGTCAAAAGTACTACTGACTGGTAGGCACTCTGCCTTTGTAATTTATTTGATTGGTGCCAGTTCTTCTCCTGCCTTTTCCTCAAATTTTGCTGTTTCCAGTCAATTTTCCTGTTAAACAATTTAGACAACTCCTTTGGTATTAAGTAGTGTTAGTTAAGAGTCATTAAAAATCTTCAACTGCCAGTGCTTTGGATATACAAAATTAAATAGTCTTCCCATTCCATTTATTTTCACATAACACTTTTCATATTGTGAAAATTTAACTACTTTTCTCCGTTTACTGACACATAAAATGTATTCTTGAAAATGCACATTTGTAGTATTTAAATTACATTCCAAATCTTATCAAGCCATCAATACTGCACCTTTTCCACAGATTAACATTTTCTAGGTCTTCTCTCCACAATCCAAAGACACCTTTTTTTTTTTCCCAACAGAGATGTGTGAGCATGGCTAGTGAATAATGAAAATCTGAAAGACTCCATAGGTAATTAAGATTTGAGGGCAAGAAAATTTAATCTTTATAGGTGACAGGTAATTTTGAGGTAAAAAAAAAAAAAATAGGCAAAGGGTTTTTAGGTCCCTCAGGCACATAAATGCTTTATGGCATTTTCACACCCTTGTTCAGCTTAAGGTACATTATTGCCATTCATTGGCTTGCTAATGAATGTGAAAAATTGTACTTCATTTGAATAAATGATGCCATCTGAGCCTGTCACAATAATATTAAAAAAACATATCAGAGCACTACCACCCACTCTGATGCTGTTATTTCTAGGGATAAGAAATCATAAGTTTTTGTGGGCATAAATGCTCTTTAATAATCCAGCTTTTGCTGGCCAATGTGATCCTGCTGCAGGAGTGCCTATCCCAAGGGCTCCAAGTCCTGTAGTGCCAGGTGGTATGGAGCCTTTGGAACAGTGTCAGTATTTGTCTCTTCCCTCAGCAGAATTACTGAGCTTCAACTTCTTCCCTGTAACAAGGAAGAAGTTTTGCAGTTGGAGGAAAAGGGAAGAGCAGAGGGATAGTGACATGTACCTGCAGTGCTCCACTGCTGCTGAAGCAGAGCTTTATGAGCATCCCTGGCTTAGTGTTAGAGAAGGGAACAAACTCAAAAGACTTTCAAAGAGCAGGGCCATCCCTGGTACAGAATTCATACAGGTAGTTAGCACAGATTACATACCATTCCTGAAGTTCACATTCTTCATTTATAAATCTGCTGCCATCCTGTAAAAATGAGCTCTCAGGCAAATAGAGAAAGGAGACAATTTCACATATATTTGTATCTGTAGAGAGTCTGATTTTTAGAGGTGAACTTATCTTTTGTTGCCTATTGAGGAGAAGAACCAGTAAGGTTCTTAATTCAGTAAAGTTTTTCTTGTGTTACTGCACAGCGGGGCCATGGAGGAGTATCTGAGCATCAGTTACTTACTCAGATTAATTAGAAATTCCAGCCCGTGAAGCGACTCTTAAAAAGTAGCGGTGGAAAAACTCTTATGCCTTGGAGTCCTTTGAGATGCAGATTAATTTCTTCAAATCCAATGATAAAAATAATAAACGCATTGAAATCGTGTACCATTTGTATAAACATTAAATTATTACATTTTATTTTAAATAGTTGAAAATAGTCACAAAATGACTGGCCTTTAAAAATTGTTCCTGTCGGGCTCAATCAGTACTGGCAGGGGATCTTTTGTTCACTTCATCTGATTCTCGCTGGTACTGAACTTCCCAGGGCCATTATATCTAGCTTGGCTATTTTAAAAGTAATTTTGTACAAGAATGAAAATAGTCTAGCAAATACCTGTGAAGCAGGAATTTTTGAGTGCTTAGGAAAAAAGAATGTGTAGCTATAAAAATAGAGAAAGAGCAACTGTCATCCAGTGCAAAAAGTTGTGAAAGAGTCTTCTTTAGAAACAGTTCTGCCTACATAACATTTCTACTCCTTTTTATTGTAGATATATTATATGACAAAATACTTATGAATTTATATAAATATTCTGGTGGGCAGAAATGAGTGTGACATTGGTTTTTGAGGAAAATATCTCTTTATTAAACTTCAGTTTACCTCTTACAGCTCCAAAATCATTTTACATAATGCTTTCTTCCTCACACAGGTAATGCTTTTAATGCTGCCATAGTAAATATTATAGCTTTAGTTAGAAGAGTAGGTCACTGTTTATGTTGTATCTGTTTCTAGAAAACAGTATTGTGTTATTCAGATATGTAGGAGCCTTTGAGGAGCCCTCCATCTTATCTAAACTAATAGTTCCTTGTATAATTAAGGGTGAGAACTTCTTGGCTTTTTGGGATAATTCCATCTAAATGTCAACGGGGTGCACTGTTCGTGGACATCCCTGTCTTTCTTAACTGGCTACATTGGACTCAGGGCATAAATTCTAGAAAACTAAATTTAGGGGAGATTAATGCCATTCATAGAAAAATCAGCAGGACATGCTATTAGACGGATTATAATCTGACAATCAGGAAGGAACTAGGGGGACAAAGAAAAATAAGTGTGACGTACTGAATGTTTGAGCAGTAATCAGAAACTCTTCCTACCTTCTTAACATATAAACTCTGAACTAGAGACTGCTGATGGGGAGCTATGGATTTAATTAAAAATACAGCATATGAAATGTACTATTGGCAGAACATGGGATTAGACTAGCACTTAAAGATGAAAATACAAATTGATAGATACAAAAAGATTGTGGTTTGTGTTTGTGCATGTGTGTTTGTATTTCGGATGTATGCTGTAATGACTGCATCACAACAGGAGCTCATCCTGCTTTTGACAGAACATTCTTAGCCTGAAAACAAAAGGTGTCTGTATTCTTGTCTCTGTCCTCATATTTCTGGACTACTATGTAGAATAGTTCTAATGCTACAGTAGGTATAGCATGTTGCTTTACATTTTATTCCTATCTGGAATTATGCTTGTCTCTAATGTTTGCCTTGAACGCTATAGATAAAGGTGATTTCTTTCAGGATCATGACTTAATTTGAAAAGCATTCAATAGTAATAAGCATACTCTCGAAAAATCATGTTCCCCTGATTACTGTCAGTGTTTACCTGCAATATATGGAAATAAAAATATACATGCAGTCACAAATATTTTAGTAGAATTTTTAATCTAAACTTTGAATATGGCTCGTTTACCTGAAGTTTGGTATTTGCTTCCTCTAAACAAATAAATGTCAATGATTGTATTATGTGATTTGATTTCTTCAGCAGCTCAGCTTATCCAGGAGGATTTTCCAAAGCCTTTCAATGGCTTTTAAACTATAGAGCTTGAGAAATATTTTCAAGGAGAAAAGCTCCCTTGGTGATTTCAGCCATTACCACTCGAAATTATAAAATGTATCAGTTCCTACAATTTCTCAGAGTATATATTTTACTGTTTAAATGGGTGGTTTTTTTTCTTTGATTTGGTAATTTTATGTGTAGGAGGCATTACGTACAAAGGTTCATATTACTATAGCATAGTATAAAAGCAGTAATTGTCAACTGAACATTACTTTGCAAGAAAAATCTTTTTTTAATAAAAAAATTCATTCCAGATATGTTGAAAAAAATATGCTTTTTCTTTTCTTTCTATTCTCTTCTAAAAATAAGGTCAGTTATTTTCTTTTCTCCAGTAGATATGGTCTTCTGGTAGTATTGTGTGTGCTTGCTTTTTAATGAGTTTGAAAGCTTTACCCATTATAGACTTTCACACTTTCACCAAATTTCACTCCTGGATTATTAATAAATGTTTACTTATTTAAATGGTTACTGATAGGGAAAAAAATAGCAACTCTGTGCAATATTCCAGGCACTGATAATCTAAAAAATGCATGAATAATCAAATTGTTATATTCCATTATTAGAAAGTATCATAATGGTGAGCCCATTTCCTTTTGAAAAAAATCAGAAGCATATTAAAGTCCATCAACCATATTACCACTGTTAAGAAAAAAATTGAAGCAGATTTCTTTTTCTTAGCAGAGAATACCATGTAATTTGGGGCTCATCAAAACTCACGTGATTTTTTTTTAGGGGAAAGATGTAAATAACAATGATTAATTTTTTTGTATTTTGTTTAAATTTTATGTTTTATATTCCCATTTTTTTAAGTTGTAAATTTTATGATGGACTCAGTCAGGTGGGTTTTGTTTGATTAAACAATAGTTCATTTGTTATAGATAATTTTACAAATAATGTTTTAAGACAAACATTCTCACAACCAAAATTATTAAAGGCACAGTGCTTCTGTCCATGGTTTGAGGGCTTTCTTATTTCCGGTGCTTTTATTTTCCAGAAACATCTTTTCCCAAAACATAGTTAGAGTATGTTCACTTTCATTGCACACGTTAATTTGCACACATACTTCCAATGTGAGTGTTTCTCATTTAAGTAACACTCCTACATAAAAGAAAGAAAGAAAAAAAATCTCTGGCCTTTTCCTTTGGTTTTGGAGACAATTACTACCTTTTGCAGTGGAATCTTTATTTTTTTTATGAATAACACTTAAAGAGAAGTAGTTGTAATCCTGTCTCTTACACATGACAGTATAGTAATAATTAGTAATTCTTCATCTCTCTTTATGCAGCTAAGTTTCTGGTAAATCATCATCAAAGCCATAGCTGATACATAACAAAACAGTTTATATTCAAGGGATTGTTTGCTTTGTAAGATGATTCATCATCTCCTCTAAACCTTTAATAATAATGAGGTTTGAGGTTTTTTAATTTCCATGCTTTCTCTCTCACATGGGAATAATCTATTTCTTTAGTGATAACTACAATAAACTTGGATTCATGTAATTTAGTCTTGTGACCAAATCACTATGGATTGTAAACTTTTTTCATATAACTCTGAGTATTCAGACATTTAATAAGTTTCTCAGAATTTTTAAACTTGATCCATTTCAATATCTGCATTCTAGTGAAAGTTGTCACTTAGTCACAGTAAAAGAAATTGGTGTATATGTGGATATAAATACGTATGTGCACACATGGCTGTCCATATGTCATGCCTAAAAGATGTATTAACCTGAGTTCAGCAGTCATGTTCTCCTGCTAAGTGTAGTAAGGCTTCCTGTGAACACACCCTTATTTGTGTGAGTGTCCTGCGTGAGCAATTCCAACATGATTTTGTCTGAATGAAAACAAGAGCAGAACATCAATGCCCTAGAGTTTCTACCAGCCCTTGTTTCACCTTTCAGTTTGGGAGGTCTGAGCTCATTAGGTTTTGCTTTGGGAGACGCCTTTTTGTCAGTGAGAAATATGGGTACAGACTCTGTGTTAAGACCACTTAATTCTCTGTTGAGAAGAAGGATAGGAGAGAGATAAGAACTGAAGCGGAAAACTGTTCAGTTGAGATTTCTGTAACACTTCACACATCTGTGGGATGTTCTTACATGTTACATTTGAGACTGTACATTTTATTGTTTGTATGGCAAAGGTTTTTTATATCTGTTGGAGGCCTTGTGAGATACTTCTAATGCACTTGAAAACAATATTATATTTTATGGCTTTCATCTTCTGAGGCTTTATGCAAATGTGCAGTGGAAAAGTTATTGCCAAGAAAGAGTTTATCAGAATTTCATGTTAAGCAAGTTACTGACATTTTTTAGTTTGCTTGAGAACTATGTCAAAGCACAGTCCTATTTTACCAAGGGGTTTACAAGATCAGTTCTTGGCTGAATCAGTCTGTGTGGTGTTCTATAGAATCCTACTCTAACAGCCGGTCGATCGTGGGTCACAAAAATGCATGTACGGGACATTGGGTTTAGTAGAGTGCCGTACTGGGAGTCATCAAACAAGAAGTTTATTGTAAATGAGCAGACGGGAGACTGTAGTGCAGCTTTCACTTAGTTAGGGTTTTAGCTTTGGCTTCTCTCACCAAAAGGTTCTCCCTTTTAATATCAAAGAAATTGGCATGGCAGACTGGAAAAATACAAGGAGATTCAATTAGTGGATGTATTGGAATTACACTGGGCTGCTAATGCATTATGTTTTTTAGGTTTTCAGATTCTCTAAGATTGACATAAAAGCCCAGTGTAAAGTTTATAGAGTCATATAAATGCCAGAGATTTCTGAAAGGTACCATGTATTCCCCAAAACATTTCAGCTGAGAAATGCTTCTTATTTTCCAAAAATACAGAAGCACATTTAACATTTAGTGAGCATTTCTGGGAGTACAGAACTCCTACACATTGAATCAGAGTCTTTAAGTAAGCATTTTAAATTTTAGTGGCAACCATGTATAGATGCGTGCCAGTATAGTACAGAAATACAAACATTAAAAGTATCCGGATCCTTTATCTTGTTGCATCTCCTGCCATTTATTGTAATGGTTGCTTTAAAAGCTGTATCAGTTGTCCAATAAGTAAGTAACACTCTCAGAGGAAAATCATGGTCTGTTGTTTGGAAGTTCTTGAAGAAATTAGTGTGGCGTCCAAGGATATTTGCCAGAAGTAAAATTTTAGATAGTTACATGAGGTAGGAGGAAAAATGAGTTATTAAAATAAAGTTATTGCAAGCTGATTATGTTTTTGTCCTAATTTATTAGATATCAGAAGAGTTTTTTGTTTAGTTTCCTGTAAAATGTGTGATGCCTGGTAATGGTTTCACTTTTCTCTCTTCCATGGAACTGTAGAGAACAAAGAAATATTCTATCTAATGCTGTGTAAAAAAAGGGGGCCCAAAAATGCCCCCCTATAAACTAAAAAAAATAAACTGAAAAAACCAGATAAAGGTTTCCTTTTTTCTCTGATGGTTTTACAAATGAATTTTTTAGTGAGTGTACAGACAGGGGTTTTTTGTGCAATTAGATTCTGCCTCTTATTTGATAAGAAAAAGTTAAACCCCACACATGCAAATTGAATTTGGATTCTAATATAGGGGGAAAGAAATGACACTGCACTTGCTGAAAAATATTTGTGTTCCTTAGAAAACAATAAGCATTAAATGGTTGTAGAAAACATCAGCAACATGTTTTTAGATTTTTTTTTCCTATTTATAGGCACATGCAAATTTCTACCATGGACTTTATTCAACATACATAAAAACTTTTTTCTGGGTTTATTTAATGTATAGGGATGATGATCACCTGTTCTACATTTGGCCATTATCCATGTCAAAATTAATCTTCTCTTGTATATGTTTTGTATCTTCATATATAAAAGGCAGTGTACAATATATGACCCTAGCACCTAAATTGAATCGTAAATAATTTTTAAAAAGACAATATTTTTATATTGGTTGTGGTTACACAACATAAAGAAGGGCAATGATTTTTGGTAATTTGATTTTTGTCAGCTATTTCAAAAATTAGATCTGTATTTTAAGTACATAATTTGAAAATCATATGACAAAAAGTATATATATAGATGGCTGAGCTTTTGTTCACAGAAATGTGAAAAAAGGATTGGATGAAACTTAACTGAAAATTATAAACAATCTGACACTTTAATTCATACAGTAATGGAGCCTAAAAGCTCTTAAAATGGCATAAATTTCACCAGTGTTAGTGATTCTTGAACAGGTTGGTCATGTAGCTGGGAATTTTTCTTTTGCATAATTCTTTTAAGTTATTGTACTCTAGTATCTGAGCAAGAAGCTGTTACAGTTGTGAAGGAATATGACAACATTGCTTCAAAAAGATTAAGACAATTGAAAACGGTATAGGTGTATAATTTCTCCACCCTTTTTAATTTTTTTTTTTTTGTGCACATGACTATCAAAGCAAATGGGCAATTTAAAACTTCAACTCAGTATTGCACAATTTTAGTTTTTCATGGAACAGTGATTTCTGCTACTACATCCTAGTTTATACATACTGAAATGTAGCATGTTTGGTCTGCAGTATGACATGCGGCATATTTTTATTATGCTGCACCTTGTAAAATAACACAGATTGCAAAATACCCTTTAGTCACTTAGTGTCAATCTTAACGAAATTCCTATTTAGCATTGACTGTTTTCCATTCCGCTGTTTTGACAGAAATCATCCCTGCTAAGTGCTTTCTGAATGAGGCTCCCATGGCTCGCCGTAACCCGATCTGTGTTTTGTTTCAGTGTGTTGTCTGCTGACCTAGAGAACACTTGCATTAGCTGCATTGATCAGTCCACCTCACATCTCATCATTTAGGAGACAATTAATACTACCTTGTAAAGACTCCCCAGAGCATTTTCCTCGAGCTGGGTTGCTTTACACAGAAACCACAGGCAATGTTTGCAAAGGGGAGGGAGCCAAGAAGGGAAAAGAAAAAAGGCATTAAGAAAGCTTTGTCTAGGAACCAAGCTTCATTTCCTGTGGTGACTTTCAGTCACGTCAGTCAAACTCCCTTTTCTGATAGAGCGTTTGGAAAAGAAAGTTAGCTGTATTTTGAAGTTGATTTGTTGAAAAGATGCTGTAAGTGGTCACAAAAATATTTTAAAAAGCTTCCTCTTGAGAAATATGCATTTGATTGGGAGACTTTTATAACTTGCAGTTAAGAGTGTAAGCATCCTAATTTTATGTCAAGGATTTATAATCTGACATATTTTGAAATATTGGTTGATGTGTTTTAATCCTAATTTTAATTATTTTTAAATAACACGTTTTGATAGACAAAAAAAAAGTGTGTTTCTTATTCTGTCTTTTAAGCTGTAGTGCTTCTACCGCTGTTGAATTTCAGTATTACCTGATACTTATGATAAAAATCAGATTTTAAGTATATGTTAATATGTTATCTTAAGAGCAGGCAAGGCTCTTAGTGTGCTCCTTCATCTTTAGGTAATAAAATACTTAATAGAGATCATCCACAGAAGCAGGTGAAGAGCATTAACTAATAAAACGCAATTTTTTTCTTGGAAATTCCTAAGGTTACTGTATTATTCTCTGCTAAAGTCTATGTTGCACTCTTGTAAGGAGTATATTTTAAAATTATAAAAGGTGATTATACAAGCATAAAATTGATAGAAAGGGAATTTTATGGAGAAGGTTGCTTACCACTCTGGTACATTAATTTATGTGATTCCATGCAGGTTGTACAGTGGAAATGAGGCCAACCAACCAGTTCTGGTGAACTTCAGAAATTGTTGCAAACTTGTTAGTGTTTGTTTGCCGCATCATTACATTGTCATTTTCATTTTCTTAGGTAGAGTGAATGAATTTTGTGAGAAAAGATTAATTTGTGACCTTACCCAATTGTATTTACTAGGAATATATCGATGAAAAAAAATTTTATTTATTTTTGTGGTAATTCTGTGGCTCAGTTTTGTTCTTTTTCTCCCCTCTCCATAATCTTGAAGCAAAATATGCACTGACACTGAATAGAGATATGTATCTGGCTTATCTTTGCAACACAATCTCTTGTTATGGTATTACTATATTTTTAGGAAAACACGAATATGTTGATAGCTCATGTTATAATTGTCTTCTGTTAGTAGAACTTTTCTACTGATATTTGAAGACAACAGTGAGGCAATGAATATTAAAAATTGTGTATTTTGGAAGTGTAAAGAATGTGTTTTTGAAAGTATGTATTATGAGAAATTTTAAAGCAGCTTTACTTGAGCATGTATGTTGTCTTATATTGGTATTCCTGCAGAACGAAATTGGAAACTACAATATTAATTTTTGAGTTGCTTTTAGGTTTAGGGGAGTTTGGGGAGTTTTTTCCAACTCCTGTCAGATCCTGTTTTTCAAGTCAAAACTGATTTTCTGGAACTTATTTAAGTGGTTTGATATGTGGAATACAGAACATGGATTGTTTCAATGAAGTGTCATACTCTTATCCTTAGTATTGATACTTGGGGGTTTTATATTATTTGTTTAGTGAGGATGTATCGAACTGTAACCCAATATAAAAATAGTCCTCCAGTAAATATTCCTTTTTTGCTATACAGTAAAGCCATTTAAGCATCTAAAACCAGTCTCATCACAAAAAAAAAAAAAAAAAAATCAAGGAAGTATTTTTCCACAGTTTTTCATCCATCTTTAGCCATCCAGTAGATGTTTTTAAATAAGAAATCAGTAGATAAGAACTGGTGCTGATTTTTTTGTAGAGCAAACAGAACAATTTCATTTTGGAAGAAATTGATGAGTATTCTGACAGACGATATCCAGGGTAACTTGGAAAGTTAGTGATTGTGGGATCTACACCAGTAGGAGTTGCTTAAAATATGGTCACATCAGTGTGTTATCTTTTGGAAATCTCTCATTTGTACTTTCAAGGAGGTATTGCTCATTGGTTTTGCAACATTGCCTTTGAGTGCCATCTTTGTGCCCTAATTGAAGCAGTTTGTGGGATCTTGAAAAATCCACATCATTCAGATGGACTTTTGCTATCTGCAGGTACTACAGAGCGGGTGTGTCTGATCCAGGGAACAGTGGAAGCACTAAACGCAGTTCATGGCTTCATTGCAGAGAAGATTCGAGAAATGCCTCAGAATGTGGCCAAGACAGAGCCTGTCAGCATTCTACAGCCTCAGACCACTGTTAACCCAGACCGCATCAAACAAGTGAGTTTTTGGTTGGGAATAGAGAGTCACAGCAGCTCCTTAGAAGTCTTAAAACTTTAGTGCTGGAAGGGGTAAACATAACGTGTTCTTTTAAAAAATGTTATTTTAGACATTATTAACTTGCTGGTACTCTTTTTCCTTGTACTTACATGTTCCATGTTTCTCAGCAGTTCTTTTAGACAGTGTTTTATAAATTCCAATGCCATGCTCTAATGTGTTTCTTTCATAAACTTTTCTTTACTGTATAAGGTGATAATAGACCTCTAGGTCTTAGTTAAAGATTGCTGAATATTAATCTTAAATGGTGAACCCTGTGTAAATCTTAAGTGTTACTAAAAATCACAGTTTAACTGAATGTTCTCTACGTTTATGTATATAAATAAAAGAAAAAAAGTAACTTTATTTTTAGACCCTAAATTAGATAATTTAAAGTCTTACCTGTAAGAACTTGAAAACATAAGGATAATTGGGAAGTTTTTTACCATTTCATTTTATGTTATTTTTGGCATCTTTTTGCCTGTTTTTTACTGGCTTCATTCAAAATCTTTGGGTACTGCAAAAACTATTTGCAAGCTATTATTGCCCTAGTTCTTTATTCTTTGATTTTCCATACAAATTTTGATTTTAAAAAAATTTGCTCTGTAAGGAGAATGGAAAATAGGCATCATACAGGATTTAAAGTGATTTTTCATTGTATTGAATTAGAAAAGAATGAAGAAAGAAATGAGTGAACATTAGTAAAATTTTGTCTTCTCTTGCTATCCTGTAGAGGATAGATTTTTGTTTCTCACCTGTCCTGTGTGGGAAAAGGTTGTTTTATCCTTCTACACTAGAAAGGTTCAGTTTCCTCTAATTTGGTAACTGTGTGCAATTGTGACATACACAGAACGCTTATATAAAGATGTTTTTGAACAGGATGAGTTTGCAACAGACTGCTTTAGATGGATGAAACTGTGCATAAACCATTTATATGATTTTTAATATTTACTACTATTTATTTTTTCTGTGTGCAGTAATTTTACATACAAAATACTTTAGATTATTTATAAGAAAATACTAAAAAGAAAGCCCCTAATTTTATAGGATTAGTTTCTCAATTAGTAGACATGAAACTGATTATGCCTGAAAGAGAAAGAAAAATCTGAAACTGAGCTATATTTTCAGTGGCTTTTCTACTGATAAAATACTGGATTTTATGCCAATATTTCTTAATCCAGTGGGGAATGAGTGTTTTCTATTACAGTAAAAAGTGTTTTCCCCTTTTGTAATTAAATGAAGCTAATTTTTTTAGGTAAGTCAGTAAGATCCTGAGAAACTGGATTACAGAGCTCTTTAGTGAAATGCCTAAATAATAACACTCTTGTGTCTGAAGATGATATATATGTTGTCCACACTACTTCTTCAGAAAATGTATTTGCAAAGTTATTGAGGTTGTTTTTCTTTTATTTTGGGGGTTTGTTTTTTGATTGGTTGGTTGGTTTGGTTTGGTTGTTTAGTTGTTGCCGGTTTGTTATTATTTTTTAATTTTTAATTTTTTTTCTCTTTTTGAAAGTTTGGTTTGGGGTTTGTTGGTTTGAAATGTTAAGTTCAATTAAATTCTGGAGGGATGGATTAGTGAATGCAGTCACTGCTGATGAAGTTAAGACTAAAGTACAGTGTATACTAGCTCTACATCTTAAAATATAAATATATTACTTGTATACATGCAGGTACATAATAGAACTTCAAATATTTGGGGATATGCATGTGCATATGTTAAACAATTTTAACCACAATGAATTGTTTCAATTCTCTTTTAATGAGGCAATATCTGTTCATGATAAATTAATAGACTATTAATATTGACTCAATCTAAAATTGACTCAAACCTAAAATCCATTATTTTTACCGAGACATGAAATTGTTAGCTTAGTTCTTAGGTAAAATTTGAAGTGAATTAATCTGTCCTTCAGTGTCAGAGTATACTGTAGTTTATTGAAAGATAAATTGCCTTGATTTAAAAATTTAAGAGAATAATATTTTATAACAGGTTGCCATGATTTAGAACCAGTGTTGTTATTTTCTTAAAAGCAGAAATACCACAATTTCATTACAATTATTAGTAGAATTTTTAATACTAGTAATTTTGAAATTTTTTTAAAATAGGCCTTAATATTTGTAACTTCTTTTACACAAAATTTTACATGGTTCTTCCTGTCTTAGAATGTTGCCCAAGAACACTGGCACACGAAGTATTACATTGCAGATTGAAAATTTAAAGTTGATTTGAAATAATAAATTTACCTTCATTTAGGAACTCTGAAAATGTTTCAGTCAAAAAGATGTAGTTTTTCCCCATGAAAAAAGATTAAAGCTGAATAAAGCTGAAGTCTTGCAAAGCCACTCATGTCTACATGAGCATGCAGCTCTCATTTCTCTTTCAGAATTTCTCTGTCTTGGGCTGCTTTATCAACACTCACCCTAGGGAAGGGAGCTAAGAAAGACAATTTCTGGTTATAGACTCAATGAAGAAAGACACTAGGTAAAGCCTTTGCTGACTACCTGAATTTCAGCACTTGGTGTCTCCAGGAAAGGCATGGGACACAGAGAGGCTGACTCTGGCATGGCATTTCTCCTTACTAATGGAATCACTCTCTGAACATTCTGTCCCTTGAACTTCAGCTTTTTCAGCTGCAGAATATCTGAAATCAAATCTATGTGCTCCCTTTTGAGCCTTCTCCAGTACATTTTCTTGTCATTTTCTCTCCTAATCCTTTGGACTTACCAGGGAGTTCTCTCCTCCAAGTAGGTCTGATAGATGTTTAATTGACAAATGTTTGTATCTTTTATATCTACACAACATAGACAATCTCCATGGATGTCAACCATCTGCTATTTCTAAGTATCATTGAACAATAACCAACTGGTTCCAATGCCCCTTTTCTTCCCAGAAACTGCCATGAGTGTTTAGCTTCCTTTTTTTCTCTTTATTGATTAGAGTGTCATACAAACTCTTTTAAACCATATTGTAACTCACAGGAACAAAATATATTTTCATAAGAGATCATGAGTCTGAGTTGTTTAGTCTTTGTAACTGACATCCAAAGCTTTAAATTTCACCTCTAAATTAATTGCAACTCTTATGAACGATGCAAAAGGCTGCTTAAATTGGTTTTATCACCTACCTCAGAAATTATTACAACTTTTTTGTAGGTGAGTTGAATTTTCCTTCCAGCTTTCAGTTGTAGCAGTTAGCAGATGTTGTAGCAGCCTGTCCAGGAAGCACATGGAAACGGAGAAGGCCATTGCTGAACTGTGCATTTTATGGAAGGAAGGAGGACATTCCTTAAAGATAACTGTGCTTCAAGCAGGAGTTTGCACTCTTTGGCCTTCTGAGATCCCTTCCTACCTGAATGATTCTTTGATTCTGTGAAATGTTTAGGTCTTTTTAAACATAGAAAAGAATTAAAATTTCCTACTCATAAATCTAGAGTAAAATTTTCCTCATATAGAACTTCCAAAGAAAGCTTTCATTGGAACCAGTTTCACTTCAGCTTTTTTCAGCAGATAATTTATGTCTCATCAGTTGAACTTCTGTTTATCATGGTCCCAGTTATCTTATTCAAAATCTAAAAAAGTTAATGCCTGAATTCAGATTTGTAATTTCATGTGCCTCTATTGAAAACAAGTGCTTTTACTCTAGAAACGTTGATCAACTACAGAAAAGAAAACTTAATAATTTTTAAATAAAAGCTTTTTCTTTCAAATGCCTATATAGAACCTGAGTTTAAGAATATACAGCTGAAAATATTGGCTGAAATGGAGATGAGGGTTGTTGGTTTGGATTATGAGTTCTTCAGACTATAAAGGCTCAGTAGACTTCCTAGAATCATGGAATGATTTTAGCTAGAAGGCAAATTAAATATCATCTAGATCCAACCCCTGTGCCATGAACACCTTTCACTAGACCAAGTTGCCTCATCCAACCTGGCCAAGCATGGATCATCCACAGCTTTTCTGGTCAATCTCTTCTTGTGCCTCACCACCATCACAATAAGGTTTCTCCCTAATATCTAATCTAGATCTACCTGTTTCAGTTTAGAAACCTAATCCCTTGTCACGTCACTACTCTACCTGATAAAAAGTCTGTCCCAATCTATCCTATAGGCCCCCTTTAAGTGATGAAAGTCTGCTATAAGGTTTCCAAGCTTTCCTGTCTCTAATTTAAACAATGCCAATTCTCTCAGCATATCTTTATAGGAGAGGTGCTCCAGTCACTGATGGTCTTTGTGGTCCTATTCTGGATCTTCTCCAGTAGCTCCATGTCTCTCCTAACCTGAGAGCCCCAGAGGTGGATGCAGCACTGCAGATGGAGTCTCACTAGAGCAGAGGGACAGAACCACTTCTCATCCTCACAGACACACTTCTGGTGCAGCCTAGGGCGCAGTTTGCTTTCTGGCCTGCATGTGCACATTGCTGGATTGTATTCAGTTTTTAATCCACCAATACTCTCAGATTCTTCCTTCCTTAAGATACTTTCACTGGTTTTGTAAAATACCTATCCCTTCTGAGAAGCCTTTCTTTTCTTTATCATCCATTGAAGACAAAAGTCTGTCACCTAGATGAATCTTACTAAACTGTAGAATATGAGAAAATTACAGTTTTCATTTAAACAAAAAATAAGTAGCTTCATAGATCACAATGTCTTTTCATCTAGTAAAAACATCTCAAACTTTTTTCACTTGTGAACATAGGTGAAAAATCACTTATTGTTCTGCAATGTATAGTAAGATATGCAGGGGTCTTCACAAGTTGCTACAACGAAAGAACAAAAGCTATTTAGTTCTGTACATGGAATCCAGTGGCAAAAGTTTAGTATTCCACAAATATATGTATACTTTATCCTGTCCCTCATGTGCTTAATTCTGCTGGTAGATCACTAGTTTTATTTTCTGTTTCATTTCAGCAGTGTTGAATATAATCTCAATATTTATGAAAATCTTTGTTTATGAATACAGTCAACTTTCTAGCTGTTTATTAACTCTTCTGGGCCTCAAAAGCAGAATGAGAATAGAATGTTTTGTTGGAGGATGAACAGCAGCATTCAACTTCACATAAATTTTCAGTAGTGTTTTGGTTCTTAAGAAAATTTTAAAATTCTCTTGTACCTTCTGATGGCTTTGTAGTTTTGGTGTATCTTTCTGAATCCCAAAATATCCCAGAATGAAAAGGTAATCTCTTCTAGAATGAATCTTAAACCCATATCTTATAGGATTTCTCATGGCTGTGCCTAGTTCCATACTTCCTTTAACAGAACGTTAAAATAACGTCTACTGTTATTTCTATATAACAGCACCAGACCTTGTAGTAGTTCTGTGTTACTGTTACAAGTTTTGAAGAAAGTGGAGGTCCTGATTCTTTTTTGTCCCTTTTACTGTAATATTAATTCCTAATTGTTCCTTTCATCCCAAATTGCTCTAGTGATCCAAATGGCGCCTGGTGGTTTGCTTAAACTTTTTATCCCTTCTTGTCTTTGACAAAACATGAGATAATCTTCCTTCATGATCATTCTTAACCATAGTTATTACCTTTCTCAAAGTCAGGTTCCCAAGAGTTCGTAAAAACAAATGAGTTACATTTTGGTCTTTTTGTATTTCCCTATGCTCTGTCTCTTCTTTTGCAAAAGGAAAATCAAATGTAAAGAGACTGAAATATAATCAAAATGTATTTGTTCTTTACAGAAATGAAAAGGTAGGAAGAAAAGATAGCTCACTGAAGTCATCAAAGTGGCCTTTTTACAGTCTGAATTCTAAGCAAATTATTAGTCCTTGATTATTTCTTTATCCAAATTCTATTTTTTTGAAATGTGTTTTATATTTATACAGTCATCTCCAAGATAAGAATCTTTGTCCAGAGTTACAGATTTAAGATCATCATAAAGCACATGTGAAGAAGACTCTCTGTTTAGCAAAGCAAGCAGTCTGATAAGAAAGGCTTATCTCTGATAGTGTTGAAAGTCTAGTTAGTCAGTCTTTCAGGTTAGAGCAGTGGGGCCTTGCAGTGCTATTTCTCATTTTAACTGCAGAAGGTATTAAATTGTTTAATACAATTTTTTTCAAAGATAACACCTTTTCTTAAAGTTTATTTAAATATTGACTTAAGCAAATGAGTTTTATCACACTAATTTCAGTGACTAAAAGCAGCAATATTAATATATGCAGGACTGAAACTCAGTTTTAGGTTAGACTTAATAGTTATTTATTGCAGGTAATATTATTACCAAGATCTACTTTGTTTGGCAAGCCCTGTAGTGAGAAACTAAAAATTGGTAAGCTGTAAATACTGTTTCATTTTCACATTTAAATTATGTTTTTTCAATGCTTTCACATCTGTAACCCTATTTCAAACAATATTTTTCATTTTCTGCCTTTTCTTTCTAGTCCTGAATATTTATATATACTAGTAAGTACTGAGAATTAAATTGTCTCGGTACAGTTTTGTTATTTATTACCCATGGTGTAAGTATAGAAATTTCTTTAGTGTAAATATAAGGGTGTCATTGCAATCAAAAGAGGACTCTGAGACCTTTTGAAACACCATGCAGATGGACTGTATGGAATCTATACTGCCATGGTACAGCTATAACTTCACTTTGTTAATCAAAAAACATCAAGAATGGAAGTGCAAGGATTTGACCATATTTCTGCACACCCTTTAGTGTATTGTGCTCCCTGAGAGAAGTCTTTCACAGTACAGCCAATGTTGGAGCACAAAGAAGTAGTAGTATTTTTTTTTGACTTTCAGAAAATACTACAACTCAAATATGATTAAAACAGAATTTTATTTCTAAAATTTGGCTCCATTTTAAATACTTAAAATCTCTTCTCTCAAATATATGGTCTAGAAGCATAAAGTTGAAACAAGCAACACACTCTAACCTGTAACTCATTAGTTGTCTTGGAAAGGTAATAGTATTTAAGAAAACAGAGAAGTTTAATTTCATCATGGCTTAGATGAAAATAGATTAATTTTTACAAAACGCTGTCAATTATTTTATATATATGTGTGTGTATACATATATATATGAAAGAATAAAAGTAGTTATGTCAGTAAACAATGTAGGAGAGAGCAAGCCTCAAATACAAACAACTTGATATACAAAGAAAAAAAGCACCAAAAACACAAGACAAAAAACTATTTTTTTCAGTATTTAGCCATTTGTTTTGGAATAAAAGGTGTTTTTCATAGTTGATTCTTGTTCATTAATGCAGTCTTTGTTTTTTAAATTGATTAATCTCTTTTTTCCATTGTATTTAAACAGGCTTTTGCTAAAATAAATAATGAAATGCTTCTATTTAATAGATGTTATAGTTCAACAGTCATGTGAAATGATTATTGTCACTCCTTTTTTCATCACAGCCATGTATTTCTGTGCTTTAGAAAGATTGATATGAATTGAAGTCTGAGATGTTTCCAGTTTCTTAAATCATCTGTAGTATCAGTGATTGCCATTATCCAGTGTTGAAGTGTTCTACGTATTTCCCTATAAATCTACTAGTTAGGTTTGATAATGACTGTGGAGAACAAACCATTTTTCTTTTTAATAAGCAATTTAGCATACCAAAACAACATACAGTACCATATGCCTTAGTTAGCAGTGGTGTTGATAACACAAACTATCAGTTTTCTGAAATATTTTAGTCAAAATATATTAACAATTTTTTTTTCTTTTGGGGATTTCAGGAGTGAAGTTTAATATCTAGCTATAATAAAGAAAACCTGTTGGGACAATAGATAATTCTCCATTCTTTTTGGTTGGGTTTTTTGTTTGTTTGCTTAGTTGGTTTGTTTTGGGTTGTTTTTTTGTATTTTTTTCCTGTTTAGCCTTAAATGATAAAAAACAGTTCATTGCAATTTCAGACTTTGGCAAGAGAAATACTGCATCATCTCCCTAAAACCAGAAGTATAATTCTATAGCTGAAGAAGTTTAGCCATGTATTATTGTGGAATCAGACACATCTTTTGCCAAATAATTCTAGCCCCTCACAAATGGACCCCTTGTGATGGCCCCATGCTTGGTACATAAAGACATTGGAGAATCCTTTATAATTGCTTTGATTTTTACCATGCATAGTGCCTGCTGACCAATAGCAGTTTTCCAAGCTACATATTTTTATAATGTCCAATACGTGATAGTCTTTTTTATATAACCATGAAAGAGTTCCAGTTGACACTTAAACTGTTTTTGTTTGTTTTTATTGTTTTACAATGAGTTACAAGTTGGAAGCACAAAATAGGGATCTGTTTCTTGAGGTTTGATTTTTCCTGTTTTAACTGGCTGTTTATGTACAAACTATGAAAAATGGGTCTTCATACTGTTTAAGATACATCTAAAATATTTGTGTGTGCATATGTACAAGCCCATATTTTGCTAATACACAACTTTATGCATTCACAGTGTCCGAGCTTTCTCATATGCATTAAGAGTTTTAGTGCAAAAGTATGTATACCTATTTTATGAGGGACTGTCAATGATTGTAAGTAACAGAACTGCTGAAAGTGTGAAATTTTGCTTTATTTATTTCTAAATAGTTTTGGTTAGTAACTATATGAGCATATGATAAATTCCATTGTATAGCACTTTAACACTTATTTCTTGACATATAAATAGTGTAATTTTTGATATTTTATAATATTTATATATTGCAAAGATGTCAAAAACATGCTTCGAATAAGTATTGTATGTTATGTTTTGAAAATTGGAATTTTACTTTTTTACTACATTTATAAAAAGAAAAGAGTTTTTCTGTCACAATCTAATACTTTTAAAGGAGAAATGTTTATATAAAATTTTTAAACAGAGCAGTGCTTTTTTAATATGTTCAAGAATTAATGTTAAGCATATGTATATTATTTAGAAAAGATGATCAATAAATATGACTCTTAATTCTTTTTTGTGTTTATTTTGAACACAGAACTATAACAAGCTATTGACCTTTGCTCAACTAAATGAACATTTTTAACACAAATCATAAATATTTTGTAGTTATTTGTTATGAAAGTATTAGTTGCATGTTCATCCATCATGAGATTGATGCTTACATTTTTTCACCTGCTTCTAGATTAAAAAAGATCAATGAATATTTTAGCAGTTAGAATATTGCCAAAAACTCGCAGCTTCAGCGTAACTGTTGTAAGGTATGGGATACAGTTTGCTGACTGAAAGTCCTCGCTGTAGAATGGTGCTTTATAAAGTGCCAGAGTAAATGCCTTTTAACTTCTTTCAGACATTGGCCCTGTTTGTTCATAGACTGATAACTGTTTCTAGTATGCTCATTGAACTTGCTGGAATTTTTGTTTACTTATAGTCTTCATTTTCCGCAAGAGGAGGAGAGAGGAAAGAATATATTCCTCATGTGGTCAGCATAATTTTGAGTATCTATGTGAGTTCACCATCTTGATTTCAAGTCATGAATTTGTTTTTACATGCACAAGCATGCATATTTACATGCATTATTTATCCAATTGACTTTAAATTCCATTAAGTTCCAATGAGTAGGAGAAAGATTTTTTGTCTTAGGCATTTTTTATTTCTTTTAATTTTCTAGTTATGTTATTTTGTTGGTTTATTTATTTTTTTAACTGTTCAGTCTAAGGCTTGTAAAGGTTGATTTGCTCCTGAACTGCTTTGTTCCCAGACATTGCCATCTTCCCCAACTACCACCAAGTCCTCTCCATCTGATCCCATGACCACCTCCAGAGCCAATCAGGTACAGTATCATCCTACCATCTACACCATACTTTTCACGGGTGACAGCTTGCAAACTGGAGAAAAAGATATGGTGGGTTAAGGATTTATTCGTTCATTCACATATATACACCCATAATCATAGATATCTAACTCTTGTTAGAAATTGGCAAAGTAAATGGAAAATATTTTGCTTCTTTTAATTTGTTTTGGTGGGCTTCATTAAAATCTCTGATGAAAGCAAAGTATCTTTTAAAATAATTGGTTTGGGTTTTTTTTTCCATTTGATAAATTGCAAGGATACAAAACTGGTGTGTTTGTAGACAGAGTAACTCTTGGTTTATATATGTTTGTGTATATATGCACACACGTATTTACTTCCTGGATCAGTTTTAAATTATAGTAGAATTACCCCTAAACCCATGCTTAAATAGCTGGAATTCAACCCAGGAATGGCAAACAGACTTCTCTATTGCAGAATTTTGAAATGTGTTTGTGCACAGTAACTTAGGGGCATTATATAAGTATAAAGGTATTTTAAATGAAAATTTATTGATGAAGAGGGAAGCCAAATTAAACCTCTCTAAAAATATACTAAACACATCTAAGTAAGTTTAATTCATATCCTATTTTTAAATGCATATACTGTCCTTTTAGCAGCCTGTTAGTTATACTCATTTATTTTAATTTTAGTTGGTAAAGTTAATGTCTAGTTGATTGTTTCCTCAAATTATCATATTATCTTTGTCTTCCCTATGAAAATTGTAAAAATTGCTACATACCATGCTTTTTAGAACTTATTCATGCTTAAAAATACCTTATTTATTTTTGATGTACTGATAAACTTAATGTACTTTGCGTTCAAATAATGTAAGTATTTAGTATATGCTAAGAGTTCCCACAGTCTGTTTCAATTAGCTGAATATTGCCATCAGATCTTGCATAAAAAAATTCAGATTTGAGAAAAGTTTCCTTCACAAGCTAATTTCCCCTGGAAGTTAACACTGTTATTAATTACTGATTTTCTGATATTTTTTGAACGGCTTATAACTTGCTGGTGTATGAACAATTTCACCTGAACAGAAGAGTATTAATGCATTATACCTTTGATAAACACATGACATTTATTGAAGGAGGTGTCAAATACAAAAAGTAATGGAATTTAGAAAGAAATTTTACAGATAGAGGAACTACTAAGAAAAATATAGGTTGTGATATCCTTGACTTCAATTTGAAAGCCTTCTTCATCAGTCTGCGTCCATTCCACAAACAGTTAGCTGGCTTCATCATCATTAAATGACAAAGATAATATCTTTGCCGACAGCTAGGGATGTTTTATGGTTTTATGAGCTCTGTTCAGCTTTTATTATCTCTTTCCTAATTTTAGTATTTTGTTAATTTTAATCAGAAGGTTTTGAAAATGAGTGCAGAGATTGTTTTTTAAAGCATTCTTACTATTTTTCTTTTCTTTCACACTTTTTTTTTAATTATAAGTATATCCTGATGATCATTATTTAGAGAAAAAGGAAGCAGTGCTTTTATTTACAGGATAAACCATTTGAGTATGCTAATTAGCATAAGAGAATCACCTATTTTGCATCTGTTCAATGAATTTTATTTTATCAGAATTATAATGTAGTGTATAAACTTTAAATGCCTTTCTAATAGCTAAAAATACTCGTTTATAGAAAGTTGTTCTATGAGAATATTGCCAAGTAATATAGCTGAATTCACAAGCTAACTGACATGTATGCTTTGTGTCCTGTCTGTATCCCAAATTACATATTTTAATGCATTTTATTCATAACCTGTGTTCAATTCAGTTTTCATACAAGTAATCAAGACCATTTTTGAACAGCATCAGAACTGTATACACGAAGAAGAGTAATGAGTTCCTTAATTGACTTTTGGAACTGCTTTTATTATTAACTATTTAAACTCATACAGGTTTATGATTATTTTATCCCTTCTCGTATTTTCTAGTGATTTCTAGCCATTCCAGCAGGAAGCACAAAGCACATGATAAGGCAATTAAGGCCTTTCTGTTCATTCTAGTGATAAGTGACATCACCGGCAATTGTTCCCAGACTGTAGTGGTGATTAGCATTCAACACCAGTGTATCGACAAGTATCTGCACTGCGGCTGTCACATGGAAATAGGTTCCAACACAATGATCTCAAACCTGTCCGTAGCCATGTAAACACCCAACAGGAGAGCATTAGAGAAAAACAATAAATATTTGTTTTGATATGTGGCTGTGTAAGATGACTCTCAATAGAAAATAACCATTCAGGTATCATAACACAAGATGTTACGTTATGATAACATGAGAGAGCTTAGTTAACTGGATGGATGTCAGGAAATTCAGTGTTAAGGTGTAAGATAAATTCACAGCACAATCTGTTGTGTGGATAAGGTAGCATATTAGGCTTAGGATCATTCAATTTTCTGTAAGATTTTAATCATGAGAAGATGATATTTTATATTAAAGATTAGAAAGGTTATTAAGCAAGCTTTAAGCAATACTTAATGCTGGGTTGCTGTTAGGGTGAGGTTTTTAAGCTGGGTTGGAGGACTCTCCCATAAGTCATTGCAATTAGAGGACTGTTGAGTCTGTGCTTTAGTGAGAACAGCTGATGTGAGCCTTGTGCTGTACAAGCATGTCAGTTGTGTTCCCTTGACAGAGCTTGAACAATTTCTAGACACACTTTTTAATACAAGAATAGGTCTGCCAACAGAGGTCATGAGGAAGCTAGGCAGGAAATCTGGCTTGTATTAGATCTTCCTTTTAATGACTCACTTTGCCTCCATTGAGATGAGGTCATAACTCCTTTGTATGGCAGTTTCAGCTTTTGACGAACTGTTTTTGGAAAAATCCAGTATTTTTGAACTGCTTGTTTTATGATTCTCAAGAAGAGGAAAGTCTGTGAAAATGCCTTATCTAGTGGAAGAAAAGTTTCTTTAGAATTTTCATGTTTTGTATTATAGCAGGTTGCCTTGAGTGCATCAGAAACCTCTTCGCTGGAAGTGTTTTTCTCTTTAGTTCTTTGTTCCAGGAAGTTATACATCTGTCAATATTATTCTTGTAAATGTCTTGTTTATTTTTCCAGTGGAACTTCTTTGGACCTTTATTCACATTAAAAATCCATACACGGCAAACTTTCCAAGGAAGAAAGAACCAAAGAGGCAAAAGAGTTAGAGGCAATGGAATTTCCAGTAACTTTTTTCCACAATCCTGTCTGCCTATTGCTGAAATGAACTCAGTCTTTCTATACTTTTACACTACGAGCTTCTGTGTTACACTCTCACAAACTTTGTCAGCTTTGTTTATAGCCAAACACTGACAGACATATAGCTACAGTGGTGAAACTGTTCTGCTGATGCTCCTGGAGCTGGCAGAATATAGCTTTACTTTTATTTACCAGGAGGAGGAAATCAATTTGACTTCTCCAAAATACACTTCAAGAGGTAATTTCATCTCTAAAGTGATAAATAATACACTAAACATCATATGGAACATGCTTGCTTTTCCTCTGTAGAACCTTGTGGAGGTGCAAGTTTTAATTATTATTTTAACAGTTAAGTGGCTTTAGATAGACCAGTATTTCTATAATTAAACTGTTTACATATTTTTATTTATTTACAAGGTTATATTTTCTTTTTATCTTCCTGCTTTGCTGATATTACTCTAGTTTTAGAGAGAGAAACACATACAGCTAAGATGTATACTTTACAGGTATACATCCTTTGCCTGTTTGATGTATACCTGTAAAGCACACTTGTATGTCTCCTTCTCCAGTCCTCCCTTTTTCCATGAAATTGGTACCACTGTTGACCTTTGCTACTGGCTTAAGAGCCTAAAAAGCCCAAACACAGATTCACACTTACTAATGAGTCAGGAGAGTGATGGGCAGGAGTCCTTTCCCTTGCCTTACAATTTCGATAGGCTTAAGCTTAGCAATAAAATAGGATTTATCATAGCAAACTTTGAATCAATAACTTACTATATAAACCTTTTATTTTTACTTTTTTAAAAGCTCTATTTTTTCCCCCATGGCATTTGTAATTTTTACAATTATACCTTCTATTTTGCTGATTTGTTATTGCACCTGAAACTCCTATTTTTTAATTTAGTACAATGTAATGTAAAATTTGTGGAGTGCAGATAGGTGTAGATTTTGTTCGTTCAGTCCTCAGGTTTGCTTTTTTTGTTTGAGCATATTTATCTCATCTTGTTGCTGCAATATCTGTAATAAATAATGCTTTCAACCTTTTCACATGATGGGACTGAGCCAGTGTTTTTGGTACTGCCTGTACTCAGCAGGTACAGCACAAGCATATGGCTATTAAAATCTTGGTATTTGGAATTTGTACTTTTGGCTTATATTATCTCTTTATTTTATGCAAAGTCTATAGCTTGCAATGTGATAAAATAGTATGCATATAACTAAAGATTGGGAGATTAATCGATGTCTATAAATTATAGTGATTGATGCACCCAATCTCGCTCTCTGACTTTAAAAAACCGCCCTATCCCTGTTTGTAAAATTGCTTGCAGAAGTATCATCTTTTCATTCCTCACAGAAAGATAGGATCTGAAAATAAAGGTAGTCTGTAGAGCATACTGACAGCTTTTAAAGGGTTTTTGAACTCATATTTGATATATAACTTCTTGTGGGAGGTGGAGGAATAAATAGGAAAGAAAGCTTTGTTTCAGTCTTGTGTTATCATTAGGATATGGATTTTTAAAATACGTATAATAAACAGCTTCAAATGATAATTTTTTTATCAGTACTTTAATCTTAATGCACAAATACTGAGTTTTGATGATGATCCCAAGATAGTCAATAGCCATCGCAGGCCAGTGAGGTATTATCTTACTTTGCCTTTGAAATTTGATATGAGGCTTATATAAAATAATTTAGCATTCTTATAAAAGGTGCTATAGAATTAAAAATGTGGTATAACTTTAATTTGATTACTAAGAATATTTGCTCTGGTAATTCTCTGAGATAACAATTTGACCTTTTCTCAACCTATCTGTCACTGATAAATACGCCCATTTTATTTACTTCCAGATGATGCTGGCGGTGGTCTACAATACAAACCTGATACTCTGTTTGAAAGATACTTTATCTAATAGACAGTGTTTTATATGGACCATGACTAAAGTATTTAGTGAACCAGCTTGTTTTAGTTTCATAAGAAAGAGTTCCTCTTTTGGATTACAAGTTGCCTATGGCACACTGTGATAGCACATAATAAATAACGTTTGAGACAGTATATCTAGAAAAGGCTAGGAAGAATTATTCTCCAGTTCATGTGAGAGGATTCCAGTAGGGTTCCACTGGTTTAGATGTAGCCTTTCCTGCTTCTTTTCAGCTGGATCCTTCATTTAATGTCTAAAGTCTAAGCAGAATTAACCTATCGTCCATGGACTAACTGTAGACTTCCTTCTAGTCCTCACGTAAATACATTACTTGTAATATATTTCTTTTGTCCTTTAACCATTTTTTCCAGTATTTTTCAGTATCTGAGCTCAGTGCTTGTTTGCATTGTTTCCTTAAAATGGATATTTAAATTATATAAAGACATTTAAATAACAGTTTTAAAAGATCTTATATGCAAAACAGTCTGGGGATTTTACTCTTTTTATTGTCTGTTTCAATTTTTCCCCTTGGGACAAGTATGTAGTTAATAATTTGGGTTCATATTCCGTACTAGTTTCCTTTTTTCTCTCCCACTGCTGTTATAGGGGTTACTGTTTACTGTTCCTGTCTTAAATGCAGGAGAAATGTCAGGAACATTGCTGAGATATGGAGAAAGATGTAGATTCTCACTGCTAAGTCTCTGAAATAATACTGGTATGTCTTTCATAAGATATCATAAATGACCTGCCAGTTGCAGTCCTGCAAGTAAAAATGTGATTCTATGTTCATGTATCTTGTTTGGATTTTATGCTTGATAATAATTAGAATAATTTAGTTTTCTATTTCATCCCCCCTTCAAAAAGATACATGTTCTCAGTGTAATGGGCAAAATTCTTATTCCCTTCTACTACAGTGCATAAGTGTCTTAAATCAATATCTCATCATGTTTTAAACTCTACCTGGTTGTTAGATTTTTTGTTGTTTTTCCCCCATAGGAAAAATTCAGGAGGTAAAAAAAAAAAAAAGACACAAAATCCCCATGTATAAAGCTTTAAAAAAAAGAGAGAGAAACTGTGTTTATAAAGACTTAGAGGATTTAGAAAACATAAAAATCTTACTGCAGTGTAACTTTATGAAGCCTGCTTTTGATTCAAATAATTTATTTTTAAATCATTGTCACTTCAGTTAAAATACTGGGATCATTACTGTTTAAAGTACACTTACAACTTTAACGAGATTTATTCACTTTATTTTGTAGTGAGCATGTAAAAAGAATGCTTTTTTGGATTGAATTAATTCTGTTTAAACTTGTAGGATTATCATCATCTTGTCTTATTTGAGTTGTTTAAGAGTTGAAAAAAGTCTCTCACTGTAATTTAAGATGTTCCTTCATTTAAGGATATTTGTAGATATGATATATAGGTTTTGGCATTTTTCCATGTCCCCATACCAAGAAAAGGTCCTATCTGCTTAGGAAAAAGGATCGTTAAATATATAAAATTTGGAGAATACACATTTTTCTCTTTGCCAAAATATGATAAAGGTTTTCATAAAATAAACAGTGTGTTATAAAGTTCCAGATATATCCATGTTCACATTCCATCCCAAATAAGATAGAGTAAAAGTTTGCAATGTTACTCTGTGATCTAACCAAGGTTAGCTGTGACTGAGTTCTTAATACTCAGATTTGGTACATAGATGTTTCATTCAAAACTACAATTGGGTAAAAAATTCAACCATATTTTCAGGTATACAGGCAAAGAGTCACTTAGTGCCTTCTTCACTGCTTGAACAACCCAGAGAAAACAGAAGAGCAATTTCCAGAATGCGAATCTGGATGACTTTATTATTGTTTCTCTGCTGCATAATCAGTCACATAAAGGTTTGACTCCAAGTTTTCAATTATTTGGAATTAAATTTAGTGGCTTTTAGGGAGTTCAGAATTTATATGATCAAGGGTTGTATAGGAACATGGAAAGAAACATGAAGCCTGTAGAGCTTACTGTCACACCAGGACAGATCCTGTACAGCAGACTGTAATGTAGAAAAAGCAATACCATATTTTTCTGTCAGATGTTGAGTGAGGCATGATTAGGCCTGGCCCTAGAAGATCCTGCTTGATAGTTAATTGGGTTTTTTGTGCTACCTGAAATATTTTCATTTTAACAAGCTGTAGGTATAGTGCAGCACTGCACTTTGCTATAGGCAGAATGCTAGATGCATTGTCTGCCTTCTGCATGCTTTGAGAATTCATCAGATGGTGTGAAGTCATAAATGTGAGACAAACCCACCAATTATGGGGTCTCTGCCTGATTTTGTGTGAAAAAGGCGTGTTCTTTGTATACAAATCATGGAAGCAGGTTGATGTATTGCACTCCAGGGAATAAGAGGTAGGAGGTTTTTCCTTTTCCAGAGGTTAGCTGCATCTCTTGAAACCTTTGCCTAAAGCATTGCACCCTAGAATTCAGATAGTCTATATCAAACCAATGTGTAACTGTACATTGTTCAGTAGTATTATCCTCTAGTTTTGTGCTTGTAGATATTTTCACATTTGTTGATTTTGGGTTTGGTTGTTTGGGTTGGGTTGGTTTGGGCTGGGTTGGTTAGTTGTTTTTTTCCCTGAAAGCAAATTAGACCTCCTGCAAGTAATAGCAGATATTAAGAGGCATAGTTTGTGAATAGAGGATCAATGAGTCTATTGTCACTGTAAACTCTAAGTCTAAGGGTTCACTGGTCTGTTACCTGCCAGTGATTTACATTTGAATCTTTGCAGCCTTGAAGAGTATTAGTCTGGAGGTACAGAGGGTCTGCTGCCTGATTCATCTTCTGTTTTCCCCTGCTTCTCAAGTGGCACCTCACTGAATGCAGCCTTAGAGATCAAAGTCTTGCTGGACTGTTTTTTCCCCCCTTACATTATCAAACAATAATACACTTCTACATGGTAAATTACTCATTCAAGTGAACTTACTACCTGTGATTTGGATGGGATTATAAAATGTGGTTGAGATTTTTATTTCATTAATGTTTCTTGAAGCCTGCATTTCCACTGTAGTGTAAATTCTTTTTCCATGTTTCTTAGTAGCATAGTACATGATCTCAATGCTTCTCAGCTTTTTATGATTATCTTTATTGTCCACTTAACAAACTTATAAATGCAGTGAGAATTGATTGACTTTATTCTCTTAATAGTAATTGTAGTGATTGTGATAATAAATTAACAGCTGCCCCCTATCCATGAGATACTGAAATGCAGTCTCCATGTGGGCTCTTTTAAAGTGTTACAGTTATGGAATTAAACTGGTTTATGAAATAGATTAGATTATGATTAATGGCATTCTATAGTAAAAAGTACTGAAACAAAATACAATACCTTAAGATCTGCAGACCTGTGAACATGTATAATTAAGTGATGCAGAAAAAAGAGAAATCAAATCAAAAGATAATCACTTCTTTGCAGAAAATTTATTCATAAGAATAAATTTAAAATTTTTAATGAAACTAGCTATAAATATAGTCTAGAACCACGATTATCACATTGTTTTAGAAACAGAAGGAAACAGTTTTTTGTTAAAGACATTTCACACGTTGTATTTCACTTGTATGCCAGCAATTAAGAGGCTGTTTTATAGAAATTTCTGCTTTAATTATGTCATAAGTAATTAGATAATAAATGATACACATTACATTAGCAGTCAGAGAAAAGACTGATTGGCTGTATACAATGTGTGTCTGTACGCTGATGGTTGTCTTTACTGCATCCAATTTCAAAGTAAACTGAAAGTTATGGCTACCTTATGTTAATAGGAACACAGGTCAATGAGGGTAAGAAAAGGAGGAGACTGCAACTTTGATAAAATGAAAGTTATGTTTTGAAATCTGAATTTAAATGAGATTAGGATAATTTATAATGCATTTATTGAATTCTATCTAAAAACTCTTTACTGTAATGAGGATCACAGTGAATATTTGTTAAACAGAAAAAAGAGACAAATATATTGTGAAATCAAAAAGGGTTAGTAAATCTATTGATTTTCTTACCTCCATTTCATTTTTGAGACAGGTCTTCCATTTTTAAAATTTTTCTTCTCATATTTTTCAGTATCTTTTCTCTAAAAATATATATTAAAAAATTGTCAGCTCTTGAAGCAGAAGAATGTGCATACAGTGTGCATAAGAGTTGAGATCAGGGCGAGAGTTAGATGCAAATTATTTTTCATTGTGTCTTTAAAAAGAGATATTTAAATCAAATTTACTCAGATGTTGCCTTCAAATTTACTCTATATAAGGTATTTTTCCATGTTAATGCACACATAGTATTACACATTTTTAATATAGGTATAAAAACATGTAAATGTGTAAATACAGCCATATTTGTGCCCCACAGCCTTAGTTTGCATAAGGAGAAACTTCTTTTCCCACATGAACATTTGCGTGAGCTTATTATCTACGCAAAATAGGTGCAAGTTATCTATATTCAAGTATTTATTGCCTGTGCCTAGTGCTTATCTATAGATAGTTTGCCTTAATGAAATTTTTCTCCCATTGTATGAGAACTATAACTCAGAGCAGATGTGTGGGAACAATATGGTTTGCAAATCCTTGGCTTAACAATAAATATATACAGTTTTCCTACTGAGCTACGTATGTATGATCTAAATCCAGGATCTTCACATTTAACAAGGATGATGCAATTGTACCTTCACCTGTCTCTTGTAATTGCAGGAATTTTTTATAAGCTGAGTCAACTTTGATAACTGATCTAAGTTAGCACCTATCAAACTTTTTGCTTCTGCTAAATCAAAAAATTGGCAACTTTTGTCTTGCCTCCACTTATTCCAGTCTTTTTTGTTGTTGTTGTTGTTACAGCAGTAGTTACTTCTGGCTTCCTTGAGGCTATCTTGGTTAAACACATATAACTGCAAATTTACAAGAGTTAACCAAGAAGTAAATATACTTATAAATGAAATATGTGAATCAGCTGGGGTGAATGTTAAATTCTAAGCCAGCCAATTACAGCTTAGTTGCAGTTAATGATATATCTCCTGAGACCTTGATTTTACCTTATTCTGTTCTCTAATCCTTCTTAGAGACATAATGTCAGGCTCTGAGAGGAAGGTTTTGAATTGAATTGTCAGAAGACTCTATTAGTGTTAGAGAGCTATGGAGACCTGTAGCATTGGTTATTAAGTTTGGAGACATCACAGAATCTCAAAATCAATTAGGTTGGAAAAGATTTCTGACATCATCAAGTCCAGCCAATGATGTAACACCACCTTGTCAACCAGACCTTGACACTAAGTGCCACCTCCAGTCATTTCCTGAACACTTCCAGGGATGGTGACTCCACCACCTCCCTGGACTGTTCATTCCAATGTTTAATTACACTTTCTGTGAAGAAATTCCTTCTCATGTCCAGGCTGAACTTCCCCTGGCAAAGCCTGAGGCCATTTCCTCTTGTCCTGTCACCAGCTGCCTGGGAGAAGAGGCTGACCTCCCACCTCACTATAACCCTCTTGCAGGGAGTTGGAGAGACCAATAAGGTCTGCCGTGGGCCTCTGTTTCTCTGGGCTCCCTCAGCTGCTCTGCATAGAACTCTCTCTCCAGATACTTCACCTGCTTGGTTGCCCTTCTCTGGACATGCTGTTTCGTGAAGTGAGAGGCCCAGTACTGAGCACCATACTTGTGTGTGGCCACCTATCCATCCACCCATTAGGGTAACAACTACACTAAGGAAACTATGTCCTTTCTGTAATGAAAATTTCTAATAATTACTGTTTTTCATGACCTAAAGAGACATAGTTATATAAATGTTTTCTGTTTAACTGTCTTCCCTTTCTCATTTGTAAACAATTTTCGAACTACATCTATGAGAGATTGTCCCTGAAAACTTCATTGAGTAGTTCCTGCTACACAAAATTCTATGTTATTAGCTAAGGATTACTTAATACAGAAATGAACAAGCTTCTGCTGCTGGTTGTCTATTGCAAAGCCAGGGGTTCAAAGTGACCATAACCCTTGATGCTGTTAATCTTGTTAGTTCACCTTGATAGACCAGGTGCATTTCGCAGAAGTCAGATTTCCTTCTCCATCATCTTTATTTTATGTGTATTGGTTGATCATAGTATAAGTTTTATCTTTCATTTTACCCTAATTTTGCGATCTGTGAGTAAAGTTACATGTGCAAAACTGGTGCCAGGTTATGCCAAGATGCACCAATAAAAATGCCCTATTTAGTCTTTCCTTACCTCTGTATGTGTGACTAAATATAGACTGGATATGGAAGATACTTCTCAGAGCAAAGTTATATTATTTAGATTATCTAATCTCTTACTGTTAAGACCAGAAATCTGGTTTCCAAGAAAGGTTGGGCAGTCCTTTGAAATAATTTTCTAACAAACTGTAGGTTTTATTCCTAGATTTTGAAACGAGGACTATATTTCATTTGGTCTGTGCATCAGACTTATTTTTGACATGGTTGCAGCTGGAAAATTCTAAGACATGATGGACCTGGGAGGAAGTAGGGCCTCTATTCATTGTGTCTATAGAGAGTACAGATATGTGCATGTCTTTCATAGGGACTCATTTGCCTTTGTTTTTCCTTATTAAAATCAGTTGATGGTAGAAATATGATTTAAAGAGGCACTGCTGAATAAGTAGCTTCTCTACTCTATCTGAAGAGCTGAAGCTCTTCACTAGATGCTCAGTGCAAGAGGACTGCTTCTACTTACAAGTAAACCAAGTATTAGGCATTCTTATGTAGCTATATATAATTATAGTACAGTAATGTGTGTGCATATAAAAGTATCTATAGTAGTTATATGTATTCAGATGGCTTTGGATTTGCTTCACTTATTTACTTTTCTGTAAGTTTTTCTATTAAATCGTATGTCTGTGGGAATTAGGAGAAGGTCTTTTGTTGTTTTGTTTTGCGGTGGTTTTGGGGCTTTTTAATTGTTCTGTTTGGTTAAATAACATGTTTAAAATATTCCTCCTTTTAGAAGCTATTTGGCTTTGCTATCTTATCATGTGTTTATATATAAAGCAAAATGGATGTTCTCAGAGAAAAAAACTCGTAAGAAAAATTGATTTTTATAGTTTTTAGGAAAGCATTTGGTCGTTATGGTCATTAGCTTTGTATCACTTTTTCTTTTTAATTTTTTTCATGAAGATATAAAAAACTGTCTGTAGGGGAAAACAAGAATAAATATTCTCTTATTTTCATGGACTTGAGACATTAATAGGGTTACCACAAGGATTTTAATTAATGTGTGTCTCCCCTTCCTTTTTATGGAGAACAGAATAATTACCCCAGAATTTTAATTACAAATGGTGTAGGAGGGTGTGTTAGGGTTTAGTATCATTGTTTTATTTTATGGTCATGAAAACTCAGGTGTTTATTTAGACAAAACACATTTAGCTAGTTACACTTTCTTTTACTACCTTTCAATATCTACCATTTTTTCAATCCCACAGATTCTCACTTAAAACTTCAGATTTCAAAAGATCAGAATATGTTAACTGTGATAACAAAATTGGGAACTATTTGTGAACATGCAAATATTAAATATAGAAATAGGTTGTGTATTTTAAGAAAGAGACTAATGACTATCATGTTTTCCGAGCACTTTACTTGGTTCCTTTGGGAATCACAAACCTGTTGATATGAGTAACCATTAAGTTCCTCCTGCTAATGATCAAACTCTCTCTTTTGGCCTCCCACAAAAGGATCTCAAAGAGCTTTGAGCAAGAAAGAAATATCCCTATTTTAATGGTCATAATAAATCCTGATTTTCCATGCCATAGAATTGAAATGGTTCTGCTGATTCACCTTAATTCCACGTCTTTTAAAAGAGAGGTCCCCTGCAGATGATATACAGTAGATAAATTTTGTTCTGAATTGCCAAATGGTTCCTGAATTTTTGTGCTACATATCTTGTAGAAATCAACTGTGGCAAAGATCCTCTGAAAACAAAATAAAATTCTCAGTTTCCAGAGACTGATTTTCAGTATTCTTACCAGTAATGCTGAAAAAATCATATGTTTCATATTTGGATTTAAATCCTAAATTAATTTAGAAAACGTTTAGCATGCTGTTAAAATAATGTGATCTGGCCAGTAATATCAAAGCATAAAAATCTCAATGTCTTTCTAATATCCAGGGTTTAGTTTTTCCAGTGTTTCAAGTTTTAGTCAGTTTCAATGAAAAGTGTCATTGACAGGGAAATGGCAAGTCCATTAGCACATTTCTATTGGCTACTCTTTCCTCTTAATTTGAATAAATGACATAACTAAAGCATATAATTTTTTGCATTGATTCCTTTAGAAGAACATAATTGTGTATTCCAGCCATATTTATCCAAGTTTACACTGGAAACTGTGCACTGTTGATAGCTATGATGCGTTGTAATGTTAACAGCGTATCTTCATCTTGCAAACTTGTACTCCAGTCAAAGGGTTATTTAAAAATACTGTTTTCTCTTAGACTTGCAGGTCCATGGCCATTAAAAAAAAATAAAAATAAAAATAAAAATAAAAATAAAAAAGGAAGCATCAGTCTCCTGGAAGTCAATAGAAAATTGGTTCTTAGGTGCCTGCTTACAGGCTGTCCAAGACTTTTTATTAACATCTTAGCAAATCTCTAGTATGTGTTAGCCATAGGATTTCTTCAAATGATGGCTTCTCATCAAGTACAAGTTTTCTAGTTAAAATACAGCATGTCATTCAGAGCAAGTTTATGGCTGCTCTGCTGCTGAGAAATACCTGTCAAGCTAATGGATGCAATCCTTTAAGGATTCTCTTGAGGAGTGCAGAAATGTCCTATTTATTTGTGTGTTTACCTTCTGAAGCTTGGTCAGGAAAGAAACCAGTGCAGTGCTTCTTTAGACAATGAGTTAATAACTGTGAGGGGCCAAAGTAACATCTACAGATCTGTGACTAGGAATGCATAAAAAAAAGGGATTCACCCACTTTGCCTCTCTGTTTGTCAAGAAGATTAATCAACTTTTGAAACTGGAGTGGGTTTTATGAGTTCATAAGTTAGCTCCTGTCTAATGTAAAACAGTGGGAGTTTTAGTGATACTGTCAGGGAGGCATATTTGGTTTTAAAATAATGTACATTATCTACATTTTATGTCAATTATTTTGTATAGAGAAGTGGTTTTTTTCAACAATTCCAGTAATGAAATTACATTATATGGCTTCTTCCAGTTAGAAGTATCCCAAATTGCTATACTTAATAGTTCTGTAAATATTCATGCATTTTTGAAACCCATCCTTGACTCTGTGGAGTGTTGGCAGGTGTTCATCGAACACCATGAAACAAATTATATAAGAAAGAGGAAAAAAAGGGAAATTTTAGATAGGGAGAGGGGAAACTAAGGTGATTTTAAATAGAGAATAGGGTTAACATTCTACCATCACTGAAGGTTTAGTCAATATTGAACAGAGCTGTTAGTATTCATGCTTTCTGTCTTTTTAAAGATGTTTCATTTGAAGAACAGCACAGCCAATATGGATGTCTAATTTTCTATGTATACTGCATTCTCTGCAAGTGAGTGAAAATCTATTAGTTTTTTCTTTTGTGTAATTTAGTATGTAACCAGCTCATTTTTTCTTTTTTTAATTATAAAAAAGTGAAAAGTATAAATGAAGCTTCTCAAAATACATTATACTTCTTTGCAAATGTAATTTGAGGCTCATGAAACATTAATGTATTAAATATGGAATGTTGTTTTTATGCTACTGAGAAAAAAATTAGAGAAGTTAAGTTTCTTCTCTATGTTATTAAAACTATGTATCAGAGAATTCGTGGAGGAGTTGGTTTACTCCATTCCCACAGTTTTGAATCATGTTTTCTTGAGGGATACTTATGAAACTACTCAGATTTTTATGTGTGAATATGTGAGTGTAAAATTTTAATAATACTTTCTTCAGGACTACATAATCTTATAAATCAGCCACCTGTATAAACAACATTGTTTTAGCAATTTTTCTTTCTGTGTACACAACTCGGCTGTGCACACATTGTGCTTTTGAGTGAAACAGCCTTTCTATTTATGAGTTAGAGCCTACACACACTGGTGACAGAAGGGTAACTAAAGCAGGCACCAGAGAATATTTTTCTTGTTTCTTTAGACATGATTTGCTAGTTCCTTGCTGTGAAAAATTTGCATTCCAAATTACATCTTTAGTTAAAAGCATGAAAGACAAATCTTAATGTTCATACTTTAAAGTGGGCAGAATTGTAATTAGGCAGTTACTAAAAGAAGTGGGAGTGACTTTTTTAAGTGCCTCAAAGAGTCAAGGTTTAATATCAAATGCTAATTGAAAAATAGTATTGATTTAAGCAAAAAGAGCAATTTGTGCAGAACATCCTTACATGGTCTTATCTCTAGTAAATATTTCTCCTGCTTAGTTCTGATGTTCTAAGCCTTGTGATTTCAGATGTTAGTTGTTCCCAAGTATTTAAGTTGAAGTTAAGTTTCTATTGCATGATAGTTTTTGTGACTAAAATGAAACAATAAATGCAAGCTCAGCTGAGAGAGGAGGTTTAAGAACTAGAGAAATATAAACACTTGTGATAAGCACCAGTGTCAGTATCAGACCAAAATCCTCCTGCAGTGTACCAACAGATAAAACCAAACATCTTAGAATATCGATTTGCACTGTCAATTTATATTTGTAATAATCTAGTGTGATTTGAGACAAAACTCAGAGTTGCAATATTTTTTCAATAGATTAAGTTAACCTTGAATTGTCTTGAAAGAAACTGTAATTATGAGGTCAGTAATATCACAAAGAGGCAACATAGGGAAGTAGCAAAATGATATTCTACTTGAAATAATTGCAGGCAACATTTATGAAGGGAATAGTACAAGTATATGTACTGCTTGTGATGAGAAGAAAATTGTATTAACACAAACATGACTAGAAAAAGAAAACGTGCATTATGTTGAGGAGCAAAGTAGCAGCTAATCTCTGCCCATAATCCATTGCACTTAGTCGCACAGTACTTCAGGTCTAGGCATTCTTTTGTAGAAAGAGAGAAACTGAATTGGAATGACATTTACAGAATTTAAACATAGTCTGGGAAGATGACAATTTATGGTCTAGGTTTATTTCCATTATGATCTAGCTATATTTGCAAAGAACCGCTTTGGTTTTTTATGGACATGTGCCTATTTTTGTAAATAAGTATCAAGCAGACTATTAGAAAAAATGTCTCTATATCTCTGTTCCTTCTAAGAATTTTCTCTGAAGACGGAATGTATAATCTGGAACTGAGCAATCAAGAATTTGTTCAATACACTTCTGAAAAAGTAAATTCATGTTTCAGCATACGCATAAATTCAATACAGAATCCAGTCCACAGGTACTGAAAATATTGAGAGAAATTCCGGTAGCTTCCTTGAGGCTATGTGTGTACAATAAGTAGAGATTTGCTGTGTAAGGGTTCTGTTGGAAGCTGAGCCCAAGTCTGACATGAACAAACATCTGTCCAGAGCAGCCTAGTGTGGCTGCCTGCTGTCTGTGTGGGGTGACTGGTGACCTTTCAGTAGCCCTGCTGCCTCGAACTTGTGGTTCTTGGTGGCTATTTAGCCAGGGGCTTTCCAGGAGTTGCCTGATACAGCACAGCGTGGCTGTGAATTTCAAGTGCATGCAGGCATCACCTTGCCTGTAATGAATTTAGTTGTCTTTCTGTTTGATTTCAGTAGAACTTCACTCAACTCCTTAGTTGATCTTAATTTTTCTCCCAGATTTTTTTATAGTGCCACTTCAGTTTAGGATGGATGGTATGGGACTCCTCACAAGCTGAGTGTAGCAGTGTGTTTATCCTGCCACACAAAAAAATCCTTGGTGGTCTTCTCACTGACTGCTCTCTACAGGAATTGGTGTGTTCAGAACACCTTCTCACCAAGCCAAAGCCCATAGTCATATGAGCAGCTAAAATAGAATGAAATTTTCAGACACAGAATCCAGAGGCCAGAGGGAGTTCTTAAAACAATCGATGAGCAAGAAGACAGGAAAAAAAAAAAAATATAAAAAAAAGAAACAGAAGGCAGCAATTTACAGTTTTAAGGAAATGCAGTTATTTGGTTTAGAGATTTAATGTAGAATTGTGACAAATTAGGATGAATTTGTTAGATTAGATGGAATCTTTTCTGTAAAGTGTTTTTCTGTTAAGAAAAAAAATAAACTTGACATTAGACAAGTAGATGAAAGATTTAATGGAAGGAAAAAGAACAACTGTTACAGAAAATTCATGGAATTAGTTATAATTACATTGTTGAAAATAAAAAAGGGAAAAGGAAATCTGAATAATAGATAAAAAAGATCCTTGGTTCATTAATCTTTGTGCAAGCTCTTAGAAACATTTATGTGAGGTGGAATAAACAGAAGCTGATGCATTTAAATATTTCCACTGTTGAATTGTTGGGTTAATTTTTTCCAATTTTTGATGCTATTTTATATAATCAGTAATATTTCTCTTCTGGTGTAATTTAGTGCAGGCATGTGTCATGCCACCATGGGAAACTTGAAACCTAAAACCATATTTTTCAACCTTCTTAAAACACAGTTACTCTAGTTGGTGTAACAGCCATATCAAGTGCTAATTCTTGCTGGCTAGCCTGCTTTTCATCCTTCTACTACATTTATCAGCGTAGACTTGTATTAGCTGGGTGTTATGTGTGATGTGAGTTTGTCATTGCCATACTCCTAATTCTAGAGACTGTGAGAAGTGGTATTATAACCAGACCAAATATTGTCAGAGAGAAGGAGGGCCAAGAAATAAAGCAGAAGAAAAGTGAAAGGATGGGAATTTTGCTATGGGTAGTTGGAGGTCTTTACATGAGAGGAGTAGGAATGAGAATTGAGAAGACAGGACATGGGTAATAGTGCAGATTTGGTCATGGTTCTTCTTCCCATGAAAATATTTAGCATGTATTCATATGCATTCATAGCTGCTCAGTGCAGATTATCTCCGTGCAGCACTGGGGAGGACGAGAAGTGGCAAAGCATAATCACTGAACATCTGGCATTCCACAGTAGATTCTGCTCTGCTTAACTGAGCCAGGACTTTCAGTTTGGTAAATCAGAGGACTTTCAGGCAATTCTGACGTGATATGTGAATGCAGTTTGGGCTTATGCAAGTGCTTATGCTTATGTCAATAAATGGAGAAGGTTTAGGGAGCTAACTGATACAGGGTTTAGGAGTCTAGGATCTATATGAGCTACTCATGGTGAAAGTTAAAAGCAGTTTGAATTGTGTCTCTGGACACAGTGGTGGTGATCCCTTAACTACCAGTCCCATTCCTCTGAAGGGCAGAGTTGCATCAAATCTCTACAGATTTCATTGGGAACTGAGGGCAGCAAACTGCTCTCCAGTTTGAGCCCTTCTTACACCCCAGGTTTCTTTGACTTTTGTCAAGGCTTTTAAAGACACAATCATGTTTCACTGAAAATGTACACAGAGAAATTACTTTGTTTCTATTATATTTGTTATAGTTGGATGACTTTTGGGGGAAGTATACTTTTTGAGCCTGATTTTGAACTTGCTTATGCTAATATGAATAGGATGAGAGTGATGCCTGTGGAAGTAATTAATTTGCTTCGTGAGTAAGCAAATGTCATAATTGCAGTCCTTAATTTTTTTAAAATCTATTTGACATGATATAAAGTTGAGTTATTTTCCTTTTTTTCTTCCTAGAGCATTTGAACAAAACAAAATACGTGTGCTTATTCTTATGCATATGTAAGTGTATGTTCATAATTGTTTTAGATACTCACTCTCATTTTTGCAGCACAAATTTGGATATAGCCTGGAGCATACACACAAACCTGGAAATCTAATCTTCCTGCATAGTGAAAGATACCATTATTGGATAGCTCAGAGCACTTATTTTGGGTAGCAGTTTTGTTTCTCACTTCTGCATCTGTATCAGTTCCTGAACCTGTTATCTCTAAAAGGAAAATAAGTGTACTGTCCAATTTCCCTGATGAGTAGTTAAGTACTTTTTTAAAATGGTGATCATGCAGGTAACAAAACCAAATAGATAATATTTGATTTTTTCAATTTCTGATTTTTTTCTATCATTTTATACCTTTTAACGTAGTGACTATATGGATTTTAGGCTTCAACAGAAAAAAAAAATATTTGCAGTATTTCTTTTCTACTGGCACCTAGGCTGCTGTGATCTATCTGTTAGGTACTGTGTTATTATACAACACAACAAATCTTTGCCATAAAGAGTTGATATTCCAATATATAAACAAGTGAAAGATTTAGTGAATAAAAGAAATAGATGGAGTATTACAAACTGGTAGCGAGATAATTACTCCTAAATTAAAAAAAAAAAAATCCTAAATATGTTTTGCTTCTAAAAATAATTATATAATTTTTTTTAGATAAAATTTTAAATTAGGTGTCACAAATACAAGAATGTTACATCTGAATATCTCAAAATAATGCAAATGTTGCTCTTCATTTCAAGAAGAGCAGGATTGCTTATATTTTAAGTAAAATGAGTACAGATGCATTTATGTTTTGTTCAAACTGAATTTTCACTTGAATGTTTTTGTCCTTATATAAAATAGAGGCATACTGTCTAATTATTAATTACGTATATATTTTTAAAAGATGTCCTGTATGTAAATATGTGAAAAAATCACTACAGCCAGGGTTTATTTGAAAGGGTATTATTGATATATTCCAAAACTAATACCATTTAAGAGAGTTGCCAATGAAAGAAACAATAGTCTGTTTCTAAATCAGATATTTAGAAAAGGGTATCTTTATGTATTTCTGAAGCAGACAAATATGTATTAATCCAGCACATTAAAGTTTTTGGGTTTTTCAAAATGCATCATAATTTTTATGTTGTTTATAATGCTAAATACTAAAACATGTCTGGACAAGGAGGGAGTGGATGAGTAAGGAGAAGGAGATCATTCTTTGTCTTTCCTCTGATTAGACAAATAATTTTGCTGAATAACTAGAGCTGTTGGTGGTGAACCTAATGAACTTTTGTGTGTCAAGTGAGAAAAGTACCAGTTTCTTGTTGAGAAAATTTTTCATGTTGCATAGAGAGGAGTTCCTTTTTAATTCTGTGGCTGAATTAAGCCATTGCTTTATTTTACTACATCCATCCTTTAGAAGAATCCCAGCTATATAACAGTAACTTGGATTTTCATATCTTGCATGTGTAACTATGATATTACAGGTGCAACAATACTGCCCTGGCCTTAAATATTCTATTTACTTCTGAAATCACATGTATGGTTATAAGAATATGTTTTGTACCTTCTTATGTTTTTAGGTTTTTCACTTAAATTTACATAAGCACTTACGCCTGACTTGATCAGAACTGTGCACATAGCTTATCAAAATCTCCCACAGAACCTGTTATTATGTTTTAAACCACTGGAGGCAAGTAAATGTTTTCTATAGTATGCAGCACAAAACCATAATAATGAAAGCTGTACAGTGCTGCATTTTTGGAGTGTTAACAAATAAAATCAAAATAAAACAACCAAAACTAAACAAACATCCCCCCCACAAAAAAAAAAAAAAAATGTTTTGCAAAAATCCAGACAATTCTTCTATTTAACAGTTAATGTATCCTGTATCAAGAACTGAAATATCTAATCAAAACTAAGACTTGTTTTGTTCTTTTTATGATAGGAAAACTGAAAAACGTTACCTTAAAATTACCAAACACGTTGAACTACGTTTAAAATTACTAGGAGGTGTCCTGACTTAAAACTAAGTCTGCCTACAAATATATATAAAACATTTCATAATGTATTAGGGTATATATTCAGTGATGTTTGTTTTTATAGGGTATTTAATGTATGGGTAGACTAAATTCTTTTTCAATACCCTACTTTCATGTTACCTTTAGAATAAGTCAACACCTGATAATTTTTTATTTATTCTATGGAACATGTTCTCTTTTGACGTCAATGAAATTCTGAAGAAATTAAATTTTATGTATATAATTTTAAACAATGCAAAATACAGTATGGTATATTATTTTTAATGTGCATATTGTGTAAGTGGAAAATATAGAAGTTTCTGAAGTTTGGAGTGTGCTGGATTCTCAAAGATATGATTTTCATGCCAACATAACCATTGGAAATAGCTAAGCTTTTTCTAGCCTTAAAAAAACCTTATTTTTAGGGCTTTTTTTTTTTTTTTTTTAGTTAGTTTAACTTTATATTGAAGCAGTAAAAAGAAAATGTTACTAATTACATTAATTGTATTTCATATTGATTTGTTGCTAAGACTTTAGATAGAAATTTGGTGAAAGTACTGAAAAGTGTTGCCCCTACACATATTCCACAAAATTGGAAAGAATGGATATCTGAACACAAAGCTACTGAAAACAAAACTTTTGTAAAATAAAACATCATATTAATTCAATATCCTAAAATAGACAAAACATTAAAACTTTGAGACACATTTGTAAAATATATATCAGAAATAAAAGTTGTGGAAAAATATGTATACATATTGAATTTTTATCCTGGGCATCATTCTTCACTCATGGCAGTAAGTCAATAGGTAATACATTCATTGACATTAATTATGTTGTGTCAGTTTCAAACTTGTTTAAACAGAAGGAAGGGAAGAATTTATAGATAAATCACCTTTCTTTGCAGCCATTTGGTAAACTTCTTAGATGTACAAATGCCATATTATATTCTCTCAAAATCTGAGCTCTTAAATACTCTTTCCTGTTGAATTTAATTTCTATAGGCCAAATAATAATAATAATACACTGTATCAGATAATGAATTTCCATACAGTGATGTGGATCACAGGTTAAAGAATCAAGATCATGTCCTGTTCAAGACCAGCTATTTCATCTGTCCATGGTTTAGCCAAACGTTGTTTTGGTTGTGGTTTTTTGTTGGTTTTGGTTTTGGTTTGTTCTGTTTCTTTTTTTTTTTGTTTGTTTGATTGGGTTGGTTTTTTTTTTTTAGTTATTGCTACTTTAGATGTTTTAAAGGAAGGTAAAGAATTTGACACAAATTTTGCCAAAGCTGTTTTGCTATGTTAGCCTGGAAAGAGAAGAATCATATTAAAATACTCAGTTTGATACAATCTAAGATAAGCTTTCCATATGAATATAATAGCTACATTTGCTTAATCTTTTGGTCTGAACTGTATTATGCTGAAAGCAGTATTTTCTGTGGGAGAGTGATAAAAATGATTTTCCTGTTATTTTACCTTTAATTCTTCATATTTTACATTTGAAACATGCAGAGCATTAAAAAGCATGATGAGCTGTATTTCTTTTTAATTTTTTTAACCCTTTCTTTTAAAAACATGGTAACTAACTTGCTTCATTCTTTTCCTTCCTTTTATAGGGTAGCAAAAATTTTATAGTGTTTATGCACAAAGCAGAAGTATTATTTATATATATTTTTTTCAATTACAGGTAAAGATTATAGTTCCCAACAGCACAGCAGGTCTGATAATAGGGAAGGGAGGTGCTACAGTGAAGGCTATAATGGAGCAGTCAGGGGCTTGGGTACAGCTTTCCCAGAAACCTGATGGGATCAACTTGCAAGAGAGGGTTGTCACTGTGAGTGGAGAACCTGAACAAAACCGAAAAGCTGTTGAACTTATCATCCAGAAGATACAAGAGGATCCACAGAGTGGCAGCTGTCTCAATATCAGTTATGCCAATGTCACAGGTCCAGTGGCCAATTCCAATCCAACCGGATCTCCTTATGCAAACACTGCTGAAGTGTTACCAACTGCTGCAGCTGCTGCAGGGCTATTAGGACATGCTAACCTTGCTGGAGTGGCAGCCTTTCCAGCAGTTTTATCTGGCTTTACAGGCAATGACCTGGTGGCCATCACCTCTGCACTTAATACATTAGCCAGCTATGGATATAATCTCAATACATTAGGTTTAGGCCTAAGTCAGGCAGCAGCTACAGGGGCTTTGGCTGCAGCAGCTGCCAGTGCCAACCCAGCAGCAGCAGCAGCCAATTTGTTGGCCACCTATGCGAGTGAAG